>CM026386.1:81604581-81635128 GCA_014843695.1 Archivesica marissinica | reverse complement strand
AACAATACAACATGAACAATATACTACAATACAACATGAACAATATACTACAATACAAACAATACAATATGAACAATATACTACAATACAAACATGAACAATATACTACAATACAAACAATACAACATGAACAATATACTACAATACAAACAATACAACATGAACAATATACTACAATACAAACAATACAATACAATACAACATGAACAATATACTACAATACAAACAATACAACATGAACAATATACTACAATACAAACAATACAACATGAACAATATACTACAATACAACATGAACAATATACTACAATCAAACAATACAACATGAACAATATACAATACAACATGAACAATATACTACAATACAAACAATACAACATGAACAATATACTACAATACAAACAATACAACATGAACAATATACTACAATACAAACAATACAACATGAACAATATACTACAATACAACATGAACAATATACTACAATACAACATGAACAATATACTACAATACAACATGAACAATATACTACAATACAAACAATACAACATGAACAATATACTACAATACAATATGAACAATACAAACATGAACAATATACTACAATACAACATGAACAATATACTACAATACAATATGAACAATATACTACAATACAAACATGAACAATATACTACAATACAATATGAACAATATACTACAATACAACATGAACAATATACTACAATACAAACATGAACAATATACTACAATACAATATGAACAATATACTACAATACAAACATGAACAATATACTACAATACAACATGAACAATATACTACAATACAAACAATACAATATGAACAATATACTACAATACAAACAATACAACATGAACAATATACTACAATACAAACAATACAACATGAACAATATACTACAATATAAACAATACAACATGAACAATATACTACAATACAAACATGAACAATATACTACAATACAAACATGAACAATATACTACAATACAACATGAACAATATACTACAATACAAACATGAACAATATACTACAATACAAACATGAACAATATACTACAATACAATATGAACAATATACTACAATACAAACAATACAATATGAACAATATACTACAATACAACATGAACAATATACTACAATACAATATGAACAATATACTACAATACAAACAATACAACATGAACAATATACTACAATACAAACAATACAACATGAACAATATACTACAATACAAACAATACAATATGAACAATATACTACAATACAACATGAACAATATACTACAATACAACATGAACAATATACTACAATACAACATGAACAATATACTACAATACAACATGAACAATATACTACAATACAAACAATACAACATGAACAATATACTACAATATAAACAATACAATATGAACAATATACTACAATATAAACAATACAACATGAACAATATACTACAATATAAACAATACAATATGACACTAAATACAATATAAACAATACAATATGACACTAAATACAATATAAACAATACAATATGACAATATACTACAATATAAACAATACAACATGAACAATATACTACAATACAACATGAACAATATACTACAATACAATATGAACAATATACTACAATACAACATGAACATATACTACAATACAACATGAACAATATACTACAATACAAACAATACAACATGAACAATATACTACAATACAATATGAACAATATACTACAATACAACATGAACAATATACTACAATACAACATGAACAATATACTACAATACAACATGAACAATATACTACAATACAACATGAACAATATACTACAATACAACATGAACAATATACAATACAACAATACAAACAATACAACATGAACAATATACTACAATACAACATGAACAATATACTACAATACAACATGAACAATATACTACAATACAATATGAACAATATACTACAATACAAACAATACAACATGAACAATATACTACAATACAAACAATACAACATGAACAATATACTACAATACAATATGAACAATATACTACAATACAAATGAACAATATACTACAATACAAACAAACAATATACTACAATACAACATGAACAATATACTACAATACAACATGAACAATATACTACAATACAATATGAACAATATACTACAATACAACATGAACAATATACTACAATACAAACAATACAACATGAACAATATACTACAATACAACATGAACAATATACTACAATACAACATGAACAATATACTACAATACAACATGAACAATATACTACAATACAAACAATACAACATGAACAATATACTACAATACAAACAATACAACATGAACAATATACTACAATATAAACAATACAACATGAACAATATACTACAATACAAACAATACAACATGAACAATAACATGAACAATATACTACAATACAACATGAACAATATACTACAATACAAACATGAACAATATACTACAATACAAACATGAACAATATACTACAATACAACATGAACAATATACTACAATACAACATGAACAATATACTACAATACAAACAATACAACATGAACAATATACTACAATACAAACATGAACAATATACTACAATACAATATGAACAATATACTACAATACAACATGAACAATATACTACAATAAACAATACAACATGAACAATATACTACAATACAACATGAACAATATACTACAATACAAACAATACAATATGAACAATATACTACAATACAACATGAACAATATACTACAATACAACATGAACAATATACTACAATACAAACAATACAACATGAACAATATACTACAATACAAACAATACAACATGAACAATATACTACAATACAACATGAACAATATACTACAATACAAAGAACAATATACAATCAACAATACAAAAATACAATACAACATGAACAATATACTACAATACAATATGAACAATATACTACAATACAACATGAACAATATACTACAATACAAACAATACAACATGAACAATATACTACAATACAACATGAACAATATACTACAATACAAACAATACAACATGAACAATATACTACAATACAACATGAACAATATACTACAATACAACATGAACAATATACTACAATACAATATGAACAATATACTACAATACAAACAATACAAATGAACAATATACTACAATACAACATGAACAATATACTACAATACAATATGAACAATATACTACAATACAACATGAACAATATACTACAATACAAACAATACAACATGAACAATATACTACAATACAACATGAACAATATACTACAATACAACATGAACAATATACTACAATACAAACATGAACAATATACTACAATACAATATGAACAATATACTACAATACAACATGAACAATATACTACAATACAATATGAACAATATACTACAATACAACATGAACAATATACTACAATACAAACAATACAATATGAACAATATACTACAATACAAACAAACAATATACTACAATACAACATGAACAATATACTACAATACAACATGAACAATATACTACAATACAAACAATACAACATGAACAATATACTACAATACAAACAATACAACATGAACAATATACAATACAACATGAACAATATACTACAATACAACATGAACAATATACTACAATACAAACAATACAACATGAACAATATACTACAATACATGAACAATATACTACAATACAAACAATACAACATGAACAATATACTACAATACAAACAATACAACATGAACAATATACTACAATACAACATGAACAATATACTACAATACAAACAATACAACATGAACAATATACTACAATACAACATGAACAATATACTACAATACAAACAATACAATATGAACAATATACTACAATACAAACAATACAACATGAACAATATACTACAATACAAACAATACAATATGAACAATATACTACAATACAAACAATACAACATGAACAATATACTACAATACAACATGAACAATATACTACAATACAACATGAACAATATACTACAATACAACATGAACAATATACTACAATACAACATGAACAATATACTACAATACAAACAATACAACATGAACAATATACTACAATACAAACAAACAATATACTACAATACAACATGAACAATATACTACAATACAAACAATACAACATGAACAATATACTACAATACAATATGAACAATATACTACAATACAACATGAACAATATACTACAATACAACATGAACAATATACTACAATACAAACAATACAACATGAACAATATACTACAATATACTACAATACAACATGAACAATATACTACAATACAACATGAACAATATACTACAATACAACATGAACAATATACTACAATACAACATGAACAATATACTACAATACAACATGAACAATATACTACAATACAATATGAACAATATACTACAATACAAACAATACAACATGAACAATATACTACAATACAAACAATACAACATGAACAATATACTACAATACAACATGAACAATATACTACAATACAACATGAACAATATACTACAATACAACATGAACAATATACTACAATACAAACAATACAATATGAACAATATACTACAATACAAACAATACAACATGAACAATATACTACAATACAAACAATACAATATGAACAATATACTACAATACAAACAATACAATATGAACAATATACTACAATACAACATGAACAATATACTACAATACAAACAATACAACATGAACAATATACTACAATATAAACAATACAACATGAACAATATACTACAATACAAACATGAACAATATACTACAATACAAACATGAACAATATACTACAATACAAACAATACAACATGAACAATATACTACAATACAAACAATACAACATGAACAATTACTACAATACAAACAATACAACATGAACAATATACAATACACATGAAACAAAATGTATTAAATTTCCGGATAACATAAGAGATTAACTTAAGCTAGTGGTGACTACATGGCATAATGCTTAAACTCACTGACTTCAAATCACCTGTACCTCAATGTTGTAGGTTCAAATTACCTGTACCTCAATGCTGTAGGTTCAAATTACCTGTACCTCAATGTTGTAGGTTCAAATCACCTGTACCTCAATGCTGTAGGTTCAAATTACCTGTACCTCAATGCTGTAGATTCAAATTACCTGTACCTCAATGCTGTAGATTCAAATTACCTGTACCTCAATGCTGTAGGTTCAAATTACCTGTACCTCAATGCTGTATGTTCAAATCAAACCTGTATTAGTGGTCACCTCCATTAAGCAGCCAATCTGTATTAAGCAGACAGATTCCTGACTCCCACTATGTTGATTTATCATACATTTAACCTCTATTAAGCAGCCACCTGTGCTAAGCAGCTACTTTATATGTGTCCCATGGTGGGCTGCTTAAGACAGGTTTGACTGTATAGCTTTTGACTGGCTATTACACATAGTTCTACAATTTATTATACAAGATTACATTAGCATGCTGGCGAAACAAGTTACAACATTATTCAGGGTTCCCTCTGTCTGAATGTGTGTCTGCGCTACTTCTGTTGCCAATTGAAAATCACTGGAGCCAATTAAAAAAACTTGGAGCAACTAAGAGCCATATAGTTCACAAATAAATATTTTAAACCATGTATTCGACAAAACATGTGCCAAAAACAAATTTTAGCACTAGTGTTTGTTTTTTGTCACAATTGGCGACCGACAGCGGGAACCCTGTTATTTAAATCATTCTCAAGACCTCATTCCTGGTGGAATCATCATCACGAGAGAGAGAGAAGATACAATGTGGATTTAAGAGTCCGGCCGAAGGACACAACCACGTGGTTCTGATGGGGTTCAACCTCACACAGCGGACACTGTTGTTCTGACGGGGTTCAACCTCACACAGCGGACACTATGGTTCTGATGGGGTTCAACCTCACACTGTGGTTCTGATGGGGTTCAACCTCACACTGTGGTTCCGACGGGGTTCAACCTCACAGTGGTTCCGACGGGGTTCAACCTCACACTGTGGTTCCGATGGGGTTTCAACCTCACACTGTGGTTCTGATGGGGTTCAACCTCACACAGTGGTTCCGACGGGGTTCAACCTCACACTGTGGTTCCGATGGGGTTTCAACCTCACACTGTGGTTCTGATGGGGTTCAACCTCACACAGTGGTTCCGACGGGGTTCAACCTCACACTGTGGTTCCGACGGGGTTCAACCTCACAGTGGTTCCGACGGGGTTCAACCTCACACTGTGGTTCTGATGGGGTTCAACCTCACACTGTGGTTCCGACGGGGTTCAACCTCACACTGTGGTTCTGATGGGGTTCAACCTCACACTGTGGTTCTGACGGGGTTCAACCTCACACAGTGGTTCTGACGGGGTTCAACCTCACACTGTGGATCTGATGGGGTTCAACCTCACACAGTATAATATTGCTACACATGTTATGGAACAAAGCTTATTTCTAAATTAGATATATGTATACTCTAGTAGCTCATGGCTGCTTTGTAAGCACTTTCATGTCCAGAGCTAAACTCTTCCGAAATTGACTAATTGAACGTCAAGGAACAACATTTGATTGGTAACACATTTTTCTTTGTGTGCGCAATATCTAAAACGGTCACTCCCTTTTTCTATAGGAGTGCTATTTCAGCCCTGACTGTATCTCCAACCGTTCTGGACAGAAATAGCACTCCTGTCAAAAAAATGGCGTGGCCGTTTCAGTTATTGCACCAGTCCTGGGTTCCTGGAGAGTTTAGCTCAGGACATCAAATTACATACAAAACTACCAAGAGCTACTCTAGTATCAATAGTCCAGTGGTAACACGCTGGACTGGTAATCCAGGGATCGCAGGTTCGATCCACCGACTGACTCTAATAAAATTAACAGTCTTTCAGATGGGACGTTAAACCGAGGTCTCGTGTCGGTGCTTTACACTGTGCACGTAAAAGAACCAGAGGAGACTCTGGAATGGGTCTCTGTCTGTATCATTGCACTATCCTCCAAAAATCTAAAATGACTAATCTCTTCAGGAGGCGTCGTTCATATTGGCAACCGGTAGCGCCGATAAATAAACGTAAAAAAAAAATATAAAAATAGTATCAATAGTCAAGGAACCTCAATCTCCCACCAAGCATACATGTATAGAATCTCTGTGTAGGAAAACCTGTTCAATTGATATACCCCTTTACCGGCTTAATGAGTTGCGGATTCAGTATGTTTAGCATGATGCCATCGTAGATATTTCGGTCCATATAATTATGTAATACACATTGAATTTTGGACCGAAACATACGTGGAACGAAATAAATCTTTTGCGCATTTTCAAATTAATCAAATCAGCATTTCTGTGTAAACAAAATGTCCGAGGTCGCTGTGATTCCGAAATGGATATAGAATCGCAATGTCAGAAAGAAAAAAAAATGCGTCTGATAAACCAAAATGACAACGATTAATGAAAGAATCCTGGCTTTCTCAATTTAATTCAATATTAATAATTGGGCCCAATATGACGAACACGGAGCAGTCCTTTACTGTGGTGTTTGTCATGAAGTTGGATAAGAATTTGAACAATAATTACGCCTCATCATGTTCAGGATTTGAATGTTTTCCAAAAGGACGAGTGGCATTTGCAGATCACTAGTCGTACATGACGAGTGGCATTTGCAGATCACTAGTCGTACAGGACGAGTGGCTTTTGCATATCACTAGTCCTACATGACGAGTGGCATTTGTAGGTCACTAGTCGTACAGGACGAGTGGCTTTTGCAGATCACTAGTCGTACAGGACGAGTGGCTTTTGCAGATCACTAGTCGTACAGGACGAGTGGCTTTTGCATATCACTAGTCCTACATCATCTACATGACGAGTGGCATTTGCAGATCACTAGTCCTACAGGACGAGTGGCTTTTGCATATCACTAGTCCTACATGACGAGTGGCATTTGTAGGTCACTAGTCGTACAGGACGAGTGGCTTTTGCAGATCACTAATCGTACAGGACGAATGGCTTTTGCAGATCACTAGTCGTACAGGACGAGTGGCTTTTGCAGATCACTAGTCGTACAGGACGAGTGGCTTTTGCAGATCACTAGTCCTACATGACGAGTGGCATTTGCAGATCACTAGTCCTACATCATCTACATGACGAGTGGCATTTGCAGATCACTAGTCCTACATGACGAGTGGCATTTGCAGATCACTAGTCCTACATCATCTACATGACAAGTGGCATTTGCAGATCACTAGTCCTACATGACGAGTGGCATTTGCAGATCACTAGTCCTACAGGAAGAGTGGCATTTACAGATCACTAGTCCTACAGGACGAGTAGCTTTCAAAACAAGTTGATACTAGGTCACACATTGCATAGTAATGGTTAACTGTTTAGATGCATGCCCAGGAAAATAGGTCTAGGTCAATGCAAGGTGTTTGTCATAAAGCAATATGTAGTGGTATATGGGTAGTCCTAATATTTAGACCTGAAAAAATTGATATCTTACATTAATCTTTCTTATTCTGAAATTTCATGTTTTACTATCAAGGCATTTTACAAAAGTAACAGATTGAAAGGATTCTGGGGTTATATATAGGGAGACTTGTAATGTCTAACTTACAGAACTATTATTTTAACAACGCGGTCGTGTTCACTTCCAAGTAATGACTAAATTAATGCCAGTAACAGAGGATCAGGTGGTCATGGAAGTCGTGATAGCGCTGTGGTAGCGCATTCACTTCAGGTGCGAAAGGCTCGGAGTTCATACGTACTACGATTGCGATCTTAGGCAAGGCATTTAAATTCCACATTATCTCTTCTCTCTCCCTCGTGATGATGGATTCCCTCGGGAATGATGTCTCAAGAGTGATTAATACAAGTTGTACAAATTTGTTTCGCAAGCAAGCTAAAATAAGTTTGTATCATCAATCACCCTATTTCCGTACACCACCTATTTTTGAATTTGTTTATTGCTGTCAGTAGCAGGTAATTGGATGTATGTATGTATGTTCCTTTAATGTCAAACCCCTCGCGGGGACTTAGACATGTTTTCCTGGGCAGGCTTAGCTGACCTAAGCGATTAACCAGTACTAAGCAATGTGTGTGAGGTGCCTTGCTCAATGACACTACATACGTGGCCTGACCGAGTATCGAACCCGGGACCGTTCGGTTCCAAATCCGACGCTCTACCACTGGACCACGGACGCCATACGGACCACGGACGCCACACGATGAATTATATAATAGACACTAACACTGCCAAACACGAAAACTAGCAAAAAATGTTTTCATTAGTCTGATTCACGTGTAACCTGTAACGGAAGAAGTTTAATGTTTGGCTTTACAAGGTCAAGTGTCAATCATGTGACAATACCGGAAAACACATTCCTGCTACAGTACATGGACATTTGTCAATGATTTGATTGATATCCGAAACATAGGTTCTTTATTTTGATGCCATGTTCACATGTGATTGAACTTGTGGCTTTATTTTAAAAGATGTTATGCAATTGGAGTTTAGTCAATGCAAGAAAGAACACTTTACATAATAATAATATTTCATCTGCTATAAAAGAGGGTAAAGAGACCGACTAGAAGTTATTTACATTCAAACCGTACGTGTCCGAATATCGGTACGCCCATGATATAAACTAAAACTTAGCGTCGATTTGGGTTACATAGTTTACAGGAAATTCGTCACGACGAGCTAAAACATCGATAAGGAGTCTGTATTGCCAACGATAATTAATGCCAATGGGCGTTAATAGCAGTTTTTCAAAACATTTTTTTGGAAATTTGATATGTTCACTTTATCGTTCGCACACTATCTCTAATTTGAAGAGTATTATTGAATGAAGTTTATCCCGGTATCCGGGACCAGGATTATCGTTTGAAAAACGGCAATACAGTAAAAATGTACATGTATGTGTAGTAGGGTCCCTCCATACTTTAAACCAGTTATTCCTTGTAGATATACACGATGTGTAATGGTCAGTGAGACGCAACCGTGCGTAGCGAGTTTAACTCGAGGATATGTGTATGATCGTTATGTAGCGTGGTATTCCAACGCAGTCACTTCCAATATCGTCTTTTATAAAGAGAGCCTTTTATAATATAGTTAGTGAATAGAAGTCTTCAAAAGTATTATTCAGTTGTCACCGGCACCAGTGAGTGAGTGGTTGAATGTGTTGCGGACGGTGGAGAATAGCGAGAAGTGTCACAGAGACCATATCTCTGCAACCAAAGCATTCGAGAGCCTTGTTGTATACGGAGATCGAATAGAGTGATGAATCGTATAGGGTGTTGTCGTTTTACTGATCCCCCAGAATACGAACCCTACCACAATGGAGCCCAACGAGGGACCCTACTACATACTCCCCCTCTTCGGGAAATGACGTCCCGTCATTTACACTGAAAGGAATCGAAATCACTTTTAATTAGTAGATTATATCTCTAGTCAACAATTTAGGATTGTTGGCTTATACTACATAACCATAAATCAACACATACAAATAAATAAGCTAAAAAATACTTTGACAACTCCGAGATAGTTTATGATTTAGAGAATTGATGAATATACTAATTGATTAAGCTTACATTGTTATTACCCATGCATTTAATTTTCAGTACGTTGCAGACATTATTTTCTGACTGCTGCTGATAAGATTGATAACATGCATTTAGCAATAGTATAGTTAGAATAATTTTGCTGTTGATTTAGTTTTTCAGAGGAGGGTCCATACTGTTTGTTATTCTATAGATGCTAACACTTGTGATTATTTAGTTTTATATATAGACGCTCAATAATTAGTATGCATGCATATAGAACTATAGTTAATTAGGAACTAAAACATACTAACACATATACTTAATTTGTTGATACTTGTAGTAAGTGGTTGATGCTTTAGTTACAAGCATATATAGATGTTAAGAAATTTATTTTCACCAAAATACTTTGATTATATTTTTTTACATTTATGAATTAAATACACAATAGTTGAACTTGTTATGCATACAGATTGGATTTGAAGTCGATTGATAAGAATTAATGCTGAATTAGTGTGACATTAGTGACACATAGGGTTGTGAAATTATCTGAACTGATCTGGTTTTTGTAAATTGTGTACAACTTGCAAAGCGAAAGTGAAAGTAGACTGAAAGTGATAGTTGAACTTTGATTTTTTATAGTTAATTTTGTGTGATGTACTACAGTTGAATTCTTAATTGAATTAATTAGTTGAACTTGAATCAATTAGTTGGATCATTGGTTCCATGGTTCAGTGGCATATTGATTTAAATAGTTTGATTGATTATTTTTGTTTGTGGTATAGTGATGTATACTTAGTCTTGATTTTTAAATAAATCTGACTCTTGTATTGGAACTTATACAATACTGATGTATCAAATGAAATACCTAGCTGAGTGTCATATTGATGTAACTTTTACATACAGTCAGTGCACATATGAACTAACTTGAATACAGCTTTGGTACTTCAGTGTTTGGTTGACTATGGAACAGTGCTGTTGATTTTTATTTTTCTTGATCTTATATGGTGATTTGAAAATTACCATTTGGTGGAATACTGCTTTAATTGTTAATGCGGATCAATGTACTGATTGCTTTGAGTTTATTGAGACAATAGTGCATTACTTGTAACTATACTTTACACTTCAGTACTTACTGGTATTTACAGGTATTTAGTTTGGTGTACTTGCACTAGTGAACTTTTGATCTTATTGAAAGGCAGTAGTATCAGTATGGAAGAGGATAAGTTAGGATATGCTGCAGGAGGGGAAGAGGAGGAGGATGTGATTTTAACAACAGAAGACCTTGAATTATTAAAAGTATTTAAGAGGTTGAAAAGGAGACCTGTTTCTTCAAAGGAGGAAGAGATGGCTTCATTTATGAGCACAATGGGAGGAGTTAAGGAGGAGAGCAGGCCTATGCATACTAGGATGGAGATGCTACATGATATGCATAAAGGAAACTATCATTACCCTAAGCTGTCTACCTTTTTTGGGACTGATAACAAAGGTGAAGTGTCATTCGAGACTTTTAAATTTGAAGTTGAAGCTGTGTGTGCTTCGAAGTCCTTCACCGATGCACAGATACTGCTTTGAATACGTCGTTCCCTGAAGGGACAAGCAGGTGATATAATCAGGAGATTAGGAGTAGAGGCCACCAGACAGGAGATAATGCTTAAGCTTAATAGTACATTCGGAATTATCGAAACATCTGAGACCATCATGAAGTTGTTTTACTCATGTAGACAACAGACAGGTGAATCGATAACCACCTATGCTTCCAGACTTGAAGAGTTGTTTACTAGAGCCTGCAACCTCAAGGCAATGAAGAGGACAGATAACCATATCCTGAAGAGTGTTTTATACCAGGGTGTACACAAGGACTTGAAGCAAATGGCCATCTTCCAGTACAGCACATTGGAAGATTATGACAGATTCCTGATGGAACTTAGGAAGATAGAAGCAGAGCTAAAGGGCGACGTAAGTGAGGAGCCAAAGGCCAAGCCATGCAAGCCAGCTGTCAAGAAGGAAGACGAGGGGAAGGACAACGACCTTCTGAAAGCTATGGCTGAGCAGATGGAAGAGATGAGGAAGACTATTATGGCTAGAATAGACAGCCTGGAGAAAGGTCAAGAGGGAAAGAAGGCATACGGGGCCACATCAGAATATATTACTTATACCAACCGAGGAGGATATCGAGGTAATAGGAAGGGGCGAGACAACTATAGAGGGGCGATTCCAAGATAGAGGCAGAGGGAGAGGCGACTACAAGCCAACTAGACCTACAGGCAGCACTACCTTCCAGCCCACCTGCTATAACTGCAACCAGAAGGGACACCTAGCCAACGCCTGTCTCAAGAGGGATGAGAGAGCCTGCTACACATGCAACGAGACAGGACATCTTGCAAGAAACTGCCCAAACAGAGTAAGTGCCTCAGTTACGGGATCAAACTCGGGCACCGGTGCAGGATACGAAGGTCCCAAATTAGTTGGTGAAGTAAACGAGGCAACAGCTACCATCAATGGAGTTGAGACGAAAGCCTTACTAGATACAGGCAGCTGCACCAGCTTGATGTCAGAGAAGTTTTATACAGAGCACTTCAAGGATATCCCAATACAGCCACTGAAAGAGATCATCAATGTAGAATGTGCGGATGGAAGCAAGCTACCCTACCAAGGATATATAGAAATAGATCTTCAGATTTTGACAGGACTTCCAAATTCTACTTCACATCCCTGCCTTCTACTAATTACACCAGATACTCAGTACAGTGCTTTGACACCTATTCTGCTAGGAACCAACATCCTTAGTGAGCTGATGGCAGAGTGCAGAGAAGCGCATGGTGAGAGATACCTACATAAGGCCAAGCTACACACTCCTTGGTTTTTAACATTCCGATGCATGACAGTGAGAGACAAGGAGTTGAGTAGGAATAAAGACAGAGTGGCAGTAGTGAAGTGCGCAGAGATAGCCAGAGTGATCATAGGTCCCAATGATAGTGTGAACCTACGTGGCTATACTGACAAGGAGATAGATCACCAGCCAACGACAGTGATGATACATGAGTGTGAGGACTCTGCACTACCAGACTTCATATATCTGACCCCTACAGCCTTGCACTACACATACAAGAAGATGGGAGAGGTTATTGTGAACATCACCAACCTCACTACGAACACAATCACAATAGCTCCCAAAGCTATTATATGTGAATTACAGCCAGTTACCGTAGAAGAGACAGAGAGTGCAGAGAGGAGAAACGACATAGAGAACGTGTTTAGCGAAATTCACATTGCTTCAGACTTGGATCAAGAGCAGGATACTAAGCTGAGAGATGTATTGGCAAAGCATGTTGAGATTTTCTCCAAGAGTGACACAAATATCGGCAACTGTGATTTGATCAAACACAGGATAGATCTCATAGATCCGATACCATTTAAACAGAGACATCGACGCATAGCACCAGCTATGATAGAGGAGGTCCGGAAGCACTTACAGCAGCTTCTGGCAGCGAAGATCATTAGGAAGTCGAAGTCTCCATGGTCTTCGAATGTGGTGCTAGTGCGGAAGAAGAATGGCAAGTTGCGCATGTGTGTCGACTACCGGATGCTTAACAACAAGTCGGTGAAGGACGCGTATGCATTACCGAGAATCGAAGAAGTCTTCGACGTCCTTCACGGTGCCAAGTACTTAAGTACCATCGACATGAAGGCAGGGTACTACCAAGTCGAGCTCGAGGACACACACAAGGAGCGGACGGCATTCACAGTTGGCCCACTTGGCTTCTACGAGTACGAGAAAATGCCGTTTGGTCTAAGTAACTCGCCAGCCACTTACCAACGCCTGATGGAGGAATGTCTTGGAGACTACAATATGACGATTTGCATCATCTACTTAGACGATCTGATCATATTCTCCAAGACCTACCAGCAACACATAGAGAGACTATACCTGATAATGACGAGGCTACAGGAGTGCCAGTTGAAGCTATCATCAGAGAAGTGCTTCTTCCTACAGAAGAGAGTGAACTTCCTGGGTCACGTAGTTAGTCAGAAGGGAATCGAGACTGACCCTGAGAAGATCGAGAAGATCAAGAATTGGCCACAACCGAGTAACTCTGATGAGCTACGGTCATATTTAGCATTTACCGGTTATTATCGAAGGTTTATAAAGGATTATTCGAAGTTGACGAAACCACTGTCATACTTGTTGCCACCCACCTCGCAGAAGAAGTCCAAGCGTAAAGACCAGAAGAAGGAGTGGATATGGACCTCCAATGAACAGCAGATCTTCGAAGACTTGAAGGAAATACTCACCTCGCCACCAGTTTTGGCGTATCCTGACTTTACCAAGAGCTTCGAATTGCATACCGACGCATCAACGATATATCAGATGGTTGACAACAAGAAGCGAGTCATAGCCTACACGAGTAGAAGCTTGTCCAAGAGCGAGAAGAATTACCCGGCACATAAGCTAGAATTCTTGGCGTTGAAGTGGGCAGTCACAGACAAGTTCGCGGACTACCTGAAGCTGAACCATTTCATTGCCTTGACCGACAACAATCCATTGACCCACATACTTACCTCTGCAAAAGTAGACGCAACAGGTCAGCGATGGATTGCAGCCTTGGGTGAATACGATTTCGACATCATATACCGACCAGGCATCAGGAACGCTGACGCTGATGGGATGTCAAGATACCCGTATGAGAGATTAGAAGAGGATGGAGACATGGTGAAGATTGATGACCAGACTGTGAAAGTTATATGCAGCTCTGTGACTCCGAGCCCATACATAGAAGCGATTCCAGTTGGTAACATTAACATCATAGATGCGACAGAGACACCAGGAACTCCGATGGCGCAGATAGAGATGCGAGAGATCCGGAGAAGTCAACGAGAGGACCCTGTGATAGGCAGATGGACAAGAGCCACCATGGACAGAAGATTACCCAATATGAGACACCAGACCGATAAGTTAGATGTAATCATGAGAAAGAACTTCAAGTATTTTCCATGAAGAGAGGCGTACTATACAGAGAAGTCAAGGAGGGAGAGAGTTCGATCACCCAGCTTGTTCTGCCAGCGATATATAGAGAAACTGCACTAAGTGGATTGCACGACGATATATGACACCCAGGGAGAGATCGAACATGGTCGCTAGTGAGAGAACGATTCTTTTGGCCAGGGATGACTGCGGATATTGAACGTCATGTAAAGCAGTGCGGACGTTGCCTCCGGCGGAAGAGTAAGACCAACATGAAAGCACCATTGGTGAACATAGTGACAACCTACCCGTTAGAGCTCATTTGCATGGATTATATGACCTTAGAGCCATCCAAAGGAGGTACTTCAAACATCCTTGTGATAACGGACCATTTCACCAAGTTCGCCATGGCCATCCCTACCAGAAACCAGACAGCAGCTACCACCGCCAACGCCTTCTACGAGAATTTCATTCTTAATTATGGTATCCCCACCAAGATCCATTCAGATCAAGGCGCTAACTTCCAGTCGGAATTACTGAGGGAGGTGTGTAGACTCACTGGCATTGAGCAATCGAGGACTTCCATATACCATCCGATGGGAAACGGACAAACCGAGAGATTCAATCGCACATTACTTGCCATGTTAGGGACACTTTAGCCAGAGCAGAAGTGCGATTGGAAGAAATACGTCATGAACTTGGTCTACGCCTATAACGCAACGCCTCACGAGAGCACCAAAGTAGCGCCCGTTGAGCTGATGTTCGGCCGAAAACCAAGATTGCCCATAGATTCCGTATTCCAGACTGATGTCAACAACGATCTGAATCAGTCTACAGTCACATACATCGCAGAGCTCAGGAAGCGGATGCAAACAACACAAGAGATAGTCAAGAGAACGACCGATAAGGCTAGAGAAACCCAGAAGTTACAATATGACAATAAAGCAAAGGCAGTGAAGTTGACCATCGGCGACAAGGTGTTGGTTAAGATCGTTGCGTTCGAGGGTAAGCACAAGATTGCGGATAGGTTTGAGCAGGAGACATACGAAGTCATTAGACAACCTATAGAAAATATCCCAGTGTATGAGGTGCGAGCACCAGACGGGAAGGTGAAGAAGCTGCACAGGAACCATCTGTTGCCATTAGGATTCGACGCTGATGAACCGGAACAGATGGCGAAGATTCCACCCGTACCAAGACCCAAAATAACTTTAGAGAGAGAAGTCGTTAGAGCACCGAGCACAGAGAAGACAGCTGCAACGAAGAACAGTGGTACCACTGAAGAGAGTAGAAACGAGGAGACGTCAGATGAAGAGTCATCAGATGACGAATCAGATACACTTGTAATACCTATGAGTATAGATGGGGACGCCCAGAACATATCTGATAGAGTAGATATAGAGGAGACCGTGCAAGAGAGAGTAGCTAGAGATGATGGTGAAGATGAAGATAGCAGGCACGATGCCAGTTGTGATAGAAGAGCTGTTAGTGTAGATGATGAGACCGAGGAGGTAGAAGGAGAATTAGCTACAGAAGGTGCTAGAGAAAACAACGACACTCTTGTGACTGCAGAAGATACAGAAGAGCATACAGACGAGAACAGGGATGAGGAGGATAGTGTTGATAGAGTTATACCGGATAGAGACAAAGAAGCAGAAGAAGTACCGCCGCCAGTTAGAAAATCAGGGCGAGCGAGGAAATTACCAGATAGATTTGATGCATATGTGATGAATACAGTACCAAGCAGACCAGTGGATGAGAGATTACATGCGTTAGATGCTCTCATGCACTCATGTGATTTTAATTCGTTGAATACGGAGATGATGACGAAAATTTTAAATTCTGTCATGAAATAATTAGTATTGTACTGTATTGCTATTATCCAGTCATGATATTGATTTTTTTTACCAGTTAGAAGTTAGACATTTTGAAAACTAGAACTTTTGACTAATAATGTACATATTTTTGTTTTTTCTAGTTTGCTGCAGTTTGTGTTAAGCACATGCATGTAGAAGCATTGAGGACAATGTTTGCAGTAAGAGGAGAAGAAGAGGCAGATATTATGTTTAATGTTGTTTTATTTATAGGTTTATAGAGAAGTTAATATATAATTTAAGGTGTTAGAATTAGATTATATTAATTAATAAGTTTGAATAGATTAGACTCAACAATAGCATGTCTTATACTAGATTTTGCTTAAGTGAATTAAATGTTGTAGTTATTAATGACTATAATATTGATGTTTATAGTAAATATGTTTTTGGTATTCTTTACAGATGCTAGTACAACTGTAGATGAGGGAGCAGGAGTGATGGGTTATTATATTAGATATTAAAAGTTAGTACTTAGAGTTAACTTATATTGGAATTAGTATTTTTTAGCTTATTTATGTGTATGTGTTGATTTATGGTTATGTATAAGCCAACAATCCTAAATTGTTGACTAGAGATATAATCTACTAATTAAAAGTGATTTCGATTCCTTTCAGTGTAAATGACGGGACGTCATTTCCCGAAGAGGGGGAGTATGTAGTAGGGTCCCTCGTTGGGCTCCATTGTGGTAGGGTTCGTATTCTGGGGGATCAGTAAAACGACAACACCCTATACGATTCATCACTCTATTCGATCTCCGTATACAACAAGGCTCTCGAATGCTTTGGTTGCAGAGATATGGTCTCTGTAACACTTCTCGCTATTCTCCATACTTTAAACCAGTTATTCCTTGTAGATATACACGATGTGTAATGGTCAGTGAGACGCAACCGTGCGTAGCGAGTTTAACTCGAGGATATGTGTATGATCGTTATGTAGCGTGGTATTCCAACGCAGTCACTTCCAATATCGTATGATAGTCGGACGTCTTTTATAAAGAGAGCATTTTATAATATAGTTAGAGAATAGAAGTCTTCAAAAGTATTATTCAGTTGTCACCGGCACCAGTGAGTGAGTGGTTGAATGTGTTGCGGACGGTGGAGAATAGCGAGAAGTGTTACAGAGACCATATCTCTGCAACCAAAGCATTCGAGAGCCTTGTTGTCTACGGAGATCGAATAGAGTGATGAATCGTATAGGGTGTTGTCATTTTACTGATCCCCCAGAATACGAACCCTACCACATATGTATGTAGGCTATACATGTTCAATTAATGTCAATCCCATTACGGGGACCTATACATGTTTTCCTGCCCATGCTTAGCCGACCTAAGCGGTTAACCAGTACTAAGCAATGTGTGTAAGGTGTCTTGCTCAATGACACTAGATACGTGGACTGACTGAGTATCTCAACCACGGAAGCCACAACTTTAACCGTACTAACACTATCTGCTAACTTAAAACTAACACTAATACTGGATGTCCAGTAGGTATTAGGTCTATACTGTAGGTTGTTGACGACATCGCGAAAGACTACCAATATAACGCTATCAGTCTCAACCACATCCGGTACCATATATATCAATCTAAACCTTCAACAGTCCGCCTTTTTGCTGATGGCTGTCTATTGTATCGCATCATACGATCACTCGGAACTCAGCGAGACTCCAATCAGACCTTGACAGCCTCCAACAATAGGAACGTGACTTATAGATAACGTTCAACTCGGACACGTGCGATGTCATTCACATAACTCAAAAGAAGAACCCCACCGTAGCAAAATACTCCACCCATGGCAGAATGCTCAAACCAACAAAACAAGATAAATACCTTGGAGCCACGATCTCAAACAACCTCTCGTGCAACAACCACATCAACAACATCACAAACAAATTCATTCATTCATAAGACCCAGTCATCAACAGGCCAAAGTCAATGCCTACAAGACATATGCCCGTCAAACTTTAGAGTTTTCTTCAACTGTGTGATCACCCTACTCTGCGCATAACATCAACCAGCTAGACATTGTCCAACGCAGAGCAGCAAGGTTCGTGAAGAATGACTACAGCAGGACAAGCAGCGTTTCCACCATGCTTCACAATCTTAGCTGGACCACAGGTGCTGACCAACAATGCTTCACGACCGTAGCTTGACCACAGGTACTGACCAACCATGCTTCACGGCCTTAGCTGGACCACAGGTGCTGACCAACCATGCTTCACGACCGTAGCTGGACCACAGGTGCTGACCAACCATGCTTCACGACCGTAGCTGGACCACAGGTGCTGACCGACCATGCTTCACGACCGTAGCTGGACCACAGGTGCTGACCGACCATGCTTCACGACCGTAGCTGGACCACAGGTGCTGACCAACCATGCTTCACGACCGTAGCTGGACCACAGGTGCTGACCAACCATGCTTCACGACCGTAGCTGGACCACAGGTGCTGACCAACCATGCTTCACGACCGTAGCTGGACCACAGGTGCTGACCGACGTGACAAATCCCGCACCACCATGATGTACACAATTCACCACCATCTTAACGACATCAACCAACACCATCTGCTAACACCAACGTGCTCGAGTACAAGAGGACATAGCAAAAGATAACAAACACTGATCAATGTCTACCAACTTCATCCCACACTCCATCATATTGTGGAACTTCGCCCAACCCACCGTCGACATGGTCACTGGTTCTGGTCATCAATACACCATTGATCGTTAGACGTTTTTATCGTTCTTAAATGTTGTACAAATAGACACTCTTAGATATACAGAGATCAATTTACTTTGTCACTCGGTCTGTTAGTGCATAGTATTTGTAATTGTAACACACTCTCTGAAGAAGAATAAGAAGACGAAGGTAGTGATGATGATGATGATGATGTTGATGTTGATGATGATGATGATGATGATGATGATGATGATGATGATGATGATGATGATGATGATGATGATGATTGATGATGATTGATGATGATGATGATGATGATGATGATGATGATGATGATGATGATGATGATGATGATGATGATGATGATGATGATGATGATGATGATGATGATGATGATGATGATGATGATGATGATGATGATGATGATGATGATGATGATGATGATGATGATGATGATGATGATGATGATGATGATGATGATGATGATGATGATGATGATGATGATGATGATGATGATGATGATGATGATGATGATGATGATACGTCCCACTAGTACTACTCTACCCTGCCACAAGCGGAAGATGTAGTGTATGTAGTGTAGCGTGATCGGTAGTGAGTGTGGGAACTGGGAAGTATGGTACTGCTAAGTGCTCCTTATCAGAACGTTCATTTCAATTATGTTGTCTACAGTAAGTGTCCTTGTTGTGATCTTACAACATTTGTTTCAGTAGCAGCGGATGAATAAACGTATATATGTTTAAAATAAATACATGTGTAAAAACTAGGAAAGCAATATGTATTCAAAAGTCTATTTTTCTAATATACTGCGTCATACCTTCAGGAAGTCGGTATTTGTCGATTTTTTCCTTTTCGATGTTCTGTGGCATCTTGTCAGAACGTCAGGGGGTATCTGTAGCCATGGGTTGGGGCTAGGTGGTGTATGATAAGTGGTGGGTAGGAGTTGAGAGGAGTTAAGAAAGGTACGGTAGATGTTGCTTCTACATACCTACCCTGTCCGATTAGCGCAGTGGTTAGCGCGCTCGCTTCTCACCAATGCAACCCGGATTCGATCCTCGGACCGGGTTATGTGAGATGGTACTATGGTCGCCAAATTGGACAGGTGGGTTTTCTCTGGGTACTCCGGTTTCTTCCCACGCGAATGACCATATGTACGCTTTCATCCGCGCCAACGAGAGTGATTAATATAAGTTGTTAGAACTTGCTTCGCAATCGTTGTAAAATAAATAAAAGTTTAAACTTTAACACCCCTACCACAAGATAGATCACAATATAACAATCTAACTCGCACCAGTTTTTAGTTTAATCATATGTTATTGATGTAGCATACAATTAATTGTTACAAAAACATAGCATATACAAATTGTTTGGGCCACAAGTTTTAATAACATTAGAAAACGACACGAGCCAGAACGTCACATGTATGTATACTTAAACAAAATGACTTGTTTTGGCAAGACAAAATGAAAGAAACTCGAAAAAGGCATACATTAAACGAAAGCACTAATGCAGCCAACGTTTCCACACACTGTTCCATCCCACCACGCCATGAATAGAACCCAATACCCAGATATCACCAACAAAATGATGTACAATTAGTATAGGGTGACAATGCTACAAAAACAGACATGCAGTGCGCATTATATACGTCTGTACTCCTAAATATAAAACTCATCTAATTGGAAAGAGATAAGAAAAGATCCAACGACTATTTTATTATCTTGTCAAAAGATGTAATTTTACCCCCAATCCAAACTATTTTGTATATGGTGGTTTTCTTCACACCGTATCCCACATGAGGGGAAGCAGGGAACAAGTCATCTATTGTGCTATTGTCGGGTACTATGCATTATACTATTGGAAGTGTTCACCTGTCATTGACCCGACATATGATAAGCCCAGTCGCCGGGTACTATGCAGTGTACTATTGGAAGTGTTCACCTGTCATTGACCCGACATATGATAAGCCCAGTCGCCGGGTACTATGCATTGCACTATTGGAAGTGTTCACCTGTCATTGACCCGACATATGATAAGCTCGCCGGGTACTATGCAGTGTACTATTGGAAGTGTTCACCTGTCATTGACCCGACATATGATAAGCTCGCCGGGTACTATGCATTGCACTATTGGAAGTGTTCACCTGTCATTGACCCGACATATGATAAGCTCGCCGGGTACTATGCAGTGTACTATTGGAAGTGTTCACCTGTCATTGACCCGACATATGATAAGCTCGCCGGGTACTATGCATTGTACTATTGGAAGTGTTCACCTGTCATTGACCCGACATATGATAAGCTCGCCGGGTACTATGCATTGTACTATTGGAAGTGTTCACCTGTCATTGACCCGACATATGATAAGCCCAGTCGTCGGGTACTATGCATTGACTATTGGAAGTGTTCACCTGCTTGACCCGACATATGATAAGCTCGCCGGGTACTATGCATTGTACTATTGGAAGTGTTCACCTGGCCTTGACCCGACATATGATAAGCCCAGTCGCCGGGTACTATGCATTGTACTATTGGAAGTGTTCACCTGGCCTTGACCCGACATATGATAAGCCCAGTCGCCGGGTACTATGCATTGCACTATTGGAAGTGTTCACCTGTCATTGACCCGACATATGATAAGCCCAGTCGTCGGGTACTATGCATTGTACTATTGGAAGTGTTCACCTGGCCTTGACCCGACATATGATAAGCCCAGTCGCCGGGTACTATGCATTGTACTATTGGAAGTGTTCACCTGGCCTTGACCCGACATATGATAAGCCCAGTCGCCGGGTACTATGCATTGCACTATTGGAAGTGTTCACCTGTCATTGACCCGACATATGATAAGCCCAGTCGTCGGGTACTATGCATTGTACTATTGGAAGTGTTCACCTGGCCTTGACCCGACATATGATAAGCCCAGTCGCCGGGTACTATGCATTGTACTATTGGAAGTGTTCACCTGTCATTGACCCGACATATGATAAGCTCGCCGGGTACTATGCATTATACTATTGGAAGTGTTCACCTGTCATTGACCCGACATATGATAAGCTCGCCGGGTACTATGCATTATACTATTGGAAGTGTTCACCTGTCATTGACCCGACATATGATAAGCTCGTCGGGTACTATGCATTGTACTATTGGAAGTGTTCACCTGTCATTGACCCGACATATGATAAGCCCAGTCGCCGGGTACTATGCATTGTACTATTGGAAGTGTTCACCTGTCATTGACCCAACATATGATAAGCTCGCCGGGTACTATGCATTGCACTATTGGAAGTGTTCACCTGTCATTGACCCGACATATGATAAGCCCAGTCGTCGGGTACTATGCATTGTACTATTGGAAGTGTTCACCTGTCATTGACCCGACATATGATAAGCCCAGTCGCCGGGTACTATGCATTGTACTATTGGAAGTGTTCACCTGGCCTTGACCCGACATATGATAAGCCCAGTCGCCGGGTACTATGCATTGTACTATTGGAAGTGTTCACCTGTCATTGACCCGACATATGATAAGCCCAGTCGCCGGGTACTATGCATTGTACTATTGGAAGTGTTCACCTGTCATTGACCCGACATATGATAAGCCCATCGCCGGGTACTATGCATTGTACTATTGGAAGTGTTCACCTGTCATTGACCCGACATATGATAAGCTCGCCGGGTACTATGCATTGTACTATTGGAAGTGTTCACCTGTCATTGACCCAACATATGATAAGCTCGCCGGGTACTATGCATTGCACTATTGGAAGTGTTCACCTGTCATTGACCCGACATATGATAAGCCCAGTCGTCGGGTACTATGCATTGTACTATTGGAAGTGTTCACCTGTCATTGACCCGACATATGATAAGCCCAGTCGCCGGGTACTATGCAGTGTACTATTGGAAGTGTTCACCTGTCATTGACCCGACATATGATAAGCCCAGTCGCCGGGTACTGTGCATTGCACTATTGGAAGTGTTCACCTGTCATTGACCCGACATATGATAAGCTCGCCGGGTACTATGCAGTGTACTATTGGAAGTGTTCACCTGTCATTGACCCGACATATGATAAGCTCGCGGTACTATGCATTGCACTATTGGAAGTGTTCACCTGTCATTGACCCGACATATGATAAGCCCAGTCGCCGGGTACTATGCATTGTACTATTGGAAGTGTTCACCTGTCATTGACCCAACATATGATAAGCCCAGTCGCCGGGTACTATGCATTGTACTATTGGAAGTGTTCACCTGTCATTGACCCAACATATGATAAGCCCAGTCGCCGGGTACTATGCATTGCACTATTGGAAGTGTTCACCTGTCATTGACCCGACATATGATAAGCCCAGTCGCCGGGTACTATGCATTGTACTATTGGAAGTGTTCACCTGGCCTTGACCCGACATATGATAAGCCCAGTCGCCGGGTACTATGCATTGTACTATTGGAAGTGTTCACCTGTCATTGACCCAACATATGATAAGCCCAGTCGCCGGGTACTATGCATTGTACTATTGGAAGTGTTCACCTGTCATTGACCCAACATATGATAAGCCCAGTCGCCGGGTACTATGCATTGTACTATTGGAAGTGTTCACCTGTCATTGACCCAACATATGATAAGCCCAGTCGCCGGGTACTATGCATTGTACTATTGGAAGTGTTCACCTGTCATTGACCCAACATATGATAAGCCCAGTCGCCGGGTACTATGCATTGTACTATTGGAAGTGTTCACCTGTCATTGACCCGACATATGATAAGCCCAGTCGCCGGGTACTATGCATTATACTATTGGAAGTGTTCACCTGTCATTGACCCGACATATGATAAGCCCAGTCGCCGGGTACTATGCATTTTACTATTGGAAGTGTTCACCTGTCATTGACCCGACATATGTTAAGCCCAGTCGCCGGGTACTATGCATTGTACTATTGGAAGAGTTCCTGTGAACAGGCGTTGATATATTTTGCCTTGTCTGTCATATAAATATATATGTTTAGCACCTAGATCTTTAATTGAGCAGTATTGAGTTTCTGATAATAAGTCATTTTGCAAGAAGTGAAAAAGTGAAAAATCGACAGACTGGAATCCCGGCTAAATAATCGGTACAGCCAGCAGTATATATGATTTTGACAAAGACAATAATAAAATGAATAGAACAGGATAAACTTATACATGAGGGGAAGAAGGAAGCAAGTCCAATACTGTGCTATTTTACCCGTGTTATGTTCTGTTCATGTTCTAGAATAGAGTATAGTTTAAAGTAAACAAAGTACCACACGTCCCAATAGGGCTGCCGTAGTTTATAGTAGTATATATATATACAGATTATTGAACGCGTTATTAAACTTCCGCATCACATCCAGTACGAATATTCATATTCATAGTATAATTGTGGATTGAAAACATAAAAGTCACTCAACGGGATAACACATGTTTTAGTGTGGATTATCCACGATGGATGACATAGTGTACGCAGTCCGGCTGACGGACCAGCAGGTGTCCGGGATACGGTCGCTGTTCCGCGAGAAAGGCTGGAGACTCGAGCTTGACACCATGGATAGGTATAAAGAGATGGCAGACGTGGCGGAGGACTATGTAGCGATCAACGCCGTGACCGGAAGTTCCAGTCCTACAAGTACACAGTTATATTTCTTTATTAGTTTTACCATATTGTATTGCCTGTGGATTAGAAAATATAATTCTTAAGCAGCAGACAGTTTAGTTGAGCGGAAAAGTGAAAACTTTAAATGCTATGCTGATTTAAATACACGTTGTCTGATATACTGTATATATATATATATATCTGTATGATATACCCGAACTACCGCACTCACTTACCAGACTGGCAGTACCGTAGCCAGAGGCAAATGTCAACCGAAGCAATTTAGGGGGGGGGGGGTCCGGGGGCCTTTCAGCTCTCTAGCAGTCAACATTTTATACAGCAATGGGATATTTTTGTCATTTTATTTATTTAATTTTTTCATTTATTTTTTGGTTGCTTTGGAAATTTTAACCGAGGCATCTGTCTCGGTGTGCCTCAGTGTGGCTACGGGCCTGCTTACTAGAGGGTAAATACACGCGACATATATACAGTTAGCATCATGCGATATATAACGTTTAATAATGTAATGCTATTTGATTATGAATCGTAACACGCTGGACTGGTAATCCAGAGATCGCATGTTCGATCCCCCGTCTGACCCTAATAAAATTAACAGTCTTTCAGATTGGACGTTAAACCGAGGTCTCGTGTCGGTGCTTTACACCGTGCACGTAAAATAACCAGAGGAGACTCTGGAATGGGTCTCTGTCTGTATCATTGCACTATCCTCCAACAATCTAAAATGACTAATCTCTTCAGGAGGCGTCGCTCATATGGGTAACCGGTAGCGACGATAAATAAACGTAAAACACACACAAGAGCGCCGTATACCAGTATGAGGAGCGCACCGAGACGAAGACAACGCTACCAATACCTCATATTAAAAACAATAAGTTAGAATGTTTTGCAACACTTAGTCGAAACAATAAAAATCACAGAGACGTGACCGCACCGTGACATGGCGGAGTCGATCTCTGCGCAGATTATTATGTTGTATAGGTACAACCATGATGCATATGTAGCTTTTAATTCACCAGATACAAACACACAATATAACGCATGAAGGGTAAATAAATACATGACCCGTAATCGAACACAGAATAATACTTCCTCATGTAGCGTGGGGAATATAAATCTGTATATACATGTTGGTGGCGAACAGACCGGTCTGTAGTCCAGTGGTAACACGTTGGATTCGTAATCCGGGGATAGCAGGTTCGATCCCTCGTCTGACCATAATACAATTAACAGTCTTTCAGATGGGACTTTAAACCGAGGTCTCGTGTCGGTGCTTTACAGCTTGCACGTAAAAGAACAAGAGTAGACTCTGGAATGGGTCTCTGTCTGTATCATTGCACTATCCTCCAACATATAAACTGACTAATCTCTTCAGGAGGCGTCGCGCATATGAGTAGCCGGTAGCGGCGATCAATAAACGTAAACACACACACTTTGGTAGCGATATAACAGGTAATCTTTCTTATATTCAGAGTCACACTTGTGGAATTCCCTCCCTTATCACATCAAAACAGCACACTATATCCACACACAGCTTTATATATCAGGTGGTGCAAAGAACAGACCAATAACCTAATAAACTGATAATATACAAGTAGGCCTATACATGAATATAAGTATTCGTTTCTTGCAGCTTATATCTTATTTCCTATGATAGTTTTACTGGTCATTGTTTACATGTTTCATTGTGCGATTTCATGTTTTAATTTGTTGAGTGCCTCGTGGTAGATTTACTTAATTGTTAAAATGAGTTCTCTCGTTAAATAAAGTCTTTATTATTATTAGTATGTAATCCTGACATGACAGGAGAACGTTACAAATGAAACAATAAAATAGAATTTTCTCTGGGTTCTCTCCGGTTATGCTACTCTGGTTTCCTTAGTGACACGAATGACCACATAAAATGTTACACTTTCATCCGCGCCAACGAGAGTGATTAATATAGTTGATAAAGCTTGTTTCGCAATCGTTGTAAACTAAATAAAGATGTGTAATTGTTTATTTTTTATTTAACGTCGCTACCTATTGCCCATTTGAACGACGGGCAGTTTACCTAACACCACCTTTCCTGGGCAGGCTCCAGCGGTTAACCAGCACTTGGGTGCATCAACCTCCGTAAGAAACTGCCAACTGTTTCATATAAATGAGACACGGTCTGAGCGGGGCTCGAACCCGTGACCATCAGAGATGATAGGTTACAGTGGTATACAAGTCAGCGACCGTAACCACTCGACCACGGACGCGGTTAATATGTTTCAAAATATAGCATTCCTTTTTAACTTTTACAAAACATGCTAATTTACTTAAACTAATTCTGTTTTCCGTGATTGTCGTAACATAGCTCAATAATTTCTCCCATTATTTTTCTCCAACTCTAGTGTCCGGGTATATACTGTATGCAATTAATCATCAGATGTTACGAACGACCTTTGGTGACATTAGCTAGATATACACACATTCACGATTTCAATCTCACGATGTCACGATTTCAACATCACGCATTCACGATTTCAATCTCACGATGTCACTATTTCAATCTCACGAAGTCACGATTTCAATCTCACGATGTCACGATTTCAACATCACGCACTCACGATTTCAATCTCACGATGTCACGATTTCAACATCACGCATTCACGATTTCAATCTCACGATGTCACGATTTCAACATCACGCACTCACGATTTCAATCTCACGATGTCACGATTTCAACATCACGATGTCACGATTTCAACTTCTTTAATTCACATTTGTTTAATATTGTTAAATATTCATTCTATGTATTGGATCTTCATGTGCATAACATGTATCTATTGATTTGCAATAAAATATGTGAAATCGTGATGTTGAAATCGTGAAATCGTGATACCGTGATGTTAATATCGTGAAATCGCGAACTCGTGAAGTTGAAATCGTGATGTTGTACGTCAAAATCGTGAAATCGGGAAGTTGAAATCGTCAAATGATAAACTATTGAATGTCACCATGAGTCTTTCGTAGCAAGTTTCTGTTTTTCCTGTAGCCTGGCTCTTGTTTTGCATTCGAAGAGGAGAACCGGATACCTCAAGTGACAGTGCGAACCTATAGCGTCTAACACACTTGTAAAGCAAGTGCACTTCATATCAACGTTGGCAATCGACCGGTCAATAAGAGTATTGACCGGGCCGGTGGTCAATACTGGTCAATACCGGTCAATACGGGTCAATACTGGTCAATATCGGTCAATACCGGTCAATACTGGTCGATTGAAAATTTGGCTCAAATATGCACTTACAGTGTCCACTTAATTATTCTTAAAGTGTTAGTAGTGTGTTGTAGTTTATTTTCTTATATAGTAAATCATAAAATATTGATCATTGAATGTTTTTTAGTGAATATTGTTAAATATAATTAAATACTTTTTAGTGAATAGCAATATTATAGCATATACCAATTACCATATACTTATTTGTTCAGTGGTCAATACTTGTGCACATGGTCATAACTATGCCTAAGATGCTAGTTAATATACTCCCAAGGTATGTGAAATAGCTATACAAGCAGTGGGACCCTTTCAACAACATCTCAACAAAATTAATTTAATTACACACACTTATTACATTGGGGTATACATGAGGCAGTCAAACATGAAACGAAACAAGACATACTTACAAAGTACAAACAGGTTTAGAAATAGAATATTCCCTTTGCAGAAGTGTTATTTATTATAGTATTGTGCATGTCTGTTTAAATAAAAATTAAATGTTGAAATGTGAAACTCTTACTTAATAATACCATCTATACTAGAATATGAATACGCTTGGTTGCTCAAGGAAACAAGGCTAGAAAAGTTGTTTCACTTGGTTTATACCAATTTATTTAAGCTCGATTGTGAAAGAAGTTCTAAGATTAATCAAGCTCAAGTCTCAACGCTTGCTTCACTTGCTTGAGTTGCTTCTGCATGACACATTTAATGATTTTAGTAGTGATCAGCAATCGACCACCTGAATCGACCAGCACATATATGCCACTTTGTGAGTATTGACCATACCCAATAGGGTATTACAATCACATGAACAGCCCAAAGGTAGCAACACACATTATTGCACAATGCAGAGTATAATGATTGACTAAAATCATAAATTCTTTGTTGAATTTAGTATTGACCACCAATTGACCAGTATTTACCACTTTGTGAGTATAATATTATTGACCACTTCGTGAGTATTGACCCTATAGAGTACAATAATCACATACATATATTCTCAATACAACCCAAAGTTAGTAACACACATTATAGCACAATGCAGAGTATATAAAACCATTAAATAATGTTTTATTTAATATTGACCACCATTCGACCAGTATTGACCAGTATTGACCAGTATTGACCAGTATTGACCACTTTGGGAGTATTGACCGGGGCTGTTTTAACCGGTTAAAACCGGCGGTTTAAACCGCCCCTCGAATCGACCGGCCAACGTTGCTTCATATATAGTCGAATGATGTTCATTGAACAAACAGATATTTCCAAATTACCGTGATCTTTTCAGCTTATTATTGCATTTTATTTGCTGCGTACTTGGTGATCCGCCCCATGCTGCGTACTTGGTGATCCGCCCCATGCTGCGTACTTGGTGATCCGCCCCATGCTGCGTACCTGGTGATCCGCCCCATGCTGCGTACTTGGTGATCCGCCCCATGCTGCGTACTTGGTGATCCGCCCCATGCTGC
>CM026386.1:81538308-81603581 GCA_014843695.1 Archivesica marissinica | reverse complement strand
TATGTACGCACAGTAACATATGTACCTACTAGTCTACTACTGTCCCGTGACCACAACCGTGACACTGGTATGTACGCACAGTAACATATGTACCTACTAGTCTACTACTGTCCCGTGTGCACAACCGTGACACTGGTATATACGCACAGTAACATATGTACCTACTAGGCTACTACTGTCCCGTGACCACAACCGTGACACTGGTATGTACGCACAGTAACATATGTACCTACTAGGCTACTACTGTCCTGTGAGCACAACCGTGACACTGGTATGTACGCACAGTAACATATGTACCTACTAGACTACTACTGTCCCGTGACCACAACCGTGACACTGGTATGTACGCACAGTAAAATATGTACCTACTAGGCTACTACTGTCCCGTAAGCACAACCGTGACACTGGTATGTACGCACAGTAACATATGTACCTACTAGGCTACTACTGTCCCGTAAGCACAACCGTGACACTGGTATGTACGCACAGTAACATATGTACCTACTAGGCTACTACTGTCCCGTGACCACAACCGTGACACTGGTGTGTACGCACAGTAACATATGTACCTACTAGGCTACTACTGTCCTGTGAGAACAACGTGACACTTTGTATGTACGCACAGTAACATATGTACCTACTAGGCTACTACTGTCCCGTGACACTGGTATGTACGCACAGTAACATATGTACCTACTAGGCTACTACTGTCCCGTGAGCACAACCGTGACACTGGTATGTACGCACAGTAACATACGTACCTACTAGGTTACTACTGTCCCGTAAGCACAACCGTGACACTGGTATGTACGCAGAGTAACATATGTACCTACTAGGCTACTACTGTCCCGTGACCACAACCGTGACACTAGTATGTACCCACAGTAACATATGTACCTACTAGGCTACTACTGTCCCGTGACCACAACCGTGAGCACAACCGTGACACTGGTATGTACGCACAGTAACATATGTACCTACTAGTCTACTACTGTCCCGTGACCACAACCGTGACACTGGTATGTACGCACAGTAACATATGTACCTACTAGTCTACTACTGTCCCGTGTGCACAACCGTGACACTGGTATATACGCACAGTAACATATGTACCTACTAGGCTACTACTGTCCCGTGACCACAACCGTGACACTGGTATGTACGCACAGTAACATATGTACCTACTAGGCTACTACTGTCCCGTGAGCACAACCGTGACACTGGTATGTACGCACAGTAACATATGTACCTACTAGACTACTACTGTCCCGTGACCACAACCGTGACACTGGTATGTACGCACAGTAACATATATACCTACTAGACTATACTGTCCCGTGACCACAACCGTGACACTGGTATGTACGCACAGTAACATATGTACCTACTAGGCCACTACTGTCCCGTGACCACAACCGTGACACTGGTATGTACGCACAGTAACATATGTACCTACTAGGCTACTACTGTCCCGTGACCACAACCGTGACACTGGTATGTACACACAGTAACATATGTACCTACTAGGCTACTAATGTCCCGTGACACTGGTATGTACGCACAGTAACATATGTACCTACTAGGCTACTACTGTCCCGTGAGCACAACCGTGACACTGGTATGTACGCACAGTAACATACGTACCTACTAGGTTACTACTGTCCCGTAAGCACAACCGTGACACTGGTATGTACGCAGAGTAACATATGTACCTACTAGGCTACTACTGTCCCGTGACCACAACCGTGACACTAGTATGTACCCACAGTAACATATGTACCTACTAGGCTACTACTGTCCCGTGACCACAACCGTGAGCACAACCGTGACACTGGTATGTACGCACAGTAACATATGTACCTACTAGGCTACTACTGTCCCGTGAGCACAACCGTGAGCACAACCGTGACACTGGTATGTACGCACAGTAACATATGTACCTACTAGGCTACTACTGTCCCGTGACCACAACCGTGACACTGGTATGTACGCACAGTAACATATGTACATACTAGGCTACTACTGTCCCGTGAGCACAACCGTGACACTGGTATGTACGCACAGTAACATATGTACCTACTAGGCTACTACTGTCCCGTGAGCACAACCGTGACACTGGTATGTACGCACAGTAACATATGTACCTACTAGGCTACTACTGTCCCGTGCGTCACAACCGTGACACTGGTATGTACGCACAGTAACATATGTACCTACTAGTCTACTACTGTCCCGTGACCACAACCGTGACACTGGTATGTACGCACAGTAACATATGTACCTACTAGTCTACTACTGTCCCGTGTGCACAACCGTGACACTGGTATATACGCACAGTAACATATGTACCTACTAGGCTACTACTGTCCCGTGACCACAACCGTGACACTGGTATGTACGCACAGTAACATATGTACCTACTAGGCTACTACTGTCCCGTGAGCACAACCGTGACACTGGTATGTACGCACAGTAACATATGTACCTACTAGACTACTACTGTCCCGTGACCACAACCGTGACACTGGTATGTACGCACAGTAACATATATACCTACTAGACTAATACTGTCCCGTGACCACAACCGTGACACTGGTATGTACGCACAGTAACATATATACCTACTAGACCACTACTGTCCCGTGACCACAACCGTGACACTGGTATGTACGCACAGTAACATATATACCTACTAGGCTACTACTGTCCCGTGACCACAACCGTGACACTGGTATGTACACACAGTAACATATGTACCTACTAGGCTACTACTGTCCCGTGACACTGGTATGTACGCACAGTAACATATGTACCTACTAGGCTACTACTGTCCCGTGACTATAACCGTGACACTGGTATGTACACACAGTAACATATGTACCTACTAGGCTACTACTGTCCCGTGAGCACAACCGTGACACTGGTATGTACGCACAGTAACATGTGTACCTACTAGGCTACTACTGTCCCGTGACACTGGTATGTACGCACAGTAACATATATACCTACTAGACTACTACTGTCCCGTGACCACAACCGTGATACTGGTATGTACGCACAGTAACATATGTACCTACTAGGCTACTACTGTCCCGTGACAGTGGTATGTACGCACAGTAACATATGTACCTACTAGGCTACTACTGTCCCGTGACCACAACCGTGACACTGGTATGTACGCACAGTAACATATGTACCTACTAGGCTACTACTGTCCCGTGAGCACAACCGTGATACTGGTATGTACACACAGTAACATATGTACCTTCTAGGCTACTACTTTCCCGTGACACTGGTATGTACACACAGTAACATATGTACCTACTAGGCTACTACTGTCCCGTGACCATAACCGTGACACTGGTATGTACACACAGTAACATATGTACCTACTAGGCTACTACTGTCCCGTGAGCACAACCGTGACACTGGTATGTACGCACAGTAACATGTGTACCTACTAGGCTACTACTGTCCCGTGACACTGGTATGTACGCACAGTAACATATGTACCTACTAGGCTACTACTGTCCCGTGACCACAACCGTGACACTGGTATGTACGCACAGTAACATATGTACATACTAGGCTACTACTGTCCCGTGACCACAACCGTGACACTGGTATGTACGCACAGTAACATATGTACCTACTAGGCTACTACTGTCCCGTGAGCACAACCGTGACACTGGTATGTACGCACAGTAACATATATACCTACTAGACTACTACTGTCCCGTGACCACAACCGTGACACTGGTATGTACGCACAGTAACATATATACCTACTAGACTACTACTGTCCCGTGACCACAACCGTGACACTGGTATGTACGCACAGTAACATATATACCTACTAGGCTACTACTGTCCCGTGAGCACAACCGTGACACTGGTATGTACGCACAGTAACATATGTACCTACTAGGCTACTACTGTCCCGTGACACTGGTATGTACGCACAGTAACATATGTACCTACTAGGCTACTACTGTCCCGTGACCATAACCGTGACACTGGTATGTACGCACAGTAACATATGTACCTACTAGGCTACTACTGTCCCGTGAGCACAACCGTGACACTGGTATGTACGCACAGTAACATGTGTACCTACTAGGCTACTACTGTCCCGTGACACTGGTATGTACGCACAGTAACATATATACCTACTAGACTACTACTGTCCCGTGACCACAACCGTGACACTGGTATGTACGCACAGTAACATATGTACCTACTAGGCTACTACTGTCCCGTGACACTGGTATGTACGCACAGTAACATATGTACCTACTAGGCTACTACTGTCCCGTGACCACAACCGTGACACTGGTATGTACGCACAGTAACATATGTACCTACTAGGCTACTACTGTCCCGTGAGCACAACCGTGATACTGGTATGTACACACAGTAACATATGTACCTACTAGGCTACTACTGTCCCGTGACACTGGTATGTACGCACAGTAACATATGTACCTACTAGGCTACTACTGTCCCGTGACCACAACCGTGACACTGGTATGTACGCACAGTAACATATGTACATACTAGGCTACTACTGTCCCGTGACCACAACCGTGACACTGGTATATACGCACAGTAACATATGTACCTACTAGGCTACTACTGTCCCGTGAGCACAACCGTGACACTGGTATGTACGCACAGTAACATATGTACCTACTAGGCTACTACTGTCCCGTGAGCACAACCGTGACACTGGTATGTACGCACAGTAACATGTGTACCTACTAGGCTACTACTGTCCCGTGACACTGGTATGTACGCACAGTAACATATGTACCTACTAGGCTACTACTGTCCCGTGACCACAACCGTGACACTGGTATGTACGCACAGTAACATATGTACCTACTAGGCTACTACTGTCCCGTGAGCACAACCGTGACACTGGTATGTACGCACAGTAACATATATACCTACTAGACTACTACTACTGTCCCGTGACCACAACCGTGACACTGGTATGTACGCACAGTAACATATATACCTACTAGACTACTACTGTCCCGTGACCACAACCGTGACACTGATATGTACGCACAGTAACATATATACCTACTAGGCTACTACTGTCCCGTGAGCACAACCGTGACACTGGTATGTACACACAGTAACATATGTACCTAATAGGCTACTACTGTCCCGTGACACTGGTATGTACGCACAGTAACATATGTACCTACTAGGCTACTACTGTCCCGTGACCATAACCGTGACACTGGTATGTACACACAGTAACATATGTACCTACCAGGCTACTACTGTCCCGTGAGCACAACCGTGACACTGGTATGTACGCACAGTAACATGTGTACCTACTAGGCTACTACTGTCCCGTGACACTGGTATATACGCACAGTAACATATATACCTACTAGACTACTACTGTCCCGTGACCACAACCGTGACACTGGTATGTACGCACAGTAACATATATACCTACTAGACTACTACTGTCCCGTGACCACAACCGTGACACTGGTATGTACGCACAGTAACATATATACCTACTAGGCTACTACTGTCCCGTGAGCACAACCGCGACACTAGTATGTACGCAGAGTAACATATGTACCTACTAGGCTACTACTGTCCCGTGAGAACAACCGCGACACTAGTATGTACGCACAGTAACATATGTACCTACTAGGCTACTACTGTCCCGTGAGCACAACCGTGACACTGGTATGTACGCACAGTAACATATGTACCTACTAGGCTACTACTGTCCCGTGACACTGGTATGTACGCACAGTAACATATGTACCTACTAGGCTACTACTGTCCCGTGACCACAACCGTGACACTGGTATGTACGCACAGTAACATATGTACCTACTAGGCTACTACTGTCCCGTGAGCACAACCGTGATACTGGTATGTACACACAGTAACATATGTACCTACTAGGCTACTACTGTCCCGTGACACTGGTATGTACGCACAGTAACATATGTACCTACTAGGCTACTACTGTCCCGTGACCATAACCGTGACACTGGTATGTACACACAGTAACATATGTACCTACTAGGCTACTACTGTCCCGTGAGCACAACCGTGACACTGGTATGTACGCACAGTAACATGTGTACCTACTAGGCTACTACTGTCCCGTGACACTGGTATGTACGCACAGTAACATATGTACCTACTAGGCTACTACTGTCCCGTGACCACAACCGTGACACTGGTATGTACGCACAGTAACATATGTACATACTAGGCTACTACTGTCCCGTGACCACAACCGTGACATTGGTATGTACGCACAGTAACATATGTACCTACTAGGCTACTACTGTCCCGTGAGCACAACCGTGACACTGGTATGTACGCACAGTAACATATGTACCTACTAGGCTACTACTGTCCCGTGACCACAACCGTGACACTGGTATGTACGCACAGTAACATATGTACCTACTAGGCTACTACTGTCCTGTGAGCACAACGTGACACTTTGTATGTACGCACAGTAACATATGTACCTACTAGGCTACTACTGTCCCGTGAGCACAACCGTGACACTGGTATGTATGCACAGTAACATACGTACCTACTAAGTTACTACTGTCCCGTAAGTACAACCGTGACACTGGTATGTACGCAGAGTAACATATGTACCTACTAGGCTACTACTGTCCCGTGAGCACAACCGTGACACTGGTATGTACCCACAGTTACATATGTACCTACTAGGCTACTACTGTCCCGTGACCACAACCGTGACACTAGTATGTACGCACAGTATCATATGTACCTACTAGGCTACTACTGTTCCGTGAGCACAACCGTGACACTGGTATGTACGCAGAGTAACATATGTACCTACTAGGCTATTACTGTCCCGTGAGCACAGCCGTGACAGTATCATCCTTCTGATACCTTTATATAACATATGCGACAGTCCATTCCTGCTACACTGACGATCTGTGTACATGTGTAACGTTTATATAACATATGTGTCAGTCCATTCCTGCTGCACTGGAGGTCCGTGTACATGTGTAACGTTATCATACGTCTATATAACATATGTGACAGTCCATTCCTGCTGCACTGGAGGTCCGTGTACATGTGTAACGTTTATATAACATATGTGACAGTCCATTCCTGCTGCACTGGAGGTCCGTGTACATGTGTAACGTTATCATACGTCTATATAACATATGTGACAGTCCATTCCTGCTGCACTGGAGGTCTGTGTACATGTGTAACGTTTATATAACATATGTGACAGTCCATTCCTGCTGCACTGGAGGTCCGTGTACATGTGTAACGTTATCATACGTCTATATAACATATGTGACAGTCCATTCCTGCTGCACTGGAGGTCTGTGTACATGTGTAACGTTTATATAACATATGTGACATTCCTGCTACACTGGAGGTCTGTGTACATGTGTAACGTTATCATACGTCTATATAACATATGTGACATTCCTGCTGCACTGGAGGTCCGTGTACATGTGTAACGTTTATATAACATGTGACATTCCTGCTGCACTGGAGGTCCGTGTACATGTGTAACGTTTATATAACATATGTGACATTCCTGCTGCACTGGAGGTCCATGTACATGTGTAACGTTTATATAACATATGTGACATTCCTGCTGCACTGGAGGTCCGTGTACATGTGTAACGTTTATATAACATATGTGACATTCCTGCTGCACTGGAGGTCCGTGTACATGTGTAACGTTATCATACGTTTATATAACATATGTGACAGTCCATTCCTGCTGCACTGGAGGTCTGTGTACATGTGTAACGTTTATATAACATATGTGACAGTCCATTCCTGCTGCACTGGAGGTATGTGTACATGTGTAACGTTATCATACGTTTATACAACATATGAGACAGTCCATTCCTGCTGCACTGGAGGTCCATGTACATGTGTAACGTTATCATGCGTGACGTATTTGCGTGATATTTTATTCCACTGAGTTTCGAGTACATACACTTTTAAAACTTTATTTATTTTACAATGATTGCTAAGCAAGTTTTAATAACTTATATTAATCACTTTCGTTGGCGCAGATGAAAGCGTAAATGTGGTCATTCGTGTAGGATGAAACCGGAGTACCTGGAGAAAACCCATCTGTCCGATCTGGCGACCACCGTACCATCTCGCATACTTCCCTGCCCGAGGATCGAACCCGGGTTGATTTGGTGAGAAGCGAGCGCGCTAACAACTGCGCTAATCGGACAGCCTATACAGCCAGTATATAAACTAGTGCCCCATGTCCCATAATATCTGAATAACTATCATTGTATGCAAATAATAGTTAGCAGAAACAGTTGATCCCCGTCTGACTCTAATAAAATTAACCGGCTTTTAGATGGGACTTTAAACCGAGGTCTCGTGTCTATGCTTTACACCGTGCATGTAAAAGAACCAGAGGAGACCCTGTCATGGGTCTCTGTCTGTATCATTGCACTATGCTACACATATTTAAAATGACGAATCTCTTCAGGAGGTGTGGATCATATGGACAACCGGTAGCGACGATAAACAAACGTATACAAAATAAATAAATAAACAACAGAAACAGTTGAATTCTCACCAACTATAGCGTGACGTGTTCGATACTGTTGTGGGATAAGTATGTACTATCAACTGTATTGTATGGTTTATCTATTCATCTTAAGGTATGGACAATAATTCCGTTGTTCGACGCCGAATCCAGAGTGAACCTACCTTAAGATCAACTGGCGGCAGTTCAGGTCAGTCAATAGCATGTCAATATCAGCGGTGTAAGCACTTCATTTGTGCTGATCATAGAAACATTGATAGAGTTGTAGAAACATATTAAACTTATTAAATTTATGTTCATTTTGAATTGTTGTTGAATCTTGTTTCCAGTTGTCCTTGAAGTACAATGTATGTATATGTTCAGTTGTCGTTTAATCATATTGTAAATGGGCAATAACTCGTTCTGGCATTCGAGACCAGGACTTCACTGTCGCGACCAGGACGTCACTGTCCAGAACAGGGTGTTAATGTTGAGACGATGACGTCACTGTCGAGACCAGGATGTCACTGTCGAGACCAGGACGTCACTGGATAAGCAAACTGACTACACAGCATTGTCCTAATCTGTTTTTCAGTTGTTCGTTAATTATTTCTACAGTTGTTTTTGAACCATAATTTTCATTTGTTCATTAACCATATCTATGGTTGTTATCGAAACATGTTGTTCAGTTTTTCGTTAACCATGTCTACAGTTGGTCTTGTAACATGTCGTTCAGTTGTTCGTTAACCATGTCTACAGTTGGTATTGTAACATGTTGTTCAGTTTTTCGTTAACCATGTCTACAGTTGGTTTTGTAACATGTCGTTCAGTTGTTCGTTAACCATGTCTACAATTGGTATTGTAACATGTTGTTCAGTTGTCCGTTACCCATATCTACAGTTGTTCTTGTAACATGCTGCTCAGTTGTTCGTTACCCATGTCTACAGTTGTTCTTGTAACATGTTGTTCAATTGTTCGTTACCCATGTCTACAGTTGTTCTTGTAACAAGTTGTTTAATTGTTCGTTAACCATGTCTACAGTTGTTATTGTAACATGTTGTTCAATTGTCCGTTACCCATGTATACAGTTGTTCTTGTAACATGTTGTTCAGTTGTCCGTTACCCATATCTACAGTTGTTCTTCTAACATGTTGTTCAGTTGTTCGTTACCCATGTCTACAGTTGTTCTTGTAATATGTTGTTCAGTTGTTCGTTAGCCATATCTACAGTTGTTCTTGTAACATGTTGTTTAATTGTTCGTTAACCATATCTACAATTGTTCTTCTAACATGTTGTTCAGTTGTTCGTTACCCATGTCTACAGTTGTTCTTGTAACATGTTGTTCAGTTGTTCGTTAGCCATATCTACAGTTGTTCTTGTAACATGTTGTTCAGTTGTTCGTTAGCCATATCTACAGTTGTTCTTGTAACATGTTGTTTAATTGTTCGTTAACCATGTCTACAGTTGTTCTTGTAACATGTCGATCAGTTGTTCATTAACCATGTCTACAGTTGGTCTTGTAACATGTTGTTCAGTTGTTCGTTACCCATGTCTACAGTTGGTCTTGTAACATGTCGTTCAGTTGTTCGTTAACCATGTCTACAGTTGTTATTGTAACATGTTGTTTAATTGTTCGTTACCCATGTCTACAGTTGTTCTTGTAACATGTTGTTGGGTTGTTCGTTAACCATGTCTACAGTTAGTATTGTGACATGTTGTTCAATTGTTCGTTACCCATGTCTACAGTTGTTCTTGTAACATGTCGATCAGTTGTTCATTAACCATGTCTACAGTTGGTCTTGTAACATGTTGTTCAGTTGTTCGTTACCCATGTCTACAGTTGGTCTTGTAACATGTCGTTCAGTTGTTCGTTAACCATGTCTACAGTTGTTATTGTAACATGTTGTTTAATTGTTCGTTACCCATGTCTACAGTTGTTCTTGTAACATGTTGTTGGGTTGTTCGTTAACCATGTCTACAGTTAGTATTGTGACATGTTGTTCAATTGTTCGTTACCCATGTCTACAGTTGTTCTTGTAACATGTCGATCAGTTGTTCATTAACCATGTCTACAGTTGGTCTTGTAACATGTTGTTCAGTTGTTCGTTACCCATGTCTACAGTTGGTATTGTAACATGTCGTTCAGTTGTTCGTTACCCATGTCTAAAGTTGTTCTTGTAACATATTGTTCAGTTGTTCGTTAACCATGTCTACAGTTGGTTTTGTAACATGTTGTTCAGTTGTTCGTTACCCATGTCTACAGTTGTTCTTGTAACATGTTGTTCAATTGTTCGTTACCCATGTCTACAGTTGTTCTTGTAACATGCTGTTCAGTTGTTCGTTACCCATGTCTACAGTTGTTCTTGTAACATGTTGTTCAATTGTTCCTTAACCATGTCTACAGTTGGTCTTATAACATGTTGTTCGTTACACATGTCTACAGTTGTTCTTGTAACATGTTGTTCAGTTGTTCGTTAATCATGTCTACAGTTGTTCTTGTAACATGTTGTTTAATTGTTCGTTAACCATGTCTACAGTTGTTCTTGTAACATGTTGTTCAGTTGTTCGTTAACCATGTCTACAGTTGTTATTGTAACATGTTGTTTAAATGTTCGTTACCCATGTCTACAGTTGTTCTTGTAACATGCTGTTGGGTTGTTCGTTAACCATGTCTACAGTTGGTATTGTGACATGTTGTTCAATTGTTCGTTACCCATGTCTACAGTTGTTCTTGTAACATGTCGTTCAGTTGTTCATTAACCATGTATACAGTTGGTCTTGTAACATGTTGGTCAGTTGTTCGTTACCCATGTCTACAGTTGTTCTCGTAACATGTTGTTCAGTTGTTCGTTACCCATATCTACAGTTGTTCTTGTAACATGTTGTTCAGTTGTTCGTTACCCATGTATACAGTTGTTCTTGTAACATGTTGTTCAGTTGTTCGTTAACCATATCTACAGTTGTTCTTGTAACATGTTGTTTAATTGTTCGTTAACCATGTATACAGTTGTTCTTGTAACATGTTGTTCAGTTGTTCGTTAACCATGTCTACAGTTGTTCTTGTAACATGTTGTTCAGTTGTTCGTTAACCATGTCTACCGTTGTTCTTGTAACATGTTGTTCAGTTGTTCGTTAACCATGTCTACAGTTGTTCTTGTAACATGTTGTTTAATTGTTCGTTACCCATGTCTACAGTTGTTCTTGTAACATGCTGTTGGGTTGATCGTTAACAATGTCTACAGTTGGTATTGTGACATGTTGTTCAATTGTTCGTTACCCATGTCTACAGTTGTTCTTGTAACATGTCGTTCAGTTGTTCATTAACCATGTATACAGTTGGTCTTGTAACATGTTGGTCAGTTGTTCGTTACCCATGTCTACAGTTGTTCTTGTAACATGTTGTTCAGTTGTTCGTTACCCATATCTACAGTTGTTCTTGTAACATGTTGTTCAGTTGTTCGTTACCCATGTATACAGTTGTTCTTGTAACATGTTGTTCAGTTGTTCGTTAACCATATCTACAGTTGTTCTTGTAACATGTTTTTTAATTGTTCGTTAACCATGTATACAGTTGTTCTTGTAACATGTTGTTCAGTTGTTCGTTAACCATGTATACAGTTGTTCTTGTAACATGTTGTTCAGTTGTTCGTTAACCATGTCTACCGTTGTTCTTGTAACATGTCGTTCAGTTGTTCGTTAACCATGTCTACAGTTGGTCTTGTAACATGTTGTTCAGTTGTTCGCTACCCATGTCTACAATTGTTCTTGTAACATGTTGTTCAGTTGTTCGTTAACCATGTCTACAGTTGGTCTTGTAACATGTTGTTCAGTTGTTCGTTACTCATGTCTACAGTTGGTCTTGTAACATGTCGTTCAGTTGTTCGTTACCCATGTCTAAAGTTGTTCTTGTAACATATTGTTCAGTTGTTCGTTAACCGTGTCTACAGTTGGTTTTGTAACATGTTGTTTAATTGTTCGTTACCCATGTCTACAGTTGTTCTTGTAACATGCTGCTCAGTTGTTCGTTACCCATGTCTACAGTTGTTCTTGTAACATGTTGTTCAATTGTTCGTTAACCATGTCTACAGTTGGTCTTGTAACATGTTGTTCAGTTGTTCGTTACCCATGTCTACAGTTGTTCTTGTAACATGCTGCTCAGTTGTTCGTTACCCATGTCTACAGTTGTTCTTGTAACATGTTGTTCAATTGTTCGTTAACCATGTCTACAGTTGGTCTTGTAACATATTGTTCAGTTGTTCGTTAACCATGTCTAAAGTTGTTCTTGTAACATATTGTTCAATTGTTCGTTACCCATGTCTACAGTTGTTCTTGTAACATGCTGCTCAGTTGTTCGTTACCCATGTCTACAGTTGTTCTTGTAACATGTTGTTCAGTTGTTCGTTAGCCATATCTACAGTTGTTCTTGTAACATGTTGTTCAATTGTCCGTTACCCATATCTACAGTTGTTCTTGTAACATGTTGTTCAGTTGTTCGTTACCCATATCTACAGTTGTTCTTGTAACATGTTGTTCAGTTGTTCGTTACCCATGTCTACAGTTGTTCTTGTAACATGTTGTTCAGTTGTTCGTTAGCCATGTCTACAGTTGTTCTTGTAACATGTTGTTTAATTGTTCGATAACCATGTCTACAGTTGTTCTTGTAACATGTTGTTTAATTGTTCTTTAACCATGTCTACAGTTGTTCTTGTAACATGTTGTTACCTTGTTCGTTAACCATGTCTACAGTTGGTATTGTGACATGTTGTTCAATTGTTCGTTACCCATGTCTACAGTTGTTCTTGTAACATGCTGCTCAGTTGTTCGTTACCCATGTCTACAGTTGTTCTTGTAACATGTTACTCAGTTGTTCTTTAACCATGTCTACAGTTGTTCTTCTAACATGGTGTTTAATTGTTCGTTAACCATGTCTACAGTTGTTCTTGTAACATGTTGTTCAGTTGTTCGTTAACCATGTCTAAAGTTGTTCTTGTAACATATTGTTCAGTTGTTCGTTAACCGTGTCTACAGTTGGTTTTGTAACATGTTGTTCAATTGTTCGTTACCCATGTCTACAGTTGTTCTTGTAACATGCTGCTCAGTTGTTCGTTACCCATGTCTACAGTTGTTCTTGTAACATGTTGTTCAATTGTCCGTTACCAATGTCTACAGTTGGTCTTGTAACCTGTTGTTTAATTGTTCGATACCCATGTATACAGTTGTTCTTGTAACATGTTGTTCAGTTGTTCGTTACCCATGTCTACAGTTGGTCTTGTAACATGTTGTTCAATTGTTCGATACCCATGTCTACAGTTGTTCTTGTAACATGTTGTTTAATTGTTCGATACCCATGTCTACAGTTGTTCTTGTAACATGTTGTTCAATTGTTCGTTACCCATGTCTACAGTTGTTCTTCTAACATGTTGTTCAATTGTCCGTTACCAATGTATACAGTTGTTCTTGTAACATGTTGTTCAGTTGTTCGTTACCCATGTCTACAGTTGTTCTTGTAACATGTTGTTCAGTTGTTCGTTAGCCATGTCTACAGTTGTTCTTGTAACATGTTGCTAGGTTGTTCGTTAACCATGTCTACAGTTGTTCTTCTAACATGGTGTTTAATTGTTCGTTAACCATGTCTACAGTTGTTCTTGTAACATGTTGATCAGTTGTTCGTTAACCATGTCTACAGTTGTTCTTGTAACATGTCGTTCAGTTGTTCGTTAACCATGTCTACAGTTGGTCTTGTAACATGTTGTTCAGTTGTTCGCTACCCATGTCTACAGTTGTTCTTGTAACATGTTGTTCAGTTGTTCGTTAACCATGTCTACAGTTGGTCTTGTAACATGTTGTTCAGTTGTTCGTTACCCATGTCTACAGTTGGTCTTGTAACATGTTGTTCAGTTGTTCGTTACCCATGTCTACAGTTGGTCTTGTAACATGTCGTTCAGTTGTTCGTTACCCATGTCTAATGTTGGTCTTGTAACATATTGTTCAGTAATTCGTTAACCATGTCTACAGTTGGTCTTGTAGCATGTCGTTCAGTTGTTCGTTACCCATGTCTACATTTGGTCTTGTAGCATGTCGTTCAGTTGTTCGCTAACCATGTCTACAGTTGGTCTTGCATCATGTTGTTCCCTGGTTCGTTACCCATGTCTACAGTTGTTCTTGTAACATGTTGTTCAGTTGTTCGTTACCCATGTATACAGTTGTTCTTGTAACATGTTGTTCAGTTGTTCGCTACCCATGTCTACAGTTGTTCTTGTAACATGTTGTTCAGTTGTTCGTTAGCCATGTATACAGTTGTTCTTGTAACATGTTGTTTAATTGTTCGTTAACCATGTCTACAGTTGTTCTTGTAACATGTCGATTTGTTGTTGTTGTGTTGTTTTGTTGGTTTGTTTTGGTTGTCTTTAATGTTGTCAGTTGTTCGTTAGCCATGTCTACAGTTGTTCTTGTAACATGTTGTTCAGTTGTTCGTTAGCCATGTCTACAGTTGTTCTTGTAACATGTTGTTTAATTGTTCGTTAACCATGTCTATAGTTGTTCTTGTAACATGTTGTTAGGTTGTTCGTTAACCATGTCTACAGTTGGTATTGTGACATGTTGTTCAATTGTTCGTTACCCATGTCTACAGTTGTTCTTGTAACATGCCGTTCAGTTGTTCATTAACCATGTCTACAGTTGGTCTTATAACATGTTGTTCAGTTGTTCGTTACCCATATCTACAGTTGTTCTTGTAACATGTTGTTCAGTTGTTCGTTACCCATGTCTACAGTTGTTCTTGTAACATGTTGTTCAGTTGTTCGTTAACCATGTCTACAGTTGGTATTGTGACATGTTGTTCAATTGTTCGTTACCCATGTCTACAGTTGTTCTTGTAACATGCCGTTCAGTTGTTCATTAACCATGTCTACAGTTGGTCTTATAACATGTTGTTCAGTTGTTCGTTACCCATGTCTACAGTTGGTCTTGTAACATGTTGTTCAATTGTTCGTTACCCATATCTACAGTTGTTCTTGTAACATGTTGTTCAGTTGTTCGTTACCCATGTCTACAGTTGTTCTTGTAACATGTTGCTCAGTTGTTCGTTAACCATGTCTACAGTTGTTCTTCTAACATGGTGTTTAATTGTTCGTTAACCATGTCTACAGTTGTTCTTGTAACATGTTGTTCAGTTGTTCGTTAACCATGTCTACAGTTGTTCTTGTAACATGTTGTTTAATTGTTCGTTAACCATGTCTACAGTTGTTCTTGTAACATGTTGTTCAGTTGTTCGTTAACCATGTCTACAGTTGTTCTTGTAACATGTCGTTCAGTTGTTCGTTAACCATGTCTACAGTTGGTCTTGTAACATGTTGTTCAGTTGTTCGCTACCCATGTCTACAGTTGTTCTTGTAACATGCTGTTCAGTTGTTCGTTAACCATGTCTACAGTTGGTCTTGTAACATGTTGTTCAGTTGTTCGTTACCCATGTCTACAGTTGTTCTTGTAACATGCCGTTCAGTTGTTCATTAACCATGTCTACATTTGGTCTTATAACATGTTGTTCAGTTGGTCGTTACCCATGTCTACAGTTGTTCTTGTAACATGTTGGTCAGTTGTTCGTTACCCATATCTACATTTGTTCTTGTAACATGTTATTTAATTGTTCGTTAACCATGTCTACAGTTGTTCTTGTAACATGTTGTTCAGTTGTTCGTTAACCATGTCTACAGTTGTTCTTGTAACATCGTTCAGTTGTTCTTAACCATGTCTACATTGGTCTTTAACATGTTGTTCAGTTGGTCGTTACCCATGTCTACAGTTGTTCTTGTAACATGTTGGTCAGTTGTTCGTTACCCATATCTACATTTGTTCTTGTAACATGTTATTTAATTGTTCGTTAACCATGTCTACAGTTGTTCTTGTAACATGTTGTTCAGTTGTTCGTTAACCATGTCTACAGTTGTTCTTGTAACATGTCGTTCAGTTGTTCGTTAACCATGTCTACAGTTGCTCTTGTAACATGTTGTTCAGTTGTTCGCTACCCATGTCTACAGTTGTTCTTGTAACATGTTGTTCAGTTGTTCGTTAACCATGTCTACAGTTGGTCTTGTAACATGTTGTTCAGTTGTTCGTTACCCATGTCTACAGTTGGTCTTGTAACATGTTGTTCAGTTGTTCGTTACCCATGTCTACAGTTGGTCTTGTAACATGTCGTTCAGTTGTTCGTTACCCATGTCTAAAGTTGTTCTTGTAACATATTGTTCAGTAATTCGTTAACCATGTCTACAGTTGGTCTTGTAACATGTTGTTCAGTTGTTCGTTACCCATGTCTACATTTGGTCTTGTAGCATGTCGTTCAGTTGTTCGTTACCCATGTCTACAGTTGGTCTTGTAGCATGTCGTTCAGTTGTTCGCTAACCATGTCTACAGTTGATCTTGCATCATGTTGTTCCGTGGTTCGTTACCCATGTCTACAGTTGATCTTGTAACATGTTGTTCAGTTGTTCGTTACCTATATCTACAGTTGTTCTTGTATCCTGTTGTTCAATTGTTCGTTACCCATGTCTACAGTTGGTATTGTAACATGTTGTTCAGTTGTTCGTTACCTATGTCTACAGTTGGTATTGTAACAGGTTGTTCAATTGTTCGTTACGCATGTCTACAGTTGTTCGTTACCCATGTCTACAGTTGTTCTTGTAACATGTTGTTCAGTTGTTCGTTAACCATGTCTACAGTTGTTCTTGTAACATGTTGATCAATTGTTTGTTACCCATGTATACAGTTGTTCTTGTAACATGTTGTTCAGTTGTTCGTTATCCATGTCTACAGTTGTTCTTGTAACATGTTGATCAATTGTTTGTTACCCATGTCTACAGTTGTTCTTGTAACATGTTGTTCAGTTGTTCGTTATCCATGTCTACAGTTGTTCTTGTAACATGTTGTTCAATTGTTCGTTACCCATGTATACAGTTGGTCTTGTAACATGTTGTTCAGTTGTTCGTTAACCATGTCTACATTTGGTCTTGTAGCATGTTTTTAGTTGTCACATATGTTTACTTTGAAATATCCTTTGCATCATGTTTTCAGTTACTGATAGTAGCAGGCTAGAAGACATGAAAAGGATAGGCTCAAACTACAATCAGTCGTTTAAAGGAACAACAAAGATGGGCTCATTCAGAAAGGGTAACATATACCGTACTACTATACATAGACTTAGTGCTATACCAGTGATATATGTTGCATAGTTGTGGCTACATGTATAATTATGCAACATGAGTCTTATATAATTGTTCATTGAAGAAAGTCGATACGTGAAAATAGAAAGAAAACAAAGAATTTGCAAATATTGTAATTTAAATAATGTTGAAAATGAATATCACTTCTTATTAGTATGTCCACTTCATAGATAATTTAGAAATAACTTAGATACCGTTGCATGCCCAAATCTAAATAAATTTGAACAATTGCTTAGTTATACGATAATATCATCGTAACAAGGAATTATATGAACGCTCCAATCAGGTATGTGCACACTATTCCCATGTGTGCCCTAAAATAAAGCTGTAGTCGAACAGGTACTTCTGGGTAATAGTTAATAAAATGATTGTGTTACTAAATGGCAATATATCGTTAGGGGGCATCGATCATATGAGCAATCCGTGGCGACACTAAATAACGTAGTAAATGCACACAACACACACAGTTAGTTCAACAAATGTCTCTTGCATGCCTGATCGACGCTATATAGTGTATTACGCGCTATGGCGATACGGGACAGCAGTTACTATGAGTTCTGTTGATATTTATTATTGCTTAATGTAGAACCACCATCACAGGGACAATGGCGCGTATCCATGGTACCAGGACGTGACCTCATGGAACAAGCGGAAATCAACTCAGATATCAGTTTTAGTCATTTTCTTGTGACCGACGAGAAATCGGTTGGTATATAAACGTATCTAATAGCATGTGGGTATTATGACTTACTGATTAAATGTTTTATATACACTTTCCTGAATGGTTACAGTACATGTCACACTGACCGTGTATTCCTTTTATTGAGCATATACATTGTATTATGAACACTCATGTATATCATGTCTTTCAACGGATTGTAATTTATGTTATGCTTGAAGTTTAATGAGAAATCGTCCCGATAAAATTCCAAATTTCGTGAGCAATGATTTTATTGTTGCAATTCATTTACATAAAATGTGAATATTTCAACAACGAAGTTTATTCATGTAGTCTCTGAGATGTGCTTGTAATAATTCGTTGCCACTATTTTACAGATAAAGGTGATCACTCGTTTGAGTACGGAACACGTACATACCGTGTCACGTGTACCGGTTCGTATCGTGCTTCTTGTGGATACTAGTGGTAGTATGTTGCACAAGATAGGCAAGGACAGCAGACATACCAAAATCACTAAGGTAGTTTTACTTTAATGTAATAATTGTTGGTATTTTATGAAACGTCGTCCTTGCATGGTCCATATTGCGCAACATCCTCCGTGCAAGGTCCATATTACGCGACTTTGTCCTCCCGTGCAAGGTTCATATGGCTGAACGTCACCCATGCAAGGTTCATATTGAGTAACGTCGTCCATGCAAAGTTCATATTGCGTAACGTCGTCCATGCAAGGTTAATATTGCGCGTAACGTCGAACGTGCAAGAAGGTCCATATTGCGCAACGTCAAACGTGCAATGTCCATATTGCGTAACGTCGTCCGTGCAATGCTATTGCGTAACGTCGTCCAAGCAATGTTCATATTGCCCCACATCGTCCGTGCAATGTCCATATTATGTGACATCGTCCGTGCAACGTTTCGTTTTGCGCAACGTCGAATGTGCAAGGTCCATATAGCGTAACGTCGTCCGTGCAAGGTTCATATTGTCTAACATCGTCCGTCCAAAGTCCATGTTTCGCAACGCCTCAGTGCAAGGTGTATTGTGTAATATCGTCCGTGCAAGGTTCATATTGCGTGACGTCGTCCATGCAAGGTGCATATTGCGTAACGTCGTCCGTGCAAGGTGCATATTGCGTAACGTCGTCCGTGCGTGCAAGGTGCATATTGCGTAACATCGTACAAGGTGAATATTGTGTAACATCGTCCATGTGTGCAATGTGCATATTGCGTAACATCGTACAAGGTGCATATTGCGCAACATCGTACAAGATGCATATTGCGTAACATCGTACAAGGTGCATATTGCGTAACATCGTACAAGGTGCATATTGCGTAACATCGTGCAAGGTGCATATTGCGTAACATCGTGCAAGGTGCATATTGCGCAACATCGTGCAAGGTGCATATTGCGTAACATCGTCCGTGCAAGGTGCATATTGCGTAACATCGTGCAAGGTGCATATTGCGTAACATCGTGCAAGGTGCATATTGCGTAACATCGTGCAAGGTGCATATTGCGTAACATCGTGCAAGGTGCATATTGCATACCATCGTGCAAGGTGCATATTGCGTAACATCGTGCAAGGTGCATATTGCGTAACATCGTGCAAGGTGCATATTGCGTAACATCGTCAAGGTGCATATTGCGTAACACCGTACAAGGTGCATATTGCGTAACATCGTGCATGGTTCATATTGCGTAACATCGTGCAAGGTGCATATTGCGTAACATCGTGCAAGGTGCATATTGCGTAACATCGTGCAAGGTGCATATTGCATACCATCGTGCAAGGTGCATATTGCGTAACATCGTGCAAGGTGCATATTGCGTAACATCGTGCAAGGTGCATATTGCGTAACATCGTGCAAGGTGCATATTGCGTAACATCGTGCAAGGTGCATATTGCGTAACACCGTACAAGGTGCATATTGCGTAACATCGTGCATGGTTCATATTGCGTAACATCGTGCAAGGTGCATATTGCGTAACATCGTGCAAGGTGCATATTGCGTAACATCGTGCAAGGTGCATATTGCATACCATCGTGCAAGGTGCATATTGCGTAACATCGTGCAAGGTGCATATTGCGTAACATCGTGCAAGGTGCATATTGCGTAACATCGTGCAAGGTACATATTGCGTAACATCGTGCAAGGTGCATATTGCGTAACACCGTACAAGGTGCATATTGCGTAACATCGTACAAGATGCATATTGCGTAACATCGTACAAGGTGCATATTGCGTAACATCGTACAAGGTGCATATTGTGTAACATCGTCTGTACGTGCAAGGAGCATATTGCGTAACATCGTGCAAGGTGCATATTGCGTAACATCGTGCAAGGTGCATATTGCGTAACATCGTGCAAGGTGCATATTGCATACCATCGTGCAAGGTGCATATTGCGTAACATCGTGCAAGGTGCATATTGCGTAACATCGTGCAAGGTGCATATTGCGTAACATCGTCAGTGGTTCGACCCGGTTGCCCGTTCGTGTCTGAAATACTGCTCAGAGAAATACCCGGGATCTCCCATCACCAATACAACCAACATAAAAAAGTACAATGCGTCTATTTTTAATCTAACGTATATGCATATATGCCAGGGTGTAGAGTGTACACTGATGGCAAACTATTACCGCTATATTATTAAATGTTGTCAGGTAAAACACTTTGCCAAGCAGTTGATAGGTAGTCTGGATGACGGCGATGAGGCAGGCCTCGTTACGTTTGGTGAGGATGCCGAAGTGTTCTGTCCGCTGGAGAAACTCAACGATAAATCAAGGGTAACATAATCTTAATTGGACGTGACTAATTCAAGATGTATCAATTATTGAATCATTGATGAGTGATACGATGTATGTGACAGCTCATCTATCTGAGGGTGTCACATGTAATAGATAATAAAGTTCATGTTGATGGTTAATCTGTTTATGAGGGTTCGATGTAGGGTGTTTTACAATACATAAAATATATACATCATTCCAAAGCAAAGCAAATAAAAACACATGCAGGAAATGGTCTAAGGGTAAGCAAATAATAATTGCAACTCAATACAACGACTGCAGATTAATAAGCCTCGCTGATGATACTTATTGAATTTAAATGACCAAATGCGAAAATGGAATTTTAACTAATCATTTAACTTACATTGGACATTGGAGATGGGAGATGGGGCAACCGGGGATGTTACACGTGGCACTGTATATTATAACCTATCAATATATCTCTTGATCTAATCTAAGATTATATACGAATAAACAAATAGAGTTTAATATAGATTATAAAATGGTTTCATTTGGTAATCAAAGTATAGAGCATCCCCATATTATGATCGATTTCATAATTCTTTTAGCAAAATATTATATTTTTAAAAGCAAAATAGAAAAATGTGTTCCAAACTGCATTACCTTTATCAGATATTTAAAAGAAAGACAACACATCGAAGAACATATAGCCTTTATGAAAAATAAACTAGAAGCTCACAATAGAAAGTGGAACAAATTGATATTGACTGATAGAAGTATAATCACAAGCATGTAACAGCAATCGTATTAGCAACTGATATTGAAAAGATTGTATTCTGGATCGGAATTTTTTCAACTCTTCTCCTGCTATCTTACTTTCAAACATAATGCCATCTCTCTTTATAAAAATTAATAAATGCATTTGTATATATGCTATATTAGTATGTAGTATCTATAGATTATTGTAAAATAACTGTAATTTATAGTATATGTGTACATATGTAATTGTTAATTATAACATGATAAAATAAACGGGCTACTCCTCGTAGCTGAAAAAAAAAGATATACGGTGTATAAGAAAAACATGAAGTTTTCCTTCATAGCTGTTATGTCCATCTCTTCTCTCTGTTTGGGGATTGAAAAATTGCCCCCTCCCAAAGGTGAGATGTTAATATATTAGCCAACCAGCGAGCTTGTACTAATTTCTTTCATACAATATCTCATACTATTGGTGGTTGTCAGGCAAATAGCAATACAACACTTTTGTTCATAATCCCCTCGCATTGTATAATTGACAATACAACCATGTAGGTTGAACACAAATAAATTATTGATTGATACAGGTAGAACATCACTAATATATCAACTATGACATGTAGAAGCTGCTTTCTGTCTTGTTGGGAAATATGTCACGCTCGGTACACAATAATAACAATGTGGGAAATATGTCACGTTCTGTATACAATAATAACAATGTGGGAAATATGTCACGTTCTGTATACAATAATAACAATGTGGGAAATATGTCACGTTCTGTATACAATAATAACAATGTGGGAAATATGTCACGTTCTGTATACAATAATAACAATGTGGGAAATATGTCACGTTCTGTATACAATAATAACAATGTGGGAAATATGTCACGTTCTGTATACAATAATAACAATGTGGGAAATATGTCACGTTCTGTATACAATAATAACAATGTGGGAAATATGTCACGTTCTGTATACAATAATAACAATGTGGGAAATATGTCACGTTCTGTATACAATAATAACAATGTGGGAAATATGTCACGTTCTGTATACAATAATAACAATGTGGGAAATATGTCACGTTCTGTATACAATAATAACAATGTGGGAAATATGTCACGTTCTGTACACAATAATAACAATGTGGGAAATATGTCACGTTCTGTACACAATAATAACAATGTGGGAAATATGTCACGTTCTGTATACAATAATAACAATGTGGGAAATATGTCACGTTCTGTATACAATAATAACAATGTGGGAAATATGTCACGTTCACACAATAATAACAATATAAAACTTTGTTTAACGAGGAATTCATTTGGCCAAGTCCAATTTTCCATAAGGGTATCATAACTAAACACTTATATATACAACATATACATAATTTAGCATGAAACTAAAATGTTAGAACATTTCCTGTCTTGAAGTAATTTTCTATGCACGAACTTCTCGTTCAACGATAATTCAGTGATAAATACGAATCATGATGTATATTTCATGCATTTATTTTGGACAAAAGATGTAGAACCGAGATATGTCTTTAACCATGATTTTTAAACTGCTAAAAGTTCTAAATACAAACTGTTTCCTGCTAAACTGCTGATATAAAATGTCATCTTGTACGTAACACTGGTTCACAACATGTACGTAACACTGGTTCACAGCATGTACGTAACACTGGTTCACAACATGTACGTAACACTGGTTCACAACATGTACGTAACACTGGTTCACAACATGTACGTAACACTGGTTCACAACATGTACGTAACACTGGTTCACAACATGTATGTAACACTCGTTCACAACATGTACGTAACACTGGTTCACAACATGTATGTAACACTCGTTCACAACATGTACGTAACACTGGTTCACAACATGTACGTAACACTGGTTCACAACGTGTACGTAACACTGGTTCTCAACGTGTACGCAACACTGGTTCACAACATGTATGTAACACTGGTTCACAACATGTATGTAACACTGGTTCACAACATGTATGTAACACTCGTTCACAACATGTACGTAACACTCGTTCACAACATGTACGTAACACTGGTTCACAACATGTATGTAACACTGGTTCACAACATGTACGTAACACTGGTTCACAACATGTACGTAACACTGGTTCACAACATGTACGTAACACTGGTTCACAACATGTACGTAACACTGGTTCACAACATGTACGTAACACTGGTTCACAATATGTACGCAACACTGGTTCACAACATGTACGTAACACTGGTTCACAACGTGTATGTAACACTGGTTCACAACGTGTATGTAACACTGGTTCACAACGTGTACACAACACTGGTTCACAACATGTACGTAACACTGGTTCACAACATGTATGTAACACTGGTTCACAACGTGTACGTAACACTGGTTCACAACATGTACGTAACACTGGTTCACAACGAGTACGTAACATTGGTTCACAACGTGTAAACACTGGTTCACAACATGTACGTAACACTGGTTCACAACATGTATGTAACACTGGTTCACAACGTGTACGTAACACTGGTTCACAACATGTACGTAACACTGGTTCACAACGAGTACGTAACATTGGTTCACAACGTGTATGTAACACTGGTTCACAACGTGTACGTAACACTGGTTCACAACATGTACGTAACACTGGTTCACAACGTGTACGTAACACTGGTTCACAACGTGTACGTAACACTGGTTCACAACATGTACGTAACACTGGTTCACAACGTGTACGTAACACTGGTTCACAACTGTACGTAACACTGGTTCACAACATGTATGTAACACTGGTTCACAACATGTACGTAACACTGGTTCACAACGTGTACGTAACACTGGTTCGCAACGTGTACGTAGCACTGGTTCACAACATGTACGTAACACTGGTTCACAACATGTACGTAACACTGGTTCACAACATGTACGTAACACTGGTTCACAACATGTACGTAACACTGGTTCACAACATGTACGTAACACTGGTTCACAACGTGTACGTAACACTGGTTCACAACGTGTACGTAACACTGGTTCACAACGTGTACGTAACACTGGTTCACAACATGTACGTAACACTGGTTCACAACGTGTACGTAACACTGGTTCACAACGTGTACGTAACACTGGTTCACAACGTGTACGTAACACTGGTTCACAGCATGTACGTAACACTGGTTCACAACATGTACGCAACACTGGTTCACAACATGTACGTAACACTGGTTCACAACGTGTATGTAACACTGGTTCACAACGTGTATGTAACACTGGTTCACAACGTGTACACAACACTGGTTCACAACATGTACGTAACACTGGTTCACACCATGTATGTAACACTGGTTCACAACGTGTACGTAACACTGGTTCACAACGTGTATGTAACACTAGTTCACAACGTGTACACAACACTGGTTCACAACATGTACGTAACACTGGTTCACAACATGTATGTAACACCGGTTCACAACGTGTACGTAACACTGGTTCACAACATGTACGAACCACTGGTTCACAACATGTACGTAACACTGGTTCACAACATGTATATAACACTGGTTCACAACGTGTACGTAACACTGGTTCACAACATGTACGTAACACTGGTTCACAACGTGTATGTAACACTGGTTCACAACGTGTACGTAACACTGGTTCACAACGTGTACGTAACACTGGTTCACAGCATGTACGCAACACTGGTTCACAACATGTACGTAACACTGGTTCACAACATGTACGTAACACTGGTTCACAACGTGTATGCAACACTGGTTCACAACGTGTACGTAACACTGGTTCACAACGTGTACACAACACTGGTTCACAACATGTATGTAACACTGGTTCACAACATGTACGTAACACTGGTTCACAACATGTACGTAACACTGGTTCACAACGTGTATGCAACACTGGTTCACAAAGTGTACGCAACACTGATTCACAACGTGTACGTAACACTGGTTCACAACATGTATGTAACACTGGTTCACAACGTGTATGCAACACTGGTTCACAACGTGTACGCAACACTGATTCACAACGTGTACGTAACACTGGTTCACAACATGTACGTAACACTGGTTCACAACATGTACGTAGCACTGGTTCACAAATTGTACGTAACACTCGTTCACAACATGTATGTAACACATACAGGGGTATCCGTCGAAGAGTGGCTACGGTCGTTGACTTCAAATTCACTTGCGCCTCACTGCTGTAGGTTCGAGTCCCAATAGATTGTCAAATTATTTCAAGTGAGGAAGCTTTCAAACTAACATGTAAAAGGTCAATGGGTCTACTCAGTCATATACATGGTATTCAACACTTTGAGGCAACATGACACAACAAATCACACTTGCGGAAGTCGTGATAGCGCAGTGGTGGCGCGTTCGCTTCAGGTGCGAATGGTCCGGAGTTCGAGTCCCGCTCGAGCCGTTACGATTGTGCCCTTGGGCAAGGCATTTAATGTCCACGTTGCTTCTTCTCTCTCCCCGGTGGCGATGGATTCCATCAGGAATGAGGTCTCGAGAGTGATTAATATAAGTTGTAAGAACTTGTTTCGCAATCGTCCTAAAATAAATTTGTATAAACTAACAAATCACATGTACTGGGAAATGTTGATACAGCGGAAACCGATTAACTGAAGTTTTCTAGCAGGTTGCATAAGGTAGAAAACTCTAACTTTGATTTTTATGTAAATTATGCTGAAGTTACTTCCCTTTAGCTATGCAATTTCAGTCTCTTCTGTCATGTTTTACTTTGTTGTATTTGTAGCCAATACTACAGGAGCGCTTGGAAAAGCTGGACCGAGGACGCATGACACAGCTGACTAACCTTAGTGCTGGACTTCGCATGGCTCTCAAAGTCTTCTTTGATGCTTCTAAAAAGTATGACGATATCGCATATGTTTACACTTTGAGCAACATACTGTTGTTACTTAGAATATCCCAGTGTGCACCACATTCTAAGCATCCGTTGATATAGAATATTTCGGCGTGTAGCACATTCTAATCATCCATTACTTAGAATACCCCGGAGTGCAGCACATTCATAGTCAATGCACATTTCGTTGGCGTTTTCATTTCGAGAGATTGCTTGGATAATTCAAATCAAGAACCAAAACTCAGAATCACGTCCTCCTTCCCCGAATACCCACTTAAGAGAGGCATGAAGTCGCTGATCTGAACACAGGCAGTTCTTCATATAACGAAGCTGCATATATGTTTATAAGTAAAACACATTTTGCAGCCTTTACGTGTTTCGTACAATACAAATGAAATAATACTCGGCCAGACAACGTATGTAGTGTCATTGTGCAAGGCACCATACACACATTGCTTAGTTTATGCACATTTATTTTAGCTCGATTACGAAACAAGTTATTTCAACTTATATTAATCACTTTCGAGACCTCATTCCTGATGGAATCCATCGCCACGAGGGAGAGAGAAGAGGCAACGTGGAATTTAAATGCCTTGCCTAAAGGCACAATCGTAATGGCTCCAGTGGGGCTCGAACTCCGGACCTTTCGCACCTGAAGCGAACGCGCATCCACTGCGCTATCACGACTTCCACATTGCTTAGTACTGGCTAACCGCTTAGGTTGGCAAAGCCTGCTCAGGAAAACATGTCTAGATCCCCGAAAAGGGTTTGACATTAATGATCATCTATATTCACTATTCCATTTTCGAACAATATATCGTTTTCCCGCAGGGACTCCGACTACATGGAGAGGAAGAATTCAATCCTAATTTTCTCCGACGGCGATATTAACGCCGGCACGACGGACACACACTCTCTGATACACGAGATCAGGCAAAATATCCGGCAAATGGTTCCTAATCTTGACGATACACATAATCAGTGGGTGACCATATCTGTAGTGACGACAGGTAACACAATATGTAGTTAAGGCGCCCCTACGGATCGGGAGGTCGGAGTTTCGACGCGCATCAGGGGTTCATTCTAAAATAGCCGGTTGGTGAGCCACTAACTTGCTAAATTATGGTTACCGATTGACTATCAACCTGGTTCCTGACCTTGCAAGTTTTGGATTCGGGAAGTACTGATGTTCATAAGAGATTTCTCATACGTCAGAAATGGCTGGCTCTTTCAATAGGCGTGACACTATTATACTTTACTTTACTTAGTTTAAACGTTATTTATTTTACAACGATTGCGAAGCAAGTTCGAACAACTTATATTAATCACCCTCGTTGGCGGGGATGAAAGCGTATATGTGGTCATTCGTGTTGGAGGAAACCGGAGTACCTGGTGAAAACCCACCTATCCGATCTGGCGACCACCGTACCATCTCACATACCTCCCGATGTGGCGACCACCGTACCATCTCACATACCTCCCGATGTGGCGACCACCGTACCATCTCACATACTTCCTGTACGTGTCTGTTTGCCGGTAGTACTATATCTGAAGGGATGTACGTGTCTGTTTGCAAGTAGTACTATATATGAAGGGATGTACGTGTCTGTTTGCCGGTAGTACTATATCTGAAGGGATGTACGTGTCTGTTTGCCGGTAGTACTATATCTGAAGGGATATACGTGTCTGTTTGCAGGTAGTACTATATCTGAAGGGATGTACGTGTCTGTTTGCAGGTAGTACTATATCTGAAGGGATGTACGTGTCTGTTTGCAGGTAGTACTATATCTGAAGGGATGTACGTGTCTGTTTGCCGGTAGTACTATATCTGAAGGGATGTATGTGTCTGTTTGCCGGAAGTACTATATCTGAAGGGATGTACGTGTCTGTTTGCAGGTAGTGTTATATCTGAAGGGATGTACGTGTCTGTTTGCCGGTAGTACCATATCTGAAGGGATGTGTGTGTCTGTTTGCCGGTAGTACTATATCTGAAGGGATGTACGTGTCTGTTTGCAGGTAGTACTATATCTGAAGGGATGTACGTGTCTGTTTGCCGGTAGTACTATATCTGAAGGGATGTACGTGTCTGTTTGCCGGTAGTACTATATCTGCAAGGATGTACGTGTCTGTTTGCCAGTAGTACTATATCTTAAGGGATGTACGTGTCTGTTTGCAGGTAGTACTATATCTGAAGGGATGTACGTGTCTGTTTGCCGGTAGCACTATATCTGAAGGGATGTACGTGTCTGTTTGCAGGTACTACAATATCAGAACAGATGTACATGTTATCCAAGACTTGTAGTAGCGAGGCCTACTACTACATCAACAAAGATGCCGAGGACCCGGAAGCTGAGTTGTTCCTTCCGGTGCTACTCCGGAAGACAGCCGTCGCTTGGAATATCTCATACGTCATTGAAACGTTTCATGGCATAAAGTTCGATGAAAGCGAATGCTCCAAGGACAACAGAGTGCGCATGCGGAGATCTATTTCCGGTAAAAGTGCTCACTCAGAGAAAGCGTTCTTCATGTATGATTTTTCAGCCGGTCATTCGAGACAGATTGGTGTGGGGGCCGCATGGCTTGGAGAATCGTCTATGGAACATCTACCACGTGAAGAGGTGTTGCTTAAACTAAGGGTTGAATTCACCAATATCAACGGTGAAAGACTGTGGCAAGAACAGGCGATAACCAAAGAAGACGTCATTGATGCTCTGCACGATCGTCCAAACTCAGATGCAAACGTCGCGGCATGTAAACACGGGTTACAGATTGTTTCAAGCGACGTATTACGATCAGCCGCAGAACATGTTAAAGCTGGCGATAAAAGAACATCCAAGGCTGTTATGCTTGATGGACAAAAGAATCTACAAATGATACTCAATAAGTTTGGTGAGAACTCTCGACAGGAATCCCAGAGTCCAAAGACTGTAGAGCTTTCGATGTACGCAAAATGCGTGGTGGACAATCTCGGGGCATTAATCAACACCATGGACAACTCTTCGGACGGCGAGACGTGGAATAGAATGAAAGCAGTGTCCACAGCGATCGTCCGAGAGTCTCCGAATGCTTCGGACACAATCGTAGGAGGCGAGATTCTATGTCCATTTCCGGATATTGATCACATGGAGACGGGATCGATGATAGGCCCATTGCAGCGCCTGCTGGTCAAGAACAAGAAGCAGAAACGTGTGACGTTTGGTTTGGATGCACTACTTGAGAGTATTAAGCTCTGATAAGTTTAATGTTAGGATATTTTGTTGCACGATTCTTCTTGTACACTAGGCCATACCAAGCTGTTTATATGTCCAAAGTGAAATCATACGCCACAGAAGTTTCAACAAATCTGCTTTTTATAAATATAACACTGTATATAGTGTTGTTCTTTATAATATTAAAAAAACGCAACACCTGTTGTCACAAGTGATAGGTGGGTGGGGTAAGGTAAGCAATTTGTTTTAATTTATCTATTTAGTATTGAGACTTCAAGCGCCCGTGAGTAAGTATCTATGCAATCTAGACAAAGGCATGTGAGTAAATATATATAGGTGTATATGCAACCTCGCTCTATCCAAGAGCGCTCATCACAGGATCTATTTCATTGGCAGAATCATGTCATGGTGGTGTAATCTAGTTAATCCCCGGCCGCGGCGAGACTTCAATAGATTTAACCGACCCGCTTTCAAAAGGATCGTTCTTCAACTTAGATACAACAGTAATTTAAATTGCAAAGTCAGAGTCAAATCATGTGAAGTAAGTGGTGTTCTTTATTGCAATATATGTTTTGACATGGTTCCATCTGACCAGGATCTATTTGATTGGTATCTTTGTTCCTGTTCACCGGGATTGAATATACCTTGTAACTCACACGACATAAAGAATTCGTTTACTTTAGTAGAGAGTGTACAGCAGTCTATCACACCAACCGATTTCAGCAGTCTATCACACCAACCGAGTACATCAGTCTATCACACCAACCGAGTACAGCAGTCTATCACACCAACCGAGTACATCAGTCTATCACACCAACCGAGTACAGCAGTCTATCACACCAACCGAGTACATCAGTCTATCACACCAACCGAGTACAGCAGTCTATCACACCAACCGATCAGCAGTTTCCAACGAGTCAGCAGTCTATCACACCAACGAGTACAGCAGTCTATCACACCAACCGATTTCAGCAGTCTATCACACCAACCGAGTACAGCAGTCTATTACACCAACCGATTTCAGCAGTCTATCACACCAACAGAGTACATCAGTCTATCACACCAACCGAGTACAGCAGTCTATCACACCAACCGAGTTCAGCAGTCTATCACACCAACTGAGTACAGCAGTCTATCACATCAACAGAGTACATCAGTCTATCACACCAACTGAGTACAGCAGTCTATCACACCAACCGATTTCAGCAGTCTATCACACCAACTGAGTACAGCAGTCTATCACACCAACTGAATACAGCAGTCTATAACACCAACTGAGTACAGCAGTCTATCACATCAACTGAGTACAGCAGTCTATCACACCAACTGAGTACAGCAGTGTATCACACCAACTGAGTACAGCAGTCTATCACACCAACCGAGTACAGCAGTCTATCACATCAACTGAGTACAGCAGTCTATCACACCAACGAGTACAGCAGTCTATCACACCAACTGAGTACAGCAGTCTATCACACCAACTGAGTACAGCAGTCTATCACACCAACTGAGTACAGCAGTCTATCACACCAACTGAGTACAGCAGTCTATCACACCAACTGAGTACAGCAGTCTATCACACCAACCGAGTACAGAGTCTATTACACCAACCGATTTCAGCAGTATATCACCAACTGAGTACAGCAGTCTATCACACCAATTGAGTACAGCAGTCTATCATACCAACTGAATACAGCAGTCTATAACACCAACTGAGTACAGCAGTATATCACATCAACTGAGTACAGCAGTCTATCACATCAACTGAGTACAGCAGTCTATCACATAACTGAGTACAGCAGTCTATCACAACAACTGAGTACAGCAGTCTATCACACCAACCGAGTACAGCAGTCTATCACACCAACCGAATACAGCAGTCTATCACACCAACTGAGTACAGCAGTCTATCACACCAACCGATTTCAGCAGTCTATCACACCAACCGAGTACAGCAGTCTATCACACCAACCGAATACAGCAGTCTATCACATCAACTGAGTACAGCAGTCTATCACACCAACCGAGTACAGCAGTCTATCATACCAACTGAGTACAGCAGTCTATCACACCAACTGAGTACAGCAGTCTATCACATCAACTGAGGACAGCAGTCTATCACACCAACTGAGTACAGCAGTCTATCACACCAACTGACTACAGCAGTCTATCACACCAACTGAGTACAGCAGTCTATAACACCAACTGAATACAGCAGTCTATAGCACCAACTGAGTACAGCAGTCTATCACATCAACTGAGTACAGCAGTCTATCACACCAACTGAGTACAGCAGTGAATCACATCAACTGAGTACAGCAGTCTATCACACCAACCAAATACAGCAGTCTATCACATCAACTGAGTACAGCAGTCTATCACACCAACGAGTACAGCGTCTATCACACCACGGTTTGGTGGTTTGGTGGTGTTTGGTTTTGTGGTATCCATCCTGACTACAGCAGTCTATCACACCAACTGAGTACAGCAGTCTATCACACCAACTGAGTACAGCAGTCTATCACACCAACGATTTCAGCAGTCTATCACACCAACGTGGTCTATCACATCAACTGAGTACAGCAGTCTATCACACCAACCGAGTACAGCAGTCTATCATACCAACTGAGTACAGCAGTCTATCACACCAACTGAGTACAGCAGTCTATCACATCAACTGAGGACAGCAGTCTATCACACCAACTGAGTACAGCAGTCTATCACACCAACTGACTACAGCAGTCTATCACACCAACTGAGTACAGCAGTCTATAACACCAACTGAATACAGCAGTCTATACACCAACTGAGTACAGCAGTCTATCACATCAACTGAGTACAGCAGTCTATCACACAACTGAGTACAGCAGTGAATCACATCAACTGAGTACAGCAGTCTATCACACCAACCAAATACAGCAGTCTATCACACAACTGAGTACAGCAGTCTATCACACCAACCGAGTACAGCAGTCTATCCACCACTGAGTACAGCAGTCTATCACACCAACTGAGTACAGCAGTCTATCACACCAACTGAGTACAGCAGTCTATCACACCAACTGAGTACAGCAGTCTATCACACCAACTGAGTACAGCAGTCTATCACACCAACCGAGTACAGCAGTCTATTACACCAACCGATTTCAGCAGTATATCACACCAACTGAGTACAGCAGTCTATCACACCAATTGAGTACAGCAGTCTATCATACCAACTGAATACAGCAGTCTATAACACCAACTGAGTACAGCAGTATATCACATCAACTGAGTACAGCAGTCTATCACATCAACTGAGTACAGCAGTCTATCACATAAACTGAGTACAGCAGTCTATCACAACAACTGAGTACAGCAGTCTATCACACCAACCGAGTACAGCAGTCTATCACACCAACCGAATACAGCAGTCTATCACACCAACTGAGTACAGCAGTCTATCACACCAACCGATTTCAGCAGTCTATCACACCAACCGAGTACAGCAGTCTATCACACCAACCGAATACAGCAGTCTATCACATCAACTGAGTACAGCAGTCTATCACACCAACCGAGTACAGCAGTCTATCATACCAACTGAGTACAGCAGTCTATCACACCAACTGAGTACAGCAGTCTATCACATCAACTGAGGACAGCAGTCTATCACACCAACTGAGTACAGCAGTCTATCACACCAACTGACTACAGCAGTCTATCACACCAACTGAGTACAGCAGTCTATAACACCAACTGAATACAGCAGTCTATAGCACCAACTGAGTACAGCAGTCTATCACATCAACTGAGTACAGCAGTCTATCACATCAACTGAGTACAGCAGTGAATCACATCAACTGAGTACAGCAGTCTATCACACCAACCAAATACAGCAGTCTATCACACCAACTGAGTACAGCAGTCTATCACATCAACTGAGTACAGCAGTCTATCACACCAACTGAGTACAGCAGTCTATCATACCAACTGAGTACAGCAGTCTATCACACCAACTGAGTACAGCAGTCTATCACACCAACTGAGTACAGCAGTCTATCACACCAACTGAGTACAGCAGTCTATCACACCAACCGAGTACAGCAGTCTATTACACCAACCGATTTCAGCAGTATATCACACCAACTGAGTACATCAGTCTATCACACCAACTGAGTACAGCAGTCTATCATACCAACTGAATACAGCAGTCTATAACACCAACTGAGTACAGCAGTATATCACATCAACTGAGTACAGCAGTCTATCACATCAACTGAGTACAGCAGTCTATCACATAAACTGAGTACAGCAGTCTATCACAACAACTGAGTACAGCAGTTATCACACCAACTGAGTACAGCAGTCTATCACACCAACTGAGTACAGCAGTCTATCACACCAACTGAGTACAGCAGTCTATCACACCAACCGAGTACAGCAGTCTATCACACCAACCGAGTACAGCAGTCTATCACACCAACGAGTACAGCAGTCTATCACACAACTGAGTACAGCAGTTATCACACCAACGAGTACAGCAGTCTATCACACAACTGAGACAGCAGTCTATCACACCAACTGAGTACAGCAGTCTATCACACCAACGATACGCAGTTATCACACCAATGGTGGTTTGTGGTTTTGGTGGTTTTGGTGGTTTGTGGTTGGTGGTTTATACAGCAGTCTATCACATCAACTGAGTACAGCAGTCTATCACACCAACCGAGTACAGCAGTCTATCATACCAACTGAGTACAGCAGTCTATCACACCAACTGAGTACAGCAGTCTATCACACCAACTGAGTACAGCAGTCTATCACACCAACTGAGTACAGCAGTCTATCACACCAACTGAGTACAGCAGTCTATCACACCAACGATCAGCAGTTATCACACCAACTGAGTACAGCAGTCTATCACACCAACTGAGTACAGCAGTCTATCAACCAACTGAGTACAGCAGTCTATCACACCAACCGAGTACAGCAGTCTATACACCAACGATTCAGCGTTATCACACCAACTGAGTACAGCAGTCTATACACCAACTGAGTACAGCAGTCTATCACACCAACTGAGTACAGCAGTCTATCACACCAACTGAGTACAGCAGTCTATCACACCAACTGAGTACAGCAGTCTATCACACCAACTGAGTACAGCAGTCTATCACACCAACTGAGTACAGCAGTCTATCACACCAACTGAGTACAGCCGACTATCACACCAACTGAGTACAACATATATCACACCAACTGAGTACAGCAGTCTATCACATCAACTGAGTACAGCCGTCTATCACACCAACTGAGTACAGCAGTCTATAACACCAACTGAGTACAGCTGACTATCACACCAACTGAGTACAACAGTATATCACACCAACTGAGTACAGCTGAATCACACCAACTGAGTACAGCAGTCTATCACACCAACTGAGTACAGCAGTGTATCACACCAACTGAGTACAGCAGTCTATCACACCAACTGAGTACAGCAGTCTATCACACCAACTGAGTACAGCAGTGTATCACACCAACTGAGTACAGCGCTATCACACCAACTGAGTACACGTTATCACACCAACGAGTACAGCAGTCTATCACATGGTGCGTCTATCACACCAACTGAGTACAGCAGTCTATCACACCAACTGAGTACAGCAGTCTATCACACCAACTGAGTACAGCAGTCTATCACACCAACTGAGTACAGCAGTCTATAACACCAACTGAGTACAGCTGACTATCACACCAACTGAGTACAACAGTATATCACACCAACCGAGTACAGCAGTCTATCACATCAACTGAGTACAGCCGTCTATCACACCAACTGAGTACAGCAGTCTATAACACCAACTGAGTACAGCTGACTATCACACCAACTGAGTACAACAGTATATCACACCAACTGAGTACAGCTGACTATCACACCAAGTACGAGTCGAAGCAACCTATTAAAGAAGTTTGACAAAATCCCCTTGTCAATACAGTGTATACGTGTAGTGTGTATGGGGATCTGCTTGATTTATATATCTATTTTCCTGGTTGTATTCAAGTAATGCGTATTATCCTAGAATGTATGCATTGTAGTCCGTGATACACTGTGTTTGTATTATTTTATCACTTCATTCTAATGATATATAGAGTCCGTGATACACTGTGTTTGTATTATTTTATCACTTCATTCTAATGATATATAGAGTCAGTGTATTATTAATATAGCACTTTGTCCGCCTCCGTGGTCGAATGGTTAAGGTCGCTGACTTGTATACCACTGTAACCTATCATAAATGATCGTCACGGGTTCGAGCCCCGCTCAGGCCGTGTCTCATTTATATGAAAAAGTTGGCAGTTTCTTACGGAGGTTGGTGCACCCAAGTACTGGTCAACCGCTGGAGCCTGCCCAGGAAAGGTGTTGTTAGGTAAACTGCCCGCTGACGATATAGCCCAAAACCCGAAATATAACATAACAATATAGCACTTTGAAAACTCTGTTTCAAGATTTTTGATCTGTTATTTGTCTTGTTCACAATGTCCCGATAATGTTTGATAATAATAATAGACACATTCCATGTTCGCTGTAACCCTTTGCACGCTAGCGGCATATAAAATCACGTTTGCAAACAGCATAGGGCCAGATAGAGCTATTCGGATAGTGGAGTTAAAACATTTGGCTGAATAGCAAACAACATAGATCCTGATCAGACACGGCTGATATGGATCTATGTTGTTTGCAAATGTGGTTTTATTTACTAAGCAGTCAAAGGAGTAATTACACTAAGCAATTCACATTGAGTTTGTTTCAACTTGGTTGAAGGACATAAACCGTACAGTACACTTGTAGCTGTTAGTGCAATATATACTGAGCAAAATTAAAAACGTCAGTGACGTTTCTAGTTTTGTAAACCGTATGTATCGGGTAAACTCTACAAGATCGTATTCTGAACATCGCCATGGTTTAAAATGCATAAACATTGAACATGTAGCACATGCACAGACAGAGCTACACCACCTATAAAACAGGGACGTTTCTAGTTTTGTTGAGTATATTTAGTGTCCACATCATGTAACAAACATTTTATCAAAGGAAGCCCTGCGGAATTGTGAATTGTTCATTGGTGTCGACAAAATGTATCCTGTCAACGCATATCTACAAAAATGTAATATCAAATTTCACGCCACGGGAGGAAGTAAACAGCCGCCATATTAACAGTACCGGATACAACTTCCGGAATCTGACAATATTATTCAACGGCGCGTGAAAACAAAGGAACCAGATTGTCGACCAATAGAGTCGAGATGAAAATACTCTCGTTAGAATCTTTGTCCGCACACAGAAATGTCCGTGAAATCTTATCGTGACAATACAAGCGTCTAATCACATCTGCATTTATTAATTTCGCATTCATAGAATAGGGGGCGCGTAATCAAGAAGAGTTCGTTCAGAATTCTAATTAAGAAGGCACGAATCGCCTTAAACAAATGCATCTCTCTTGTACATGACAGTCTTATTGCTTGATAATGATTCCAACTTTCCCTTTTTTGGAAATCCAGGGATTACGATCGATGGCCATATGAATTTCAATGAGCTTAATTACAAGGACGTTCTGGAATTATCAAACAAAACATTCCGGCACAATACATTATATTCATAATGAGGGACTGTAGCGACATCTTGGAAAAATGCAAATTATACTTCGTTTCTAAAATGACACTAATTTATTCATTCATCATTAGTGATTCCCTTATTTTATCGATTCCATTTACTGAGCCCTAAATATAGAGCTAGAACGCGAGGGGTATTATATTTAATTGATTCAGATAGCCGTAGTGGTCCATGACCTGAGTTCACTATGGATGGAAGCGAAATCCTTTAGCATAACTTTCGTCAGCTTCGGTTGGCGATTTTATTTTTTTATTTACCAGTTTACTTAACAACACATGTGTCGTGATAGCGCAGTGGGTGCGCGTTCGCTTCTGATGCGAAAGGTCCGGAGAAGAATTATATAAGACTCTGTCTTCCATTCTAATCCTGTTTCTGTATTCTGATTATGCGTGGTGTATGCATTGTTCAATATGTATTATATTGGGAAATAAAATATGTTTAAACTAAAGGTCCGGAGTTCAGGCTCCGCTGGAGCTGTTACGAGTGTGACCTTAGGCAAGGCATTTAAATTCCACATTGCCTCTTCTCTCTCCCTCGTGGCGATGGATTCCATCAGGAATGAGGTCTCGAGAGTGGTTAATATAAGTTGTAAGAACTTGTTTCGCAATCGAGCTAAAATAAATTTGTATAAACTAAGCTAACAACACTTTTCCTGGGCAGGCTCCAGCGGTTAACCAGTACATGGTTCTGCCAACATTTTCATATAGACACGGTCTGAGCGGGGCTCGAACCCTATACCATCATTGATGATTGGTTACAGTTGTATACAAGTCAGCGACCTTAACCACTCGATCACGGCGGCGGTCTCGGTTGGCGAAGTTTGTGAATTACGTTTTATATCCCCTAATTGTCTGCATGCGTTTTGTTTACTAATGCATTTCGTGCGGGATGCTTCGGTGCATGTTTTGTCTGTGCATTTCTCTTTGTATGCAAGTGATAAAGCGTTTGGTTGAGAAACATTGGTACACGTTAGTTATTAATGTGTAGTTGATGTTTCCAGCTTGACAGTGACGAATGTACTATTTATCCACCGTAAGGAAACATAATCCTGGTCACTCAGTTTAACTGGAGTCCTGTATTACCGGTCGCTGGCGCCCTGCATTACCGGTCGGAATTCATTAATTAAGGCATTCCGATAGCGGTCACGACATCCACTCAGGACTGCTGTGCGCATGTAGTCATAAAAATAGCTGCTTCCTCGATATTGTTTTGGAAATTGCCCCACACCGAAGCACGTGCGTATTCGTGGAATTTTTGATTGATAATGACAATCGAAAGCAACTTGTGGCAATCTTGTGGCATCCATCTTGTAAAATAGGCATGTGCTGTGACAGCGTATGAATATAACGAATACTGATTGCTTTATATTGTTGTCTGCGCACGAGTCAAATTATATGTCTTGCTTTGATTCAAGGCAGTATATAACGTGCATTCGGCGATTATAATATTCCTAGATACTAGTAAATGAAATACAGTGAAATCTGTCGACACAACCACATGTAGGAATGTCAAAACAATGTTTTTAATTTAAACATATTGTATTGCTTTCAAATAACATACATATACACAGACTGCACAATAATTGTTCAACAAATGAAATGTAACGAATAGTATACGAGTGAAACTGTTATAATTTATAAGCAAATGTGTTGAATACTTAATCCATAGCCAGAGTTGCTCCATAGCCAGAGTTTTGTACATACTTAAAGCAACATTACTTACTCCATAGCCAGAGTTGCTGGCACAACTAACTGCAAAATTACTTACTCCATAGCCAGAGTTTTGTACATACTTAACGCAAAATTACTTACTCCATAGCCAGAGTTGCTGGTACAACTAACGCAAACTTACTTACTCCATAGCCAGAGTTGTGTACATAGTTAATGCAAAATTACTTACTCCATAGCCATAGTTGCTGGTACAACTAACGCAAACTTACTTACTCCATAGCCAGAGTTGTGTACATAGTTAATGCAAAATTACTTACTCCATAGCCAGAGTTTTGTACATATTTTATTGCAAACTTACTTACTCCATAGCCAGAGTTTTGTACATAGTTAATGCAAAATTACTTACTCCATAACAAGAGATTTTGTACATAGTTAATGCAAAATTACTTACTCCATAACAAGAGATTTTGTACATAGTTAATGCAAAGTTACTTACTCCATAGCCAGAGTTTTGTACATAGTTAATGCAAAATTACTAACTCCATAGCCAGAGTTTTGTACATAGTTAATGCAAAATTACTTACTCCATAGCCAGAGTTTTGTACATAGTTAATGCAAAATTACTTACTCCATAGCCAGAGGTTTGTACATAGTTAATGCAAAATTACTTACTCCATAGCCAGAGTTGCTGGCACAACTAACGCAAACTTACTTACTCCATAGCCAGAGTTGTGTACATAGTTAATGCAAAATTACTTACTCCATAGCCAGAGTTTTGTACATTTTTTATTGCAAAATTACTTACTCCATAGCCAGAGTTTTGTACATAGTTAATGCAAAATTACTTACTCCATAACAAGAGATTTTGTACATAGTTAATGCAAAATTACTTACTCCATAACAAGAGATTTTGTACATAGTTAATGCAAAGTTACTTACTCCATAGCCAGAGTTTTGTACATAGTTAATGCAAAATTACTAACTCCATAGCCAGAGTTTTGTACATAGTTAATGCAAAATTACTTACTCCATAGCCAGAGTTTTGTATATAGTTAATGCAAAATTACTTACTCCATAGCCAGAGGTTTGTACATAGTTAATGCAAAATTACTTACTCCATAGCCAGAGTTTTGTACATAGTTAATGCAAAATTACTTACTCCATAGCCAGAGTTTTGTACATAGTTAATGCAAAATTACTTACTCCATAGCCAGAGGTTTGTACATAGTTAATGCAAAACTACTTACTCCATAGCCAGAGTTGTGTACATAGTTAATGCAAAACTACTTACTCCATAGCCAGAGGTTTGTACATAGTTAATGCAAAATTACTTACTCCATAGCCAGAGTTTTGTACATAGTTAATGCAAAACTACTTACTCCATAGCCAGAGTTTTGTACATAGTTAATGCAAAACTACTTACTCCATAGCCAGAGTTTTGTACATAGTTAATGCAAAATTACTTACTCCATAGCCAGAGTTTTGTACATAGTTAATGCAAAATTACTTACTCCATAGCCAGAGTTTTGTACATAGTTAATGCAAAATTACTTACTCCATAGCCAGAGTTTTGTACATAGTTAATGCAAAGTTACTAACTCCATAGCCAGAGTTTTGTACATAGTTAATGCAAAATTACTTACTCCATAGCCAGAGTTTTGTACATAGTTAATGCAAAATTACTTACTCCATAGCCAGAGTTTTCGACATAGTTAATGCAAAATTACTTACTCCATAACAAGAGATTTTGGCATAGTTAATATAGGCATAGTTAATATAGGTATTACTTACTCCATAGCCAGAATTACTGGCACAATTAAATTCACACTTACTTATTCCATAGCCAGAGGTGTTGCTAGTATTCCCACGTGACCGGTTGGGAACAATGTTCAACAAGTTGATGACATATTGTCCTGACGGTCTAAATTCTGAACAGGGATCTAATGACATATTCGATTTGTTGCATTTCCTGAGGGGAACACGCTTAACTGGCCATATAATGAGTGGGGACAGCTCCCTACAATTGATGGACACGATAACATGCATTGACAATCACACAGGACGATGAGAGAATACGACTGGATGTTTGCAGTTTGTCAATGTTACATCGCAATCTAGTTAACCAGTAATTGGCGATCCCACGTGCCGCTTGTACTTGTTGACTAATCATAGAGGTTCGTTGGATGCTGGCCCCTCGTATCTGATTGTTAATTAACGGCTGATATGAGACAAGAAAAAGGCACATGTATATATTTAATATAGGGGTTGAGTTTTTTTACAATGATTTTGCGTTCGCTGAAAAAACATTTTCATCATATCGAGATAATATGGGTAGCCCAGTTGTTCTATTTTGTACTGTTGTAAATCATATTCAGTGGTAATTGTAGCTGTGACTATGTTGCGACCACATGTCAAGCAATATCAAGCACAGCTCAGTGATCCAGGAGAGGTTCACACACACACGACCCATCGAGTGTGGATACCGCAGCTCAGTGGTCCAGGAGAGGTTCACACCCACGACCCATCGAGTGTGGATACCGCAGCTCAGTGATCCAGGAGAGGTTCACACCCACGACTCATCGAGTGTGGATACCGCATATTTCTCAGTTGAAGTTCAAACCCACGACCAATCGAGTGTGGATATCGCAAACTTCTCAGTTGAAGTTCAAACCCACGACCAATCGAGTGTGGATACGATACGCTTATCAGCAAAGGATCAACGCCAGATGTATGTAAACACTGTCTTCATGATCATATATACTAACAAAGGATCAACGCCAGATGTATGTAAACACTGTCTTCATGATCATATATACTAACAAAGGATCAACGCCAGATGTATGTAAACACTGTATCCAGGATCATATATACTAACAAAGGATCAACGCCAGATGTATGTAAACACTGTATCCAGGACCATATATACTAATAACGGATCAACGCCAGATGTATATAAACACTGTATCCAGGACCATATATACTAATAACGGATCAACGCCAGATGTATATAAACACTGTATCCTGGATCATATATACTAACAACGGCCATAATATTTTTTTATATACTAACAAAGGATCAACGCCAGATGTATGTAAACACTGTATCCAGGATCATATATACTAACTACGGATCAACGCCAGATGTATGGTATGGGTATATGTATGGGCATGCGTGAGAAAATGCGTGTCTTACAGATTACGCTGTTCCAGGGATGATCTATTTACCTGTTCCGGTACACGGTAAGTTGCAAATCTTTACACCACGCCCTACCCCAAAACAAACCACAAAAACACCTGTTTATAATGTACAATCTGCATTGTAATAATGGGAAGTTTTATCCATTCGTTTGTTTTGTTGGGGGGGGGGTCTAATGTCGTATACACAGCGTAGGCTATATGGCCACTATCCGGCTAGTATTGGTGGAGGAAGACCCCGTGCTCCCTCCGAGCGTATTTCAGACACGGGCGTACACCCGAGTAGAACCATCGATCTTCCGCAAGCCAGCCGGATCAAATTACAATATATACACCCTCGTGGGTTTCGAGACTACACTCAGGAAGGGCCGTAAGTAATGTTGCCAGAACGTGTGGCCCGACCCGTTTGCCTTTATTTAATTTGTCATGTTTTGTATTTACATGTATATGTAAAACGAATCGAGCAATAACATATGATTAAATTAAAGACTACACGGTGAGGGACACGCGATATAAAGGCAACGGCCGTAACCACACACCCACACACAGACGGATCTGTAGCCCAGTGGTAAAACGTTCGATCCCCCGTCTGACCCTAATAAAATTAACAGTCTTTCAGATGGGACGTTAAACCGAGGTCTCGTGTCGGTGCTTTACAGCGTGCACGTAAAAGAACCAGAGGAGGCTCTGTAATGGGTCTCTGTCTGTATCATGCACTATCCTCCAAAAATCTAAAATTACTAATCTCTTCAGGAGGCGTCGCTCATATTGGCAACCGGTAGCGACGATAAATAAACGTAAAACACACCCACACCCACGGAGTCTCCCGTGGATATGGTTCAATGGGAATGTTGTTCTTGATAAGGCTTGGTGAACAGTATCGCAATTTCAGTTGTACAATGTTCTGTGGACTGCCTTTGTAACGAAACACATGCTTGCGTCTTGAAGCAATTTAGTCGTAATGCACTCTGAACCGAACATGGAATTGGCATCATTAACGCTGGGGTTTTTAAATGAAGCTATGGATTTTCGTTTACTACATTGCAAATGAAAATTAATATCCCGCAGTGAGAGTCCTAACTAGGGGCCCGTGGCTGCGAATGTTAAATTAACTGTACCATGATTAATCAAATTGTAGTAATTCTGTTACAAATATTCCGTTTTGACAGGGGATCTTTGCTGACAAATTGCGGTTATAAAGACATGATAACATTTGCCACTTGTGTGATTAGAAACATAGAAAAAATGTGAGTCAGACTCGATTGGATCGATTTCTGAGAATCAAGTGCACATTTATTTATCACTTCTGTCCGATGTATGGACACATGCCATGAAACCAGTTTAAAAACAATTCCCATGTTGCTCTGAAATACTGACGGAGAACGTTTTTAAGTGTTACAATAACATTACTTGTTAGAATATAATGTTGCCCTTTTCAGAATGTCATAAGATTAATATTTAGAGGTTATTTCGTGACTAGTTTAATATCAGCAAGGGTATACACCCGCGGTAACTTTATTTCAGATATCCAGTTACCGAGGGTCGATACCTAGGCTGATTTGAAACTAGCCACGTAATAACGTCTTTATTACTTTGATATGAATTTGAACATTAAATAATCGAAATCCTGCTCTCCGTTATCCATTTATCAGGAATAAATCATAATTACTGAATTAGATTCACGAAAACGATTGAAATATTACCACGAAACTACAAACATCTTTTATCCACTGGGACGCTACGGAAGTAAGCAAACTAGCAGCGAGACAGAAATTGAGACAAGTTTAATATTTTCCAACACATTCACAAAATACTAATCTGTTTGATAACGCATTAACAAAACGTGTGCTATGATATCAATTAGGTTGAACTGTTCCGACGATTTCGTATCATTGTTGGTATTATCTTCGAAGGCTACTAACTGATCGTTCATGTGGGAGTGTTGTAGCAGCCGGTATAACAAACACCAACTTCAACAGCTTAAACACTTCACTGGTCTCATCTACGAAGTCTACTAACTGATCGTTCATTTGTTGTTGTTGTTGTTGTTGTTGTTGTAGCAGCCGGTATAACAAACACCAACTTCAACAGCTTAATCACCTCACTGGTCTCATCTACGAAGTCTACTAACTGATCGTTCATTTGTTGTTGTTGTTGTTGTTGTTGTTGTTGTTGTAGCAGCCGGTATAACAAACACCAACTTCAACAGCTTAATCACCTCACTGGTCTCATCTACGAAGTCTACTAACTGCTCGTACATTTGTTGTTGTTGTTGTTGTTGTTGTTGTTGTTGTTGTTGCTGTAGCAGCCGGTATAACAAACACCAACTTCAACAGCTTAATCACCTCACTGGTCTCATCTACGAAGTATACTAACTGATCGTTCATTTGTTGTTGTTGTTGTTGTTGTTGTAGCAGCCGGTATAACAAACACCAACTTCAACAGCTTAATCACCTCACTGGTCTCATCTACGAAGTCTACTAAATGATCGTTTTTGTCCACGTTAAGACATTGACTTTAAATGATAAAGTCCGATTGTATTTACATCTGGCATTTTGCCACCTTCCAGGTTCGTCTCAAAAGCCTTCAGTTGGTAGGCTAAATCATTTTCATCTATGTATAATGAAGTTCTATAACGAAATGTAGAGATTTATGTGATTCAGATTAAATAAATATCGACTAAACAAGGTTAGGTATAACATCACATTGCTTAAACTCACTTAAACTACTTCTCACTGCGTCCGCCTCCGGCGGAGTTGTTAATGTCGCTGCCTTGTATATGACTGTAACCTATCATCATTGATGGGCACGGGTTCGAGCCCCCCCCCCATACCGTGTCTGTTTATATATTACTTTGCTTAAACTACGTCTCACTTACAGACGGATCTGTAGTCCAGTGGTAACACATTGGACTGGTGTTCCAGGGATCGCAGATTCGATCCCCCGTCTGACCCTAATACAATTAACAGTCTTCCAGATGGGACTATAAACCGAGGTCTCGTGTCGGTGCTGTACACCGTGCACGTAAAAGTGCCAGAGGAGACTCTGGAATGGGTATCTGTCTGTATCATTGCACTATCCTCCAAAAATCTAAAATTACTAATCTCTTCAGGAGGCGTCGCTCATATGGGCAACCGGTAGCGACGATAAATAAACGTAAAACACACACACACACTACTTCTCACTGCGTCCGCCTCCGTGACGGAGATGTTAATGTCGCTGACTTGTATACCACTGTAACATATCAGCACTGAGGGTCACGGGTTCGAGCCCAGCACAGACCGTGTCTGTTTATATGAAAATGTTTGCTGTTTTTTTACGGAGGTTGGTGTACCAAGTACTGGTTCACCGCTAGAGCCTGCCCAGGAAAGGTGTTGTTAGGAAAATAGCCCGTATCACTGCACTTCGCGGACCGACGTCATACAAACAGTTCTGCAGGTAAAAATGTAGTTTACTATAGTTTATAAAAATAGAACTGGTTCCTCTGATAAATATAACGAAAATAATTATACTTTATGTAATGTTTTGTTATAATTATTGGAGCGCCCAGAAATACTCCAGATGCCCCATTAGTTGACATATGTGCGTACATGGTCGCACTAGTCGTGAATACGCACACGAGTTCAATCATCGTCTATAACATAAGTATATCATGGGGACGGCCAATCACTAATGTTGTTAGAACGTGTGGCCCAACCCATTTGCTAAATTTCTATTTGTACAACGATTGTGATTGTTATATACATGTATATAGAGCAATAAAATATTATCAAATCTAACATAATTATATGGTATATATTAGAATACTGGTGAGATATAAATATGTACACGTAATCAAACTAGCAAAGATATAAAACGATTACACTAATCAAAACTACAACTATTTGTTTTATTTCAGTTTATTTAACGTCGCTACTGGTTGCCCATTTGAGTGACGAGCAGATTACCTAACAACACCTTTCCTGGGCAATCTCCAGCGGTTAACCAGTATTTGGTGCACCAACCTTCGAAACAAACTGCCAATTTTTTCATATAAATGAGACACGGGTGTACCTTAACCACTCGACCATGGCGGTGAACACCCAACTATATCTAAAGCCTTAGATTATTTATAGTGAGGCTAATTTGTACAGAGATGAATATTAAAATAATCCGTAGCTTTTCAAAATATTTACTGCGTAAAATGTTGCTATTTCGTTCCGCTATATTCTTTGTGTGTCTTTAACCGATACAGAGTATGAATCTATCCATTTAACGATGTGCAGTTGCAAACTTAATGATATCACATGACCGACTTTTGTAAGCCAGTTATGCAACTGAAAAAGCATGCACAGTTTGCAAGAGTGCACGTTTACAGCTATGTACACTAATTTGTGGTAGAAGTTTACGCGGGTAATATTGAATGATTGTATTGGGAGTAGTGGTCCAGGCCCGTAGCCACACTGAGGCAAATGAGGCACTCGCCTCGGTTAGAATGTGGCACGTAACGACATGTAGGAAACTAATAAAACTGCCTAGAATGAACAGACAAGCATACACAAAAATAATTCGTGGGGTAGGGGAGGGGGTAGTCGCCTCGGTTATTTTCAGATTCTGGCTACGGCACTGAGGTCATTTTATTAGGTAAACTGTATTTCTGTTTCTCGTATCATCTCTATATGTATCTGTATAATGTGTAACACTGACAATAGCAAGTATCTAATGTATAAGGGTTAAACTAAACATGCTCTTTATGACTGTTAAATACTTTGATGAACACGTTTTATATTGTACAAAACAAAAATAGATTTATAACTGTGGTGGTGACAAAAAGAAGCTAAAAGCTATGTTAGAACATGTTGTACCTCATTATGAAAATAAATCTACATCTAGGTGCAATTATATACCTAGCAGACATATCCTTACTAGCTGTTTGCTAGACAGCTACTTCTAACCACAATAAAGAGTTTTGACGTGTATAAAATAAACAAACAAGTAAATGATGTCCATAGCATGGCCTCATATTGAGTGGAATATTTTAATAACACACTAAACCATAAGTCATGATAAAAGAATAGGTTCCTGTGGTGACAAACATTATATAATGAAAACGTGTTTGCCATTGGAATGAAAACATAGGATCTGGAGTTCGAGCCCCGCTGGAACCGTTACGAGTGTACCTTTAGTATAGTCAATGCGTTTAAATTCTACGTTGCCTCTTCTCTCTCCCTCGTGGCGAGTATACTCTAGACAGAGTGATGCGATTACTGATGATGATGATGATGATGATGATGATGATGATGATGATGATGATGCTGATGCTGATGCTGATGCTGATGCTGATGCTGATGCTGATGATGATGATCTGATCTGGCGTCTGGCAAACATAAACGAGCAGTATATTATATATAGAAATAGAACTTGGTCCAGATGGATTAGTGTTCTGTTTGCAACCCTGGAGACAACTTCTGGAGGATGCATTATGTAAGTTACTCATGTCACAGGGGGGTTGTTTTTATTGAGTACTGTGATTTGGTGTATTGTTTTGATATTGTTTTTATATTATCCCTAAACGTATATGTGTATGTTTTAGTCCAACTGTAATAGGAAATAAAGTATATATGAACCTAAGCCAGGATTGTGCATCCCCTGAGACACTCACTCTCTTGTTTACTAGTTATAGCTAGTTAGTAAAACATCAACTGGAAATGTGCAAATTTACACAAACATGTACACTGTCAATGAGATACCTCAAATGTTGACATTTTAGCGCACCTGAGCACTATCTATTGTGATCACCATTCGTGCATCCGTCCGTCAACAAATCCTTTTAAAGTAACGGAACTGAAATGTTTCCCCAAATAAAATAAAATATCCGAAAGGACTGATAAAACATCGGACGACATATATACGACAGATAATAATAATAATAATAATAATAATAATAAAGACTTTATTTAACGAGAGTACTCATTTAACAAAAGTTAATCTACCATGAGGCCCTCAACATATATACAATCAATGCAATCAAAAGATAGCACTATAAGTGAGAACTGCACATTGGAATAATATAGTAATTTAAAAGCTGAAAAATAGAGAAACTATATTTAATATGTAATGGAATATGATGATATATGGAATTGGCTAGCAGAGTAGAAAATAGGAATGAGACAATTAATGATACTAGATCTATCTAACAATATGCAGATTTGACTTGTAGTGGTATCTTCAAAATATGTATGAAATCAACTTAAAGACAGCAGCAATATTTACGACGGACATCATGGTCCCGTTGCGTCTATGCAGGCTATACTAGAATAGAATAGAATATTTATTCGGGAATGCCAATACTATGAAGTTGTGCTCTGAAGATAGACACGATGTCAAATATATGAAAGTAATGAACATAAAATGTGGCCCATGCATAAGCCATATATGACTCGTGGAAGTCGTGATAGCGCAGTAGATGCGCGTTCGCTTCACGTGCGAAAGATCCGGAAGTTCGAGCCCCGCTGGAACCGTTACGAGTGTACCCTTAATATAGTCAATGCGTTTAAATTCTACGTTGCCTCTTCTCTCTCCCTCGTGGCGATGGATCCCATAAGGAATGAGGTCTCGAGAATGATTAATAGAAGTTGTGGAAGTTGTGATAGCGCAGTGGATGCGCGTTCGCTTCAGATGCGAAAGGTCCGGAGTTCGAGCCCCGCTGGAGCCGTTACGATTGTGCCCTTAGGCAAGGCATTTAAATTCCACGTTGCCTCTTCTCTCTCCCTCGTGGCGATGGATTCCATCAGGAATGAGGTCTCGAGAGTGATTAATATAAGTTGAAATAACTTGTTTCGCAATCGAGCTAAAATAAATTTGTATAAACTAATAGAAGTTGTAAGAACTTGTTTCGCAATCGAGCTAAAATAAATTTGTATAAACTAAAAGCAATATATGATATATCTAATCTATCATACAAACTAAATAATGTAAACAAATAATGTAAACAAATAATATAACGTTTACAAAACCCGCCGGTAAGGACCTCACTAATTGTCAAGTGTAATTCTACATGAAAAGCAGTGGCTTTATAACTGTGCACGAGAATAGCAATCATAATTAGTGTACACCACTTTTCCAGGAGTGTGGGATCCCTTTAAAGCAGTGGTCTAGAAAATAATGTATAGCTAACTAATCATGTTCCCCGCAGACGGATCTGTAGTCCAGTGGTAACAGGCCGGACTGGTAATCCAGGGATCGCAGGTTCGATCCCCCGTCTGACGGATCTGTAGTCCAGTGGTAACACGCCGGACTAGTAATCCAGGGATCGCAGGTTCCATCCCCTGTCTGACGGATCTGTAGTCAAGTGGTAACACGCTGGACTGGTAATCCAGGTATCGCAGGTTCGATCGCCCGTCTGACGGATCTGTCGTCCAGTGGTAACACGCCGGACTGGTAATCCAGGTTCGATCCCCCGTCTCACCCTAATAAATTTAACAGTCTTTCAGAAGGGACTTTAAATCGAGGTCTCGGGTCGGTGCTTTACACTGTGCGCGTAACAGAACCAGAGGAGACTCTGGAATGGGTCTTTGTCTGTTTGTTTTTTTTATTTATACAAATTTATTTTAACTCGATTGCGAAACAAGTTATTTCAACTTATATAAATCACTCTCGAGACCTCATTCCTGATGGAATCCATCGCCACGAGGGAGAGAGATGTATGTATGTCTGTATCATTGCACTATCCTCCAAAATCTAATCTCTTCAGGAGGCGACGATAAATATACGTAAAACTATCATACTCGCGTGTTCAAATGAATCGAAAACGCGCGAATCGCCCAAGCATATTGTTTACCTTTAGCTCTGTCACAGCGCATGCGTGAATTCACTTAATAGAATCTCAACAATATTGTAATATGGATGTTAGTTTGCACTAGATGTTCTAAATATAGTAACATACGCTTAAAGAAGATATCCATTGTGCTATTCAATTCTGTTCACGACTTTGAATCTCAAACCGATATTATTTGACGGTAAGTTAAATTTTCATATTGTAAATGGAGCGGAAATCTTAAACAAAATCGTGATATAAAGTGTACCTGTATATTGACCTAATTACATGCATGTGGGTTAAGGTAGGTAAATAAAATAGTTCAAATGATGATAAACGTTGACATATTTTCCATGTTTGATATTCAGATCTAGGACCCGTCTTCATTTCATGCTCGTACAGGTATATATATATATATATATATGTGTGTGTGTAGATGATGTTGGGTCGGTCCCATTAACACACCTGTACACAGTCTACCAAGTTTGCACAAAGAAATCGCATAAACGATATGCGTGGAATGTATCCGTATTAATTACAACATGAATGGAAATGTCGTAGAGCGACACTGAGCGTGGCACCCCCCACCCCTATTCATAGTACATAGGTATAGATAGCGCACTCATAGAACACTGCTTCATCTAAGAATCTGGCAATATATTTACGAACGTAATCTGATAATGGAATAATATTTACACTATTTGTGTTGATTTGTTTCTTTTTTTGATTGGCAGTATATTATATTAGGGTTTGTGGCTAAGTGTTACAGCCGTTACTGGTTGTGCAATAATCCAAGTGTGTCTCTATGCAGTATTTCCGGCACGGGGCAAGGTTAGAGCCGCCAATATTCCATAAGCCATCGCATGAAATAATGTGTGGGATTTGAACATGCATCGGTGAATTACATGGCTAGCCATGCAGACACATATGTCCATATATGTTACGTCATTTAAATAAACGTATTCTGACATTCATGTAAGTTAGACTCACCTCAATACACAACCATGGTTACCCTGGCTTCCAGTCTGTCGATTTTTCACTTTATTGCTTCTGGCAAAATGACATTCTCGGAAACTCAATACGGCTCAATTAATGGTCTCGATGTTAAAAATATATTTATATGACTGACCAGGCAAACGTTTACCGATATTTTATTATTGCAAATCAATAGTACATATGTCATACACGTAAAGATACAATGCATAGTATGAACATACAAATGGTTTGGGCCAGGCACCAGGCAAACTATACCAATGCCTGTTCCCGGGCTAAATCATCGTGACAGGCTGCGACTATTTAGGGTTTAAACTCTTTGTTTTGCAGCATATCTAGTATTTCAGTATACGTGTGATAATGTTGCATGTATATGCGACGCCATTATGCCCAGTGCTGTTCGTCGCGTGCGTGCGTGCGTGCGTGATGTGCGTGCGTGACACAATTTGAAACTATGCTGTTGCATAATTCTAGTATATACACTCGAACAAAATTATAATAGGTCACGTGGTGTTTTACAGTATTTGGAGCAAACTAATAACCATATAATATCAATATTCATATTGATAAAACTGTCTTTTTGGTCATAATTTATTACATATCGTTATGCAAGGTTTTCTGTCTATTCATTTCAGACAAAATGAATAAGAAAATATTTATATTGTATGATTATTAATGAGAGACATTACAGGTTGTGCTATTACCTCCCTTGATGGATACAGTTTTTTTATATTTAAGTTTATTTAACGTCGCTACCGGATTCCCATTTGAGCGACGGGCAGTTTACCTAACAACACCTTTCCTGGGCAGGCTCCAGCGGTTAACCAGTACTTGGTGCACCAACCTCCGTAAGAAACTGCCAACTTTTTCATATAAATGAGACACGGTCTGAGCGGGGCTCGAACCCGTGACCATCAGAGATGATAGGTTACAGTAGTATACAAGTCAGAGACCTTAACCACTCGACCACGGAGGCGGATCAAGGATAAAGTCAGATTTATCCCTCAATGTATATTGGTCCTTTTAGTTGGAATCCTTTGTTTTTACTGTTGTCGTCTAAACATATGTTGCGTTAGAATAAATGTAATTTTATCAAAATCGTGTTAATTAATTGAACCAATGTTTACAGTAAGGTATCCATTGGACATGCTAAAGGATATCTGTCGAAATTTAATAATTTCATAATTATTTATAAGACGAAAATACGGATGCGAATGGAAAACATGTGGTGCAAAGGAAACAACGATAAAAACAGAGGAAACCAATTAAGAGGACCACTATTACTATTAGGAGTATTCAGGGGCAGTAACTGACTAATGTTCCTCATTGGCTCCAACTATTATAAAATACCAGTTGACTGATTTGGAATTGTGTTGAGTGTATAGAACTTACCATATAATATTATATCATTTATATATTATCTGCTCTATACATTTATTAATCATAATTTGTAAGGTTTGTAGGGATTTGGTATCCGACCCTTATTACGGAGATTAATAAATGGGGTTACTACGAATGGGGCCCCGAAAGGAAAACAAACCCATTCCTCAATGTGATTTCTGAATATACATTTCAGTGCCAATATGCGGTGGGTTTTGTATGTTTCCATGGCGACGACGGTTGTCACAGCAATCTGCTGTATCATCGCTATCTTCATTCCTTATTGGTTGTATAGCAGCGACCCTGTGTTGTCATACCAGGGGCTCTGGGAGAGATGCTCGCCTATAGGTGCCCATGGCAGTGGTAACAACTTGAATTGTGAGCTGATTCAACTAGCACCAGGTTAGTGTATTGTATATATAGTTTATATACTTTAAAGGCGTATCATATACATGTTTGTAGCGATTACAATTTTCCTAAGCTGTTTGCATATTTAGTTTACGGTTCCCATGCGTCCGTCTCCGTGGTCGAGTGCAAGATCGCTGACTTATATACCACTGTAACCTATCATCACTGATGGTCATTGACGGTTTCGAGCCCCGCTCAAGCCGTGTCGCAATTATATGAAAAAGTTGGCAGTTTCTTACGGAGGTTGGTGCACCAAGTACTGGTTAACCGCTGGAGCTTGCCCAGGAAAGGTGTTGTTATGTAAACTGCCCGCCGGTGATATATAGCCCAACATGGTGCTGATGCAGACGTAAAGCCCGAGTCTACAATACTAGTAAACTGGAATAAATTTAGCTGTCAAAAGTTTCCATATATTAACTATATATTTATATATATTACGAAATGTGACAAAATTACAGGAACATGACAATACAGTAAAACCTGTGTTAGTGGTCACCTCCATTATACAGTAAAACCTGTGTTAGCGGTCACCTCTATTATACAGTCAAACCCGTGTTTGTGGTCACCTCTATTATACAGTAAAACCTGTGTTAGCGGTCACCTCCATTATACCATCAAACCTGTGTTAGTGGTCACCTCTATTATACAGTAAAACCTGTGTTAGTGGTCACCTCCATTATACAGTAAAACCTGTGTTAGCGGTCACCTCTATTATACAGTAAAACCTGTGTTAGCGGTCACCTCTATTATGCAGTAAAACCTGTGTTAGTAAAACTGTGTTAGCGGTCACCTCTATTATACAGTCAAACCTGTGTTAGTAAAACTATGTTAGCGGTCACCTCTATTATACAGTAAAACCTGTGTTAGTAAAACTATGTTAGCGGTCACCTCTATTATACAGTCAAACCTGTGTTAGTAAAACTATGTTAGCGGTCACCTCTATTATACAGTAAAACCTGTGTTAGTAAAACTATGTTAGCGGTCACCTCTATTATACAGTCAAACCTGTGTTAGTAAAACTATGTTAGCGGTCACCTCTATTATACAGTCAAACCTGTGTTAGTAAAACTATGTTAGCGGTCACCTCCATTATACAGTAAAACCTTTATTAGCGGTCACCTCTATTATACAGTCAAACATGTGTTAGTGATCACATCTAGTGTACAGTCAAACCTGTGTTAGTAAAACTGTGTTAGCGGTCACCTCTATTATACAGTCAAACCTGTGTTAGTGATCACCTCTATTATACAGTCAAACCTGTGTCAGTGGTCACCTCTATTAAGCAGCTAACCTGTATTAAGCAGCCACTTTCCAGATTCCCAATATGCTATTTTATTATACATCTGACCTCTATTAAGCAGCCACCTGTGCTAAGCAGCCACGTTCTGAGATTCACTTGGCTGGCTGCTTAAGACAGGTTTGACGGTAGCTGCATTTTAAGCTGAATGCATTGAATACATGTCTATATATTAAAATGTCCGAGATAAGTGAACATAAGATGTAGTATGTTTGTTTTCGGCTTAGGCAACTTGTTATTGCAGTTTCGTATCATGAACAATAAGACAATATGTAACAAATGTTTAAGTGCAATGTATCATTGAAGTTAGCGTGAGTGTCCTAATTCCGGTACTGTTTGTGTGCATCTCGTATCGCGAGATTATTGGTGACGTCATACACGAAAATGGGTAACACATATTAAAGTACAATGTAATTAGATTTGGGAGATCATAATGGTGGGTTTATTTATTTGAATTTTGTATTTACCACATACTTGTAAATATCAGAAGTTTGTGGAAGTCGTGATAGCGCAGTGGTAGCGAGTTCGCACCAGGCGCGAAATGCCCGGAGTTCGAGCCCCGCTGGAGCCGTTACTGTTTACATGTTTCATTATGCTATTTCATGTTTTAATTTGTTGAGGACTTAATTGTTCAAATGAGTTCTCTCGATAAATAAAATCTTTATTATTATGTTACGAGTGTACCCTTAGACAAGGCATCTAAGTTCCACATTGCCTCGTGGTGATGGATTTCATCAGGAATGAGGTTTTCGAGAGTGATTAATATAAGTTGTAAGAACGTGTTTCGCAATCGAGCTAAAATAAATTTGTATAAACTAAATCAGAAGTAGTAACTTGAACGTGAAATCCCTTATCGATAACATGCAATGTATTCCAAATATCATACACTAACGGGTTTGATTTATATTCCATTCCTAAGTTTATTTTTTTTGGCCACGTGGTTACTCGGTGCGACGCCTCCACATTATGTTGGTTATTTTAGTGTTAGGAGAATAGTGCAAGCTACAGAACATGCTCCATTCCAGAAGCATCCCTTGTTCCTGTACATGCGCAGTGACTTATAGCGCCGATACACGAGACCTCGGTTGATTGACCTATCTGAAAGACTGTTAATAGTATAGGGGTCAGACACGGACCGAACCTGCGGACTCTGGATTCGCAGTCCAACGTGTTAACCACTGGATCACTGCCCAGTGTATACAGGCTTGGACTATTGGGTTCCGGTTTTATCTTCGACCACGCCGCTATTCAGCCCCAAGGGATGTAACTATAGAACAGATATATTTAGAAGTACCTTATTTTATGATATATGTGCAATTCTTGCAGAGTTCCTGGATTTGACACGTTCGATGATGATCATTGGGTTCTCATTCTTTGTGTTCGCCATCATCTGCTCCTGCGTGTATACATTCTTCAAGCCTGAAAAAACCAGACTTATCACAGGAGCAACATTTCTCGTGTTCTCTGGAGGTCAGTATACCTTTATCGTGCTCTCCTGAGGTCAGTATACCTTTCTCGTGCTCTCTGGAGGTCAGTATACCTTTCTCGTGCTCTCTGGAGGTCAGTATACCTTTCTCGTGCTCTCCTGAGGTCAGTACACCTTTCTCGTGCTCTCTAGAGGTCAATATACCTTTCTCGTGCTCTCCTGAGGTCAGTACACCTTTTTCGTGCTCTCTGGAGGTCAGTATATCTTTCTCGTGCTCTCCTGAGGTCAGTATACCTTTCTCGTGCTCTCTGGCCTTTCTCATGCTCTCCTGAGGTCAGTATACTTTCTCATGCTCTCCTGAGGTCAGTACACCTTTCTCGTGCTCTCCTGAGGTCAGAATACCTTTCTCATGCTCTCCTGAGGTCAGTATACCTTTCTCGTGCTCTCCTGAGGTCAGAATACCTTTTTCATGCTCTCCGTAGTCAGTATACCTTTTTCATTCTCTCCTGAGGTCAGTATACCTTTCTCGTGCTCTCCTGAGGTCAGTACACCTTTCTCGTGCTCTCCTGTGGTCAGTGCACCTTTCTCGTGCTCTCCTGAGGTCAGTATACCTTTCTCATGCTCTCCTGAGGTCAGTATACTTTCTCATGCTCTCCTGAGGTCAGTAAACCTTTCTCGTGCTCTCCTGAGGTCAGAATACCTTTCTCGTGCTCTCCGGTGGTCAGTATACCTTTCTCATGCTCTCCTGAGGTCAGTATACTTTCTCATGTTCTCCTGAGGTCAGTACATCTTTCTCGTGCTCTCCTGAGGTCAGAATACCTTGTTCATGCTCTCCTGAGGTCAGTATACCTTCCCCGTGCTCTCCTGAGGTCAGTACACCTTTCTCGTGCTCTCCGGTGGTCAGTATACCTTTTTCATTCTCTCCTGAGGTCAGTATACCTTTATCGTGCTTTCCTGAGGTCAGTACACCTTTCTCGTGCTCTCCTGAGGTCAGAATACCTTTTTCATGCTCTCCTGAGGTCAGTACACATTTCTCGTGCTCTCTGGTAATTAGTATGCCTATCTCGTGCTATCTGGAGGTCAGTACACCTTACTCCTGCTATATGGGGGTCAGTATACCTTTCTCGTGCTCTCTGAGGGTCAGTAAACCTTTCTCGTGCTCTCCTGAGGTCAGAATACCTTTCTCGTGCTCTCCGGTGGTCAGTATACCTTTCTCATGCTCTCCTGAGGTCAGTATACTTTCTCATGTTCTCCTGAGGTCAGTACATCTTTCTCGTGCTCTCCTGAGGTCAGAATACCTTGTTCATGCTCTCCTGAGGTCAGTATACCTTCCCCGTGCTCTCCTGAGGTCAGTACACCTTTCTCGTGCTCTCCGGTGGTCAGTATACCTTTTTCATTCTCTCCTGAGGTCAGTATACCTTTCTCGTGCTTTCCTGAGGTCAGTACACCTTTCTCGTGCTCTCCTGAGGTCAGAATACCCTTTTCATGCTCTCCTGAGGTCAGTATACCTTTCTCGTACTCTCCGGTGGTCAGTATACCTTTCTCGTACTCTCCTGAGGTCAGTACACCTTTCTCGTGCTCTCTGGTAATTAGTATGCCTATCTCGTGCTATCTGGAGGTCAGTACACCTTACTCCTGCTATATGGGGGTCAGTATACCTTTCTCGTGCTCTCTGAGGGTCAGTAAGACATAATACCTTTCTCGAGCTGCCTGGATGTCAGCTTACATTTCTCGAGCTGCTTGGAGGTCAGTATACCTTTCTCGAGCTGCTTGGAGGTCAGTATACCTTGCTCGTGCTGTTTGGGGTCAGTAAATCTGGCATGTTTGTTGAAAATATTTTCTTAAATCTCGAACTTAAATTTCTTGTTATATGATTGGTTGATTCTGAGTTATTATGCTCAGTGCTACCAATCAAACAACATGTTGCTCCAATCAATGCAACCAATGAAACAACTTCTAGTTTAGGTTCAACTACGCCGAATTACGACTTTAAAGGACATATGAACTATATATGTCGCTGAAGGCTCAATTTATATTAATTGCTCAAATCATGTGAAACTCCAGTGGTATGGTTGGTTGACTCTGAGGAGTGCGCGTTTTACGTTTATTTATCGTCGATACCGGTTGCCCATATGAGCGACGCCTCCTAAAGAGATTAGTCATTTTAGATTGTTGGAGGATAGTGCAATGATACAGACAGAGACCCATTCCAGAGTCTCCTCTTGTTCTTTTACGTGCACGGTCTACAGCACCGACACGAGACCTCGGCTTAAAGCCCCATCTGAAATACTGTTAATTTTATTAGGGTAAGACGGGGGATCGAACCTGCGATCCCTGGATTACCAGTCCAGCGTGTTACCACTGGACTACAGATCCGTCTGTCTGAGGATTGCAGACAACCTCACCAATTAAATACGTTACATAGATCTCAGACTCAAGCTCAGTCGATACAATTAAATACGTTACATAGATCTCAGACTCAAGCTCAATCGATACAGTTAAATACGTTACATAGATCTCAGACTCAAGCTCAACCGATACAGTTAAATACGTTACATAGATCTCAGACTCAAGCTCAACCGATACAGTTAAATACGTTACATATATCTCAGACTCAAGCTCAATCGATACAGTTAAATACGTTACATAGATCTCAGACTCAAGCTCAATCGATACAGTTAAATACGGTACATAGATCTCAGACTCAAGCTCAATCGATACAATTAAATACGTTATATAGATCTCAGACTCAAGCTCAATCGATACAGTTAAATACGGTACATAGATCTCAGACTCAAGCTCAGTCGATACAGTTAAATACGTTACATATATCTCAGACTCAAGCTCAATCGATACAGTTAAATACGTTACATAGATCTCAGACTCAAGCTCAATCGATACAGTTAAATACGTTACATAGATCTCAGACTCAAGCTCAATCGATACAGTTAAATACGTTACATAGATCTCAGACTCAAGCTCAATCGATACAGTTAAATACGTTATATAGATCTCAGACTCAAGCTCAATCGATACAATTAAATACGTTACATAGATCTCAGACTCAAGCTCAATCGATACAGTTAAATACGGTACATAGATCTCAGACTCAAGCTCAGTCGATACAATTGGTTAATTTTGAGATGTACAGTCATCTTAACCAATCAAACGTTTACCGCAAATATATAAGTGAAGCTCCAGAGCCTCCGTGGTCGAGTAGTTACGGTCGCGGACTTGTATACCACTGTAACATATCATCACTGATGTTCACTGGTTCGAGCCCCGCTCAGACTGTGTATCTTTATATGAAACACTTACGGAGGTTGGTGCACCATGTACTGGTTAACCGCTGGAGCCTGCCCAGGAAAGGTGTTGTTAGGTAAGCTACATGTACAAACTGTCCGTCTCTCAAATGGGCAACCGTTACCGACGTTATTTAAACTTAAAATTAAAAACAAGAGACACAATTGGTTAAATATGAGACCCGGCTCATCCAGTCAAACAGCGTCCCCATATCTCCTGAACCTTCAGTATATGTACAATGATTGGTTAAATATGAGATAGACACCCGACTCATCCAGTCAAGCAGCGTCTCCAAATCTCTAACTGAACCTTCAGTACATGTACTTTGGTTGGTTATTTATGAGAGAGACACCCGGCTCATCCAGTCAAACAGCGTCTCTAAATCTCTAACTGAAACTTCAGTTACAAGGGTAAATGGTGAGATATAACGGTTGTAGTTGAATGCCCGTGTTACACGGGTAAATGGTGAGATATAACGGTTGTAGTTGAATGCCCGTGTTACACGGGTAAATGGTGAGATATAACGGTTGTAGTTGAATGCCCGTGTTACACGGGTAAATGGTGAGATATAACGGTTGTAGTTGAATGCCCGTGTTACACGGGTAAATGGTGAGATATAACGGTTGTAGTTGAATGCCCGTGTTACACGGGTAAATGGTGAGATATAACGGTTGTAGTTGAATGCCCGTGTTACACGGGTAAATGGTGAGATATAACGGTTGTAGTTGAATGCCCGTGTTACACGGGTAAATGGTGAGATATAACGGTTGTAGTTGAATGCCCGTGTTGCACGGGTAAATGGTGAGATATAACGGTTGTAGTTGAATGCCCGTGTTACACGGGTAAATGGTGAGATATAATGGTTGTAGTTGAATGCCCGTGTTACACGGGTAAATGGTGAGATATAACAGTTGTAGCTTGACATATCATTGAACATATAATTAACAGTATTTAGTGTGTTTTTACGTTTATTTATCGTCGCTACCGGTTACCCATATGAGCGACGCCTCCTGAAGAGATTAGTTATTTTAGATTTTGGAGGATAGTGCATGATACAGACAGAGACCCATTCCAGAATCTCCTCTGGTTCTTTTACGTGCACGGTGTAAAGCACCGACACGAGACCTCGGTTTAACGTCCCATCTGAAAGACTGTTAATTTTATTAGGGTCAGACGGGGGATCGAACCTGCGATCCCTGGATTACCAGTCCAGCGTGTTACCACTGGACTACATATCCGTCTGCAACAGTATTTACTCAAATGGTCGTTGTTATTACTGGATTCCAGACGTCTATACAAAAACTAAATTACGCTAACGTTATAATATATTTGATATGTTATATATTTATATTGTAGGCATATTATGCATGGTCGGGGTTATAGTGTATGGTGTGTGGTATCCACGGCTGTTGAGGACCCAGGGTCTGAACCTTCATACCGGCTTCGGACTCGCGGTCATTAGTGTCGTAGGTGCGTTTGTGAATACCTTATTATACTGTATGGCGAAAGCACGAGGGGACGTGGAATGAGTAGATGGAAAATGGAGCAAGCCGACGGCGCATGTCGTTGGCGCGTGTCGATGAAGCCAGTCGTGGCAATATGAATAAATATTGTTCAAGAGTGTTCTTTTTACAGGAATAATTTAAGTAATGCGTCAGAGTACGCACTAGTTAATCGAGCATGACTACATATAGATCTACGCACACTGCATACAGCTGCAATTTCTCAGGAATATATTTAACTAACGTTTTAAGGGTGACGTCAAACTTTATAAAATGTGACATTTATAACTCAGATCTGGTTTAACTAAAACGCGCTATGTTTTATTATTGCCCTCCAAACTTCTATTATATATAGACTTGGTAATACACGAGTAACTACTACAACTTCCACCAGTCCATACTACGAGGGCAATCAGAGAGTTCCACCATTTTTGATATAGCATTCATAATTATTATTATATTTTTTCTATTACGATAATCACGGTGTGATATGCATTGCATATTTCGTAATGGCATATATTTTCCTTGTCCACTTTGCATCAACAATTTGAAATTAATGTGTGTGTGTGTGTTGTTGTTTTTTACGTTTATTTATCGTCGCTACCGGTTGCCCATATGAGCGACGCCTCCTGAAGAGGTCATTTTAGATGTTTGGAGAATAGTGCAATGATACAGACAGAGACCAATTCCAGAGTCTCCTCTGGTTCTTTTACGTGCACGGTGTAAAGCACCGACACGAGACCTCGGTTTAACGTCCCATCTGAAAGACTGTTAATTCTATTAGGGTCAGCCGGGGAATCGAACATGCGATCACTGGATTACCAGTCCAACGTGTTACCACTGGACTACATATCCGTCTGTTGAAATTACCGATTGTATGTTAGCAGCTCCCTCATACATATTGTCCAGTGCAGTGATGCTTAACGTGCCAATGCAATGCACAGACGCTTGGGGTCTTGGCAAGTTAGTTTAAACATATTTTATTCACGAATATTTACATCATGTTGTAACATTAATATGCAAGAACAGACGGATTAAATCGGAAGCTAAAAGCTTATTTACATTTCCTCCATGACATACATAACTTTCTTAATCTATGGCAGAATGTATATACATTTATCTACGTGACAAGTTTTATTCAACTGTAATGATATAAATGTAGATAACACATCATATGGAGACGGTGATGAAGTAATCAATCGGGCTGGCTCACCAGTCAGACTAAGTGTAGTCAATTTAAGAAATGGTAAGGCGAGATAGAGAGAGAGAGAGAGAGAGAGGGTAGAGAGACCCCAAGCGTCTGTGGTGTACTGTATATACTCAAGCTTTGTTATATTATAAATGCATAGAATGTAATATTAGATATACGAGATTACTACTGCTGATCGCCTTGCGATTTAATCTGTATTTACATGTGTATATATATATATATAGAGAGAGAGAGAGATAGATAGCGAGAGATAGCGAGCTAGTGTGATTTAATCTGTATTTACATGTATATATATATATATATATATATATATAGAGAGAGAGAGAGATAGCTAGCGAGATAGTGTGGTTTAATCTGTATTTACATGTACATATATATATAGAGAGAGAGAGATAGCTAGCGAGAGATAGCGAGATAGTGTGATTTAATATGTATTTACATGTGTATATATAGAGAGAGATAGATAGCGAGAGATAGCGAGATAGTGTGATTTAATATGTATTTATATGTATATATATAGAGAGAGATAGCTAGCGAGATAGTGTGATTTAATATGTATTTATATGTATATATATATAGAGAGAGATAGCTAGCGAGAGATAGCTAGCGAGAGATAGCGAGATAGTGTGATTTTATATGTATTTATATGTATATATATATATATAGAGAGAGAGAGAGATAGTGAGAGATAGCGAGAGAGTGTGATTTAATATGTATTTATATGTATATATATATATAGAGAGAGAGATAACTAGCGAGAGATAGCGATATAGTGTGATTTAATATATATATATAGAGAGAGAGAGATAGCGAGAGAGAGATAGCTAGCGAGAGATAGCGAGATAGAGAGAGAGCGAGAGAGAGTGAGAGAGAGCGAGAGAGAGAGAGAGAGAGAGAAAGAAAGAGAGATAGCGAGAGATAGCTATATAGTGTGATTTAATCTGTATTTACATGTATATGATTAAGCGTACATTTCCATATTTCGGTAACAATTTACTCAGATTTCAAGAATTGGTGCTTGTGAAATTACTATTTGTAAGTCACCAATCAGTTAGTAAATGATGGTTTACTACCGTAAATGACGGTTTACTACCGTAAATGACTGTTTACTACCGTAAATAAATCTGCATGTAACTTTGATGTAAGAACATACCCTAGAACTAGTTCGCTTGTTAACAATTCCATGGCAGTTGCCCGGGGCCATCAAGGCTGCACTTGAAACATGTTCATTACTCCGATATGAAGAGTAGTAAAGGGAGTTAATACGACATAATGTCAACCCAAGTACAGTGTTTCAATGTAGCCACCATGTCAGCACCAATTCCTGTCCGACAAAGAACATTCCTACCTGCCATAAATTAAAATAAATTATGTTCGGAAATAATATAGTGTGCGGATTATTTTCCAAAAAATATATGTTTCTAGAAATATCGAACACTCGCCGAAATGTTCAACAATGAAAAATGTGTGTGTTTCTTTCATAACTCCAACATTATTATGCTAAGTGTATTTATGTTATGTACATGTACATTCAAATCTGTGATACGCAGCCATCCAAGGGAATCACAGAACGTGTGTGCTTAGCACAGGTGGCTGCTTAATAGAGGGTACATTTATAACAAAGTAACATATTGGGAATCTGAAAACTGGCTGCTTAATGCAAGTTGGCTGCTTAATAGAGGGTAAATTTATAACAAAGTAACATATTGGGATTCTGAAAACTGGCTGCTTAATGCAGGTTGGCTGCTTAATAGAGGTGACCACTAACACAGGTTTCACTGTACATACTATCATGGATAGAGGGATGAAGTCCCGCCTGGTGTCCGTACAGTTGTTTACAGCATTATTATCAAATCGCAGATCAATGATATACAAATATAATGTTCATGACATCTATTTTTTTATACAATTGACTCGCATTTATTGTTACTTATTTTTACTTTTAAAATGAATATATACAATGTAATTTTACTATAACAATTTCAAATCCTGTTGTATTTGACTCATATGTGTTAATTTTCGGTATACACCCATCAACAGAACTGTCCTATTAGCGCAGTGGTTAGCAAGCTCGCTTCTCATCAATGCAACCCGGGTTCGATCCTCGGACTGGGAAGTATGTGATATGATACATTGGTCGCCAGATCGGACAGTTGGGTTTGTTCCGGGTACTCCGGTTTCCTCCCACACGAATGACCACACTTATGCTTTCATCGGTGCCAACGAGAGTGATTAATATAAGTTGAAACTTGTTTCGCAATCGTTGTAAAATAAATAAAATTCAAACTAACAGAACTAGATTATGTTACATATAGCTATATATTCTGAACGCATACATCGGGTGCCAATCGTGTGACTCTTGTCGAGTACCGGATAGTTCTCGAGTACGGAGAGTTCTCGAGTATGTAGAGTTCTCGAAGACCGAGAGTTCTCTGGTACGGAGAGCTCTCGAGTACGGAGAGTTCTCGGGTATGGGGAGAGTTCTCTGTTACGGGAGAGTTCTCCGGTATGGGGATAGTTCTCAGATACGGAGAGTTCTCGGGTACGAAGAGTTATTTGGTACGGAGAGTTCTCGAGTACGGAGAGTTCTCGAGTAAGGAGAGTTCTCGAGTACGGAGAGTTCTCGGGTACGGAGAGTTCTCGGATATGGGGAGTTCTCGGGTGCGGAGAGAGTTCTCGGGTATGGGAGAGTTCTCGGGTATGGGGAGTTCTCGGGTACGGAGAGTTCTCGGGTACGGAGAGTTCTCGGGTACGGAGAGTTCTCGGGTATAGAGAGTTCTCGGGTACGGAGAGTTCTCGGGAATGGAGAGTTCTCGGGTATGGAGAGTTCTCTGGTACGGAGAGTTCTCGGGTACGGGAGAGTTCTCGGGTATGGGAGTTCTCGGGTATGGGGTTCTCGGGTATGGAGAGTTCTCGGGTACGGAGAGTTCTCGGGTATGGAGAGTTCTCGGGTATGGGAGTTCTCGGGTATTGGGAGTTCTCGGGTATGGAGAGTTCTCGGGTACGGAGAGTTCTCGGGTACGGAGAGTTCTCTGGTACGGAGAGTTCTCGGGTACGGGATAGTTCTCGGGTACGGGAGAGTTCTCGGGTATGGGGAGTTCTCGGGTAAGGGGAGTTCTCGGGTATGGGGAGTTCTCGGGTATGGATAGTTCTCGGGTATGGGGAGTTCTCGGGTACGGAGAGTTCTCGGGTATGGGGAGTTCTCGGGTATGGGAGAGTTCTCGGGTATGATGAGTTCTCGGGTATGGAGAGTTCTCGGGTATGGAGAGTTCTCGGGTATGGAGAGTTCTCGGGTATGGGGAGTTCTCGGGTACGGAGAGTTCTCGGGTACGGGAGAGTTCTCGGGTACGGAGAGTTCTCGG
>CM026386.1:81511582-81537308 GCA_014843695.1 Archivesica marissinica | reverse complement strand
GGGAGTTCTCGGGTACGGGATAGTTCTCGTGTACGAAGAGTTCTCGGGTATGGAGAGTTCTCGTGTACGGGATAGTTGTCGTGTACGAAGAGTTCTCGGGTACGGAGAGTTCTCTGGTACGGAGAGTTCTCGGGTACGGGGATAGTTCTCGGGTACGGAGAGTTCTCGGGTATGGAGAGTTCTCGGGTACGGAGAGTTCTCGGGTACGGAGAGTTCTCGGGTATGGAGAGTTCTCGGGTATGGGGAGTTCTCGGGTACGGGAGAGTTCTCGGGTATGGGGAGTTCTCGGGTACGGAGAGTTCTCGGGTATGGGGAGTTCTCGGGTATGGGAGAGTTCTCGGGTATGATGAGTTCTCGGGTATGGAGAGTTCTCGGGTATGGAGAGTTCTCGGGTATGGAGAGTTCTCGGGTATGGGGAGTTCTCGGGTACGGAGAGTTCTCGGGTACGGGAGAGTTCTCGGGTACGGAGAGTTCTCGGGTACGGAGAGTTCTCGAGTACGGAGAGGTCAGATACTTATAGAAAGTATTATAATCTCGAGCTATTATGTTTGTTCAATGTTTCAGCAATCGTGGTCACATGTATAAGATGGTCTGTTGTTGGACAACACTATATCAAGAATATGCTATAATATATAGATGTATGTGCTGTAGTCAATGTGCTAAAGATATATCGCTGTTCAAACTGATTATCACAATTTATAAAATAAAGTTAGATAGATAGATACTTTTATTTCCTCCATTTCTGAAGAGCATAACATATTTTCAAATCATTACTAATATGTATGTACAAACAGTATAATATAAATGCACAAATAACCCTGTTAATTGTCAGTAGAGTACTCGCAGCTGAACTATACGTGCATTAGAATTAGAAACATTGCAAGCACAGTTGTAGTACTCAATGAATGAATGCACAACCATCCTGATGCATCCAAGATAACAGAAAACAATTAGTTTACGGTAAACCCATTAAGCGTGTCCTTACTCTATATAATAGTTGTGTTAAAAACACTCAAGGTCTCCATATGTTGAGTTTGAGGTATACATACTCGAGGTAATGGTATCTTGACGAAACGAAAAGGATCACACAATTGTATTCCTTACACAGTCAGTATTACACAAGTTGCAGTAACGAAATCAATCCATTTAGCTTTTTAAATGTACTTTTAAATATATAATATTAGTTTGACTAGTGTAGTCTATTATTAGTTTGGCTCTCGGCCCAGCTCCATTTCTCCGTAATTAATCATAACAACAGTGCAATTATGCGCGTACATCACTTTTAGCATGTTTTATAAATACTGCTGGCATGAAAAACGGGACATTCGCATACAATGCATTTTCGGTTTTTTATTAACACTAATATATCTTTAAGTATTTTTATGATATCTGGGATTATAATTATAGTATATGTCTTATTTCTGTGTTGTGTTTAGTATATATCCCTTTTAACGTATGGCATTCTGGTTCATGATTTACAATGAGATGTTTAGTATATATACCTTTTAACTTATGGCATTCTGGTTCATGATTTACAATGAGACGTTATGGGTGTGGCCCCCGGTCTCAGAGACTTATAGTGTTCGGACCGGTCGTCTCGTGTTTCCGTCCGTCACGTGTTGCCTCCGCTTTTACGGGTCCCATCGAAGTCAATGAAGATAATAATATTAAAGATTTATTTAACGAGAGAACTCATTTAAACAATTAAGTCAATCTACCATGAGGCCCTCAACAAATTAAAACATCAAATATCACAGTGAACATAGGTATAATCAATATGGTTTGAAGTATGCCCCCATTTTTTACTTTAATATATTATAATATAATTCATCTGAACCTTGTGACATAACCTCCTCCTCGTAGAAGTCGTGATAGCGCAATGGTAACGTGCTCGCTTCATGTGCGAACGGTCAGGAGTTCTAGTCCCACTGACGCCGTTACGATTGTGGCCTTAGGCAGGGCATTACATTCCACGTTGCCTATTCTCTCTCATTCGTGGCGATGGATTCCATCAGGAATGAGGTCTCGAGAGTGATTAATATAAGTTGTAAGAACTTGTTTCGCAATCGAACTAAAATAAATGTGTATAGACTAACCTCCTCCTGCAGGGCATATTACACCATGCTACGATCCGCTAACTTTCTATGGTGTTATGCCCTATTCTGTATGTATCTATATTACGCTACAGCATGTGTGTATTGTGCGGCTTCAACTCGTACAATTCATGTGCAACTCCCTAGCCTGGCTTCCTGTCTGTCGATTTTTCACTAATTTACCTCTGGCAATTATCAGAAACTCAATACGGCCCAATTAATGATCTCGGTATTAAAATGTATTTATATGACTGACCAGGCAAAATATATCAACGCCTGTTCTAAGGCTAGGACCCCCCCCCCCCCTTATAAAACACGTAATGAACAATCGGAATTGTCAAGACTTCCAGTTCCGATAAAATGTTCTAGAGTAATGCCCCTTGTATTTAAGTTATTTAACTACCGTTTTCATCCACTTGAAGTAAGTATTTGAATACATTTTCGATATTAATTGGACTAACACATATTGTCCGAACATTCAGGTCTGATCAATTCTCGAACGATGCTACACACTTTCCATGCTTAACATTACCATATTTACTCGAGTTAGACATTACCATATTTACTCGAGTTAGACATTACCATATTTACTCGAGTTAGACATTACCATATTTACTCGAGTTAGCATTGCCATATTTACTCGAGTTAGACATTACCATATTTACTCGAGTTAGACATTACCATATTTACTCTAGTTAGACATTACCATATTTACTCGAGTTAGACATTGCCATATTTACTCGAGTTAGACATTACCATATTTACTCGAGTTAGACAGTACAACTAAGTTGCAACTACTGCCCGTCACCCCTCGGTTAATGGTTGGAAAATGGCTATATGAATTATTGCCCGTCACCCCTGGGTATATGAACTACTGCCCGTAACCCCTCAGTTAAGGGTTCGAACGTGGGTATATGAACTACTGCCCGTATGGAGACATAGCACCACCCACTGTTGGATAGTGAGTATATGAACTACTGTGCGTATGGAGACATAGCGCCACCCACTGTTGGATAGTGAGTATATGAACTACTGCCCGTATGGAGACATAGCACCACCCACTGTTGGATAGTGAGTATATGAACTACTGTGCGTATGGAGACATAGCACCACACACGGTTGGAAAGTGCGTATATGAACTACTGTGCGTATGGAGACATAGCACCACCCACTGCTGGAAAGTGGATATATGAACTACTGTGCGTATTGAAGCATAGCGCCACACACGGTTGGATAGTGAGTATATGAACTACTGTGCGTATGGAGACATAGCACCACACACGGTTGGAAAGTGCGTATATGAACTACTGTGCGTATGGAGACATAGCACCACCCACTGCTGGAAAGTGATATATGAACTACTGCGTATGAACATAGCCCACACACGTTGGATAGTGAGTATATGAACTACTGTGCGTATGGAGACATAGCCCACCCACGGTTGAAAGTGATATATGAACTACTGCCGTATGGAGACATAGCACCACCCACTGTGGAAAGTGGATATATGAACTACTGTGCGTATTGAAGCATAGCGCCACACACGGTTGGATAGTGAGTATATGAACTACTGTGCGTATGGAGACATAGCGCCACCCACGGTTGGAAAGTGGATATATGAACTAATGTGCGTATGGAAGCATAGCGCCACCCACGGTTGGAAAGTGGATATATGAACTACTGTGCGTATTGAAGCATAGCGCCACACGGTTGGAAAGTGAGTATATGAACTACTGTGCGTATGGAGACATAGCGCCACACACGGTTGGAAAGTGGATATATGAACTACTGTGCGTATGGAAACATAGCGTCCCCCACGGTTGGAAAGTGGATATATGAACTACTGTGCGTATGGAGACATAGCGCCACACACGGTTGGAAAGTGGATATATGAACTACTGTGCGTATGGAAACATAGCGTCCCCCACGGTTGGAAAGTGGATATATGAACTACTGTGCGTATGGAAACATAGCGTCCCCCACGGTTGGAAAGTGGATATATGAACTACTGTGCGTATGGAAACATAGCGTCCCCCACGTTGGAAAGTGGATATATGAACTACTGTGCGTATGGAAACATAGCCCCCCCACGGTTGGAAAGTGGATATATGAACTACTGTGCTTATGGAAACATAGCGTCCCCCACGGTTGGAAAGTGGATATATGAACTACTGTGCGTATGGAAGCATAGCGTCCCCCACGGGTAACGGTTGGAAAGTGGATATATGAACTACTGTGCGTATGGAAACATAGCGTCCCCCACGGTTGGAAAGTGGATATATGAACTACTGTGCGTATGGAAACATAGCGTCCCCCACGGGGATAACGGTTGGAAAGTGGATATATGAACTACTGTGCGTATGGAAACATAGCGCCACACACGGTGGGAAAGTGGATATATGAACTACTGTGCGTATGGAAACATAGCGCCACCCACGGTTGGAAAGTGGATATATGAACTACTGTGCGTATGGAAGCATAGCGTCCCCCGCGGGGTTAACGGTTGGAAAGTGGATATATGAACTACTGTGCGTATGGAAACATAGCCCCACAAAAAAACAAACAACCCCCACAACGGTTGGAAAGTGGATATAAACTACTGTGCGTATGGAAACATAGCGCCACCACGGTTGGAAAGTGGATATATGAACTACTGTGCGTATGGAAACATAGCGCCCCCACGGTTGGAAAGTGGATATATGAACTACTGTGCGTATGGAAGCATAGCGTCCCCCACGGTTGGAAAGTGGATATATGAACTACTGTGCGTATGGAAACATAGCCCCCACGGTTGGAAAGTGGATATATGAACTACTGTGCGTATGGAAACATAGCGTCCCCCACGGTTGGAAAGTGGATATATGAACTACTGTGCGTATGGAAACATAGCGCCACACACGGTGGAAAGTGGATATATGAACTACTGTGCGTATGGAAACATAGCGTCCCCCACGGTTGGAAATGGAAAAACACTGCGTATGGAAGCATAGCGCCCCCCAAAAAAAACACTATATGAACTACTGTCGTATGGAAACATAGCGTCCCCCACGGTTGGAAAGTGGATATATGAACTACTGTGCGTATGGAAACATAGCGTCCCCCACACGGTTGGAAAGTGGATATATGAACTACTGTGCGTATGGAAACATAGCGCCACACACGGTGGGAAAGTGGATATATGAACTACTGTGCGTATGGAAACATAGCGCCACCCACGGTTGGAAAGTGGATATATGAACTACTGTGCGTATGGAAGCATAGCGTCCCCCGCGGGGTTAACGGTTGGAAAGTGGATATATGAACTACTGTGCGTATGGAAACATAGCGCCACCCACGGTTGGAAAGTGGATATATGAACTACTGTGCGTATGGAACATAGCGTCCCCCACGGTTGGAAAGTGGATATATGAACTACTGTGCGTATGGAAGCATAGCTTCCCCCACGGTTGGAAAGTGGATATATGAACTACTGTGAGTATGGAAACATAGCGTCCCCCACGGGGTTAACGGTTGGAAAGTGGATATATGAACTACTGTGCGTATGGAAACATAGCGCCACACACGGTGGGAAAGTGGATATATGAACTACTGTGCGTATGGAAACATAGCGTCCCCCACGGTTGGAAAGTGGATATATGAACTACTGTGCGTATGGAAACATAGCGTCCCCCACATAACGGTTGGAAAGTGGATATATGAACTACTGTGCGTATGGAAACATAGCGCCACACAGGTGGGAAAGTGGATATATGAACTACTGTGCGTATGGAAACATAGCGCCACCACGGTTGGAAAGTGGATATATGAACTACCCTGCGTATGGAAGCATAGCGTCCCCCACGGGGTTAACGGTTGGAAAGTGGATATATGAACTACTGTGCGTATGGAAACATAGCGCCACCCACGGTTGGAAAGTGGGTATATGAACTACTGTTCGTATGGAAACATAGCGTCCCCCACGGTTGGAAAGTGGATATATGAACTACTGTGCGTATGGAAGCATAGCTTCCCCCACGGTTGGAAAGTGGATATATGAACTACTGTGCGTATGGAAACATAGCGCCACACACGGTGGGAAAGTGGATATATGAACTACTGTGCGTATGGAAACATAGCGTCCCCCACGGTTGGAAAGTGGATATATGAACTACTGTGCGTATGGAAGCATAGCGTCCCCCACGGTTGGAAAGTGGATATATGAACTACTGTGCGTATGGAAACATAGCGTCCCCCACGGTTGGAAAGTGGATATATGAACTACTGTGCGTATGGAAGCATAGCGTCCCCCACGGTTGGAAAGTGGATATATGAACTACTGTCCGTATGGAAGCATAGCGTCCCCCACGGTTGGAAAGTGGATATATGAACTACTGTCCGTATGGAAGCATAGCGTCCCCCACGGTTGGAAAGTGGATATGTGAACTAATGTGCGTATGGAAGCATAGCGCCACCCACGGTTGGAAAGTGGATATATGAACTACTGTGCGTATGGAGACATAGCACGCTACTGTGCGTATGGAGACATAGCACCACCCACGGTTGGAAAGTGGATATATGAACTACTGTGCGTATGGAAACATAGCGCCACCCACGGTTGGAAAGTGGATATATGAACTACTGTGCGTATGGATACATAGCGTCCCCCACGGTTGGAAAGTGGATATATGAACTACTGTGCGTATGGAAGCATAGCGTCCCCCACGGTTGGAAAGTGGATATATGAACTACTGTGCGTATGGAAGCATAGCGTCCCCCACGGTTGGAAAGTGGATATATGAACTACTGTGCGTATGGAAACATAGCGTCCCCCACGGGGTAACGGTTGGAAAGTGGATATATGAACTACTGTGCGTATGGAAACATAGCGCCACATACGGTTGGAAAGTGGATATATGAACTACTGTGCGTATGGAAGCATAGCGTCCCCCACGGGGTTAACGGTTGGAAAGTGGATATATGAACTACTGTGCGTATGGAAACATAGCGCCACCCACGGTTGGAAAGTGGATATATGAACTACTGTGCGTATGGAAGCATAGCGTCCCCCACGGGGTTAACGGTTGGAAAGTGGATATATGAACTACTGTGCGTATGGAAACATAGCGCCACCCACGGTTGGAAAGTGGGTATATGAACTACTGTGCGTATGGAAACATAGCGTCCCACACGGTTGGAAAGTGGATATATGAACTACTGTGCGTATGGAAGCATAGCGTCCCCCACGGTTGGAACGTGGATATATGAACTACTGTGCGTATGGAAGCATAGCGCCACCCACGGTTGGAAAGTGGATATATGAACTACTGTGCGTATGGAGACATAGCGTCCCCCACGGTTGGAAAGTGGATATATGAACTACTGTGCGTATGGAAGCATAGCGTCCCCCACGGTTGGAAAGTGGATATATGAACTACTGTGCGTATGGAAGCATAGCACGCTACTGTGCGTATGGAACATAGCCCACCCACGGTTGGAAAGTGGATATATGAACTACTGTGCGTATGGAAACATAGCGTCACCCACGGTTGGAAAGTGGATATATGAACTACTGTGCGTATGGAAACATAGCGTCCCCCACGGTTGGAAAGTGGATATATGAACTACTGTGCGTATGGAAGCATAGCGTCCCCCACGGTTGGAAAGTGGATATATGAACTACTGTGCGTATGGAAGCATAGCGTCCCCCACGGTTGGAAAGTGGATATATGAACTACTGTGCGTATGGAAACATAGCGTCCCCCACGGTTGGAAAGTGGATATATGAACTACTGTGCGTATGGAAGCATAGCGTCCCCCACGGTTAACGGTTGGAAAGTGGATATATGAACTACTGTGCGTATGGAAGCATAGCGCCACCCACGGTTGGAAAGTGGATATATGAACTACTGTGCGTATGGAAGCATAGCGTCCCCCACGGGGTTAACGGTTGGAAAGTGGATATATGAACTACTGTGCGTATGGAAACATAGCGCCACCCACGGTTGGAAAGTGGATATATGAACTACTGTGCGTATGGAAACATAGCGTCCCCCACGGTTGGAAAGTGGATATATGAACTACTGTGCGTATGGAACATAGCGCCACCCACGGTTGGAAAGTGGATATATGAACTACTGTGCGTATGAAACATAGCGTCCCCCACGGTTGGAAAGTGGATATATTAACTACTGTGCGTATGGAAGCATAGCGTCCCCCACGGTTGGAAAGTGGATATATGAACTACTGTGCGTATTTAGCATAGCGTCCCCCACTTTTGGAAAGTGGATATATGAACTACTGTGCGTATGGAAACATAGCGTCCCCCACGGTTGGAAAGTGGATATATGAACTACTGTGCGTATGGAAACATAGCGTCCCCCACGGGGTTAACGGTTGGAAAGTTGATATATGAACTACTGTGCGTATGGAAACATAGCGCCACATACGGTTGGAAAGTGGATATATGAACTACTGTGCGTATGGAAGCATAGCGTCCCCCACGGGGTTAACGGTTGGAAAGTGGATATATGAACTACTGTGCGTATGGAAACATAGCGCCACCCACGGTTGGAAAGTGGATATATGAACTACTGTGCGTATGGAAGCATAGCGTCCCCCACGGGGTTAACGGTTGGAAAGTGGATATATGAACTACTGTGCGTATGGAAACATAGCGCCACCCACGGTTGGAAAGTGGGTATATGAACTACTGTGCGTATGGAAACATAGCGTCCCCCACGGTTGGAAAGTGGATATATGAACTACTGTGCGTATGGAAGCATAGCGTCCCCCACGGTTAACGGTTGGATAGTGGATATAATTATGAACTACTGTTCGTATGGAGACATAGCGTCCCCCACGGTTAGAGGTTGGAAAGTATATACATGTACTAAGTAGGTGTAGACGTGAGACGTGGATGCTAGTGTGGAAGTCTTTTTTTCCTGTTATGTGAACAGATAGATATATAGATAACTTTATTTCCTCCACTGCAGGGAGAGCCACATACAATGTAAACATAAACATCTAATTTACAAAGAACACACTCTAATACAAATGACAATTATCTTTTTAGACCAACTGTCTCTGTTTGTAGATTACAAATCATAATAGCCGCAGAAATAAATGTGCGTAACATCACATATAGCTGGCTGGCCCAGGAAATGGGAAACTCACATACAGAGAAAGTTCGTCCTTCTGACGTTAAGCCAATATGTTATATCGTATTGCAAAGTGTGACGTTTGTCTTATTTGAGTGAGATAATCGAAATACATGTTTTGCTGCTGGACAGGTTACTGTTTTGCTAAATTGACACTCACGCAAGATACACGGAGAGATAATGTGCATTTTAGCATGTTCTGAAAATGGCTAATGACAGAATTACTATCCAGAACATTTAAACAACCATTACATCTGATGGAATCATCGATTACAATAATAACTACTGCCGACCACTAATAACGTCAGCGTAGAAAATACTCAGAAAAGTGTGAGGAAAGCTTCATAGTGTGGCGTTCAAAGTAGCGGCCATTGACATGTGATCTGAACACTGATTGCGCTTTCATACATGTATGCTCACTTTATGCAAACCGAAACAACATAACGCGAAACATTGATGCAACGTAGCACGACAGGCTGTCCGATTAGCGCAGTGGTTAGCGCGCTCGCTTCTCAGTAATGCAACCCGGGTTCGATCCTCAGACCGGGAAGTATGTGAGATGGTACGATCGGACAGGTGGGTTTTCTCCGGGTTCTCCGGTTTCCCCCCACACGAATGACAACATATACACTTTCATCTGCGCCAACGAGAGTGATTAATATAAGTTGTTAGAACTTCGCAATCGTTGTAAAATAAATAAAGTTTAAACTTAAAACGGAGCACGCCAGCTGATTGAAATAACTGGAGGTGAGATACCTTCTTTCCGTATGATAGTTATAGTTTCTTATATCAGCGTTTCGCAGAAAAGACCATTTGTTGTAACTGGTTGCATGTGGTAAGGCTGTTAGTTATGGTTAATTAGGAATAATCAAAGATTATTATGGAATTATTGTGGAAGTCGTGATAGCGTATCGTTCGCTTCAGGTGCGAAAGGTCCGGAGTTCGAGCCCCGCTGGAGCCGTTACGATTGTGCCCTTAGGCAAGGCATTTAAATTCCAAATTGCCTCTTCTCTATCCTTCATGGCGATGGATTCCATCAGGAATGAGATCTCGAGAGTGATTAATATAAGTTGAGATGCAATCTATCAATATTTGATAGTTTATACACATTTATCTAGCTCGATTGTGAAACAAGTCATACCCCTTGTACACGTGTCTATAAGCAGCCATTTGTCTACATCATATTCATTACAATGCTTCCGTCTTTATATTTGCCATACAAGTGTAGCCTGGGAACAGGCGTTGATATATATTTGCCTGGTCAGTCATATAAATACATTTTAATACCGAGATCATTAATTGGGCGGTATTGAGTTTCAGATAATTGCCAGAAGTAAATTAGTGACAAATCGACAGACTGGAAGCCAGGCTATTACAAGTACACACTTGTCTTTCTTGAGATGTGTTACTACAACGCTGAAGGTTCGCATCTCACTGCACTGTATATTTCGTTCATGTGAGGAAGCTATCCTGCTGACATGCGGTAGGTCGGTGGTTCTACCGAGGTGCCTGGCATACTGCTCAGGCACACGGGGTCTTCCTCCACCAATAATAGCTGAAGAGTCACAATGTGACATAAGCTGTTGTGCGACGCTAAACCCCACAACAAACAAGCATTTGCTGCCTTTGTGGCAAACAAATTTGACCATTACCCAAACCCCATATTTCACATCCAGAAAGTAGTATGGAACACAGATTGTCTGTATCAGTGAGTCACAGAACCCAATCAGACAAGATGAGTCCAAGTATCTACTCCATGACATATTTGAACAAGAATGTGTCGAATATTTTAATTCAATAGCTCTTCGGAGGATAATTCTTTTAAATATTTCTTGAGCGAAGGTCATTCAATAAAGAATCCGAATTAACTACTACTTAAATATACCGCTATTTCTGAAACTCGGTCAATACATGTACTAGGAAAGGGTCGCAGGAAATTTCTGATTACAAACTAACGGGAGGAGATCACACGAAGCATGTATGAGTCCATAGTTTGGCCAGCTATAGAATATGGTTCAATTATTAGGGCGGTGTGGGTGAGGGTTAACCCTGTTCAAAATCGTGCCATGCGACGCATTTAAAAATACTTCTAACTCGGGGGGTTATAGGTGAAATGGTTCAACCGCAGGCAATGGAAGAGTATCGACAGGTGGTTTATTCCTCATTCCCCCACATTTAATCTCCAGAATTCCTGATTACCCCAAATCAGTTTTACAGGTAAATTAGAAAAGGCGAGACCCAAAACTATAATCTGTTTCAAAAAATTACGGTTGTTTGGTGAATGTGTGTTACGTTTATTTATCGTCGCTACCGGTTGCCCATATAAGCGACGCCTCCTGAAGATATTAGTTATTTTAGATTTTGGAGGCTAGGTTCTTTTACGTGCACCCTAATGCTATGTTAATACTAATCCTCTAACTGGACAAATTCCTGATTACCCCAAGTACAAAATGACCAATTTTTATAAACTTGGGGGAATAACACACTCCGGGTCTTGTGCTCGGCTATCCACTATATCAACAGCTACCCAGAATAACGCATTCAACTCCTGGGTGGGAGGTCAGCATTAGCCACTACACATTGAAAAAACATGGTGCTTATAGTTAAATGTCAATTATCCATGGCTGTTGTATTGATGTCTTCATTCTTATACATTCATTTGTTGAACAAATGGTGAATGATCACATGTAACTATTTATCAATGACTGGATGGAGTCTAATCACAGATCGCCATGGCAATACTTTGTGATGAGGCTTAGTTTAATCGTATTTTATCGCAAATCAATAGTAAATATGTCGTACACAAAATGATACAATACAAAGAGTGAAAATGCAAATGGTTTGGGCCACACGTTTTAACAACATTAGACAATGGCCCGCACCAGAAAGTCCAGCTAACGTTTGATTAAACTAAATGACTGAGTTCCTTTCTGAAAAGAGTACCAAAAATAGAATGAAAATAAAAATGTCAAATCATTAGAGAGAGAGGGGAGAGAGAGAGGGAGATAGGGAGAGAGGGAAATATAGAGAGGGAGAGAGAGAGGGAGAGATAGAGGGAGAGAGATAGAGAGAGGGATATAGGGAGAGAGGGAAATAGAGAGAGGGAGATATGAGAGTGAAATATAGAGAGAAGGGGAGAGAGGGAGAGATAGAGGAAGAGATAGAGAGGAGGGGGAGAGTAGGGAGAGAGGTAAATAGAGAGAGGGAGAGAGAGAGAGGGAGAGATAGAGAGAGATAGAGAGAGGGGAGAGAGAGGGAGCGAGAGGGGGAGAGAGAGGGGGGATATAGGGAGAGAGAAAAGGAGCGAGAGAGAGCATGAGAGAGGGGAGAGTGCGAGAGGGAGGGAGAGAGAGGAAGAGAGGATATAGCGAGAGAGCGACGAGAGAGCGAGCGAGAGAGGGAGGGAGGGGAGGGAGGAAGGGGAGAAGGGAGGGAGGGAGGGAGATAGAGAGAGAGAGTGAGAGAGACGGAAACCTATGAAAAGAAAAACGTTGCTTGAGATGAGGTCGCAATAAACTACGCACTTATCCTAATCTTGACAATAGTCCCTTGCAAATGTATTTGAGAACAGCTATGATATGTATATTATGCTATGCGTTAATATAATGTATTGCGCATAGATATACTGAAATACAGATCAAATACATTTAAGAACTAAGCAGCTCACATGATGATCAAACGCCCAGTTAATTATCCAGGAAGTGGGGCTTGAACAAAAGTGAAGCTGATGGCATTTCAATTTGAATTCCTGGGTATTTAATTGGCAATTTAAATGTCTTGCCTAAGGACACAGTCGTAACGCCTACAGTTGGATGTGAACTCCAGGCCTTTCACATCTGAAGCGAACGCGCTTCCACTGCGCTATCACGATCATAAATGGTTTGAATCACAAGTTTTGTCAACATTAATAAGCTGCCCGCACCAGAGAAAAAGACCCACTCAATGGTGGTATTAAAATTGTCATAGTACTTATCGCATGACCCTCGTGCCTACTCGCAACAAACTTCGAGACATTTCTCAACGTAAAGCATGTCTTCTAAATTGGCTCACTCCATTTGAAGATGTATTTTTGCGCATTACTGAATTAATGTTTCTGTTTCATTTAACTCAATTAAGACAACTTGAAATTGCTAACAGTGAGTCCTGAACTGTGAATAATTCTAAATACTGATTGTATTGATCAACAGTTACATGCGTGTTGTGTCATGCAAAAATGGTTTATAACAAGTGTTTCTTTGAGGATCTTAAGTCGCATGTCTAGTGTGTGTGTCTTGCGTTTAGTTATCGTCGCTACCGGTTGCCCACATAAGCGACGCCTCCTGGAGAGATTAGTCATTTTAGTCATTTGGGTTTACTCATTCTCGTGATTTCATTGGGCTTGTAACGTGTACAAAGGATGCAAGCGTGTGCGTGTGTTTTACGTTTATTTATCGTCGCTACCGGTTGCCCACATGAGCGACGCCTCCTGAAAAGATTAGTCATTTTAGAGTTTTGGAGGATAGTGCAATGATACAGACAGGGACCCATTCCAGAGTCTCCTCTGGTTCTTTTACGTGCCCGATGTAAACACCGACACGATACCTCGGTTTAAAGTCCCATCTGAAAGACTGTTAATTTTATTAGGGTCAGACGGGGGATAGAACCTGCGATCCCTGGATTACCAATCCAGCGTGTTACCACTGGGCTACATATCCGTCTGTTCTTAAGCCGGACCCCCTAGATTGCCTCGGCTGAAATGTTCCTCTAGCTGCGGTACTGCAACCACACTATTCAATGTACCATGCAGCTATTCAACATACCACACTATTCCATGTACCATACAGCTATTCAACATACCACACTATTCAATGTATCATGCAGCTATTCAACATACCAAACTATTCCATGTACCATACAGCTAATCAGCATACCACACTATTCAATGTCTCATACAGCTATTCAACATACCACACTATTCAATGTACCATACAGCTATTCAACATACCACACTATTCAATGTATCATACAGCTATTCAACATATCACACTATTCAATGTCTCATACAGCTATTCAACATACCACACTATTCAATGTCTCATACAGCTATTCAACATACCACACTATTCAATGTCGCATGCAGCTATTCAACATACCACACTATTCAATGTCGCATACAGCTATTCAACATACCACACTATTCAATGTATCATACAGCTATTCAACATACCACACTATTCAATGTACCATGCAGCTATTCAACATACACACTATTCAACATACCACACTATTCAATGTCTCATACAGCTATTCAACATACCACACTATTCAATGTAGCATACAGCTATTCAACATACCACACTATTCAATGTCTCATACAGCTATTCAACATACCACACTATTCAATGTCGCATACAGCTATTCAACATACCACACTATTCAATGTCGCATACAGCTATTCAACATACCACACTATTCAATGTCGCATACAGCTATTCAACATACCACACTATTCAATGTCTCATACAGCTATTCAACATACCACACTATTCAATGTCGCATACAGCTATTCAACATACCACACTATTCAATGTCTCATACAGCTATTCAACATACCACACTATTCAATGTATCATACAGCTATTCAACATACCACACTATTCAATGTATCATACAGCTATTCAACATACCACACTATTCAATGTCTCATACAGCTATTCAACATACCACACTATTCAATGTATCATACAGCTATTCAACATACCACACTATTCAATGTATCATACAGCTATTCAACATACCACACTATTCAATGTATCATACAGCTATTCAACATACCACACTATTCAATGTATCATACAGCTATTCAACATACCACACTATTCAATGTATCATGCAGCTATTCAACATACGACACTATTCCAAGTACCATACAGCTAATCAGCATACCACACTATTCAATGTATCATACAGCTATTCAACATACCACACTATTCCATGTAGCATACAGCTATTCAACATACCACACTATTCAATGTCGCATACAGCTATTCAACATACAACACTATTCCATGTAGCATACAGCTATTCAACATACCACACTATTCAATGTATCATACAGCTATTCAACATACCACACTATTCAATGTAGCATACAGCTATTCAACATACCACACTATTCAATGTCTCATACAGCTATTCAACATACCACACTATTCAATGTCGCATACAGCTATTCAACATACCACACTATTCAATGTATCATACAGCTATTCAACATACCACACTATTCAATGTAGCATACAGCTATTCAACATACCACACTATTCAATGTCGCATACAGCTATTCAACATACCACACTATTCAATGTCGCATACAGCTATTCAACATACCACACTATTCAATGTCATACAGCTATTCAACATACCACACTATTCAATGTAGCATACAGCTATTCAACATACCACACTATTCAATGTCGCATACAGCTATTCAACATACCACACTATTCAATGTATCATACAGCTATTCAACATACCACACTATTCAATGTATCATACAGCTATTCAACATACCACACTATTCAATGTCGCATACAGCTATTCAACATACCACACTATTCAATGTATCATACAGCTATTCAACATACCACACTATTCAATGTATCATACAGCTATTCAACATACCACACTATTCAATGTACCATGCAGCTATTCAACATACAGCTATTCAACATACCACACTATTCAATGTCGCATACAGCTATTCAACATACCACACTATTCAATGTATCATGTAGCTATTCAACATACCACACTATTCAATGTATCATACAGCTATTCAACATACCACACTATTCAATGTCTCATACAGCTATTCAACATACCACACTATTCAATGTCGCATACAGCTATTCAACATACCACACTATTCAATGTATCATACAGCTATTCAACATACCACACTATTCAATGTCTCATACAGCTATTCAACATACCACACTATTCAATGTCGCATGCAGCTATTCAACATACCACACTATTCAATGTCGCATACAGCTATTCAACATACCACACTATTCAACATACCACACTATTCAATGTCGCATAACGCTATTCAGCATACCACACTATTCAATGTATCATACAGCTATTCAACATACCACACTATTCCATGTAGCATACAGCTATTCAACATACCACACTATTCAATGTATCATACAGCTATTCAACATACCACACTATTCAATGTCGCATACAGCTATTCAACATACCACACTATTCAATGTATCATGTAGCTATTCACCATACCACACTATTCAATGTCTCATACAGCTATTCAACATACCACACTATTCAATGTCACATACAGCTATTCAACATACCACACTATTCAATGTATCATACAGCTATTCAACATACCACACTATTCAATGTATCATACAGCTATTCAACATACCACACTATTCAATGTATCATACAGCTATTCAACATACCACACTATTCAATGTCGCATGCAGCTATTCAACATACAACACTATTCCATGTCGCATACAGCTATTCAACATACCACACTATTCAATGTATCATACAGCTATTCAACATACCACACTATTCAATGTACCATGCAGCTATTCAACATACAACACTATTCAACATACCACACTATTCAATGTCTCATACAGCTATTCAACATACCACACTATTCAATGTCGCATACAGCTATTCAACATACCACACTATTCAATGTATCATGCAGCTATTCAACATACCACACTATTCAATGTATCATACAGCTATTCAACATACCACACTATTCAATGTCGCATACAGCTATTCAACATACCACACTATTCAATGTCGCATACAGCTATTCAACATACCACACTATTCAATGTCGCATACAGCTATTCAACATACCACACTATTCAATGTATCATGCAGCTATTCAACATACCACACTATTCAACATACCCACTATTCAATGTCGCATACCGCTATTCAGCATACCACACTATTCAATGTATCATACAGCTATTCAACATACCACACTATTCCATGTAGCATACAGCTATTCAACATACCACACTATTCAATGTCGCATACAGCCATTCAACATACCACACTATTCAATGTATCATGTAGCTATTCACCATACCACACTATTCAATGTCTCATACAGCTATTCAACATACCACACTATTCAATGTCACATACAGCTATTCAACATACCACACTATTCAATGTATCATGCAGCTATTCAACATACCACACTATTCAATGTATCATGCAGCTATTCAACATACCACACTATTCCATGTACCATGCAGCTATTCAACATACCACACTATTCAATGTCACATACAGCTATTCAACATACCACACTATTCAATGTACTATGCAGCTATTCAACATACCACACTATTCAATGTATCATACAGCTATTCAACATATCACACTATTCAATGTATCATACACCTATTCAACATACCACACTATTCAATGTATCATACAGCTATTCAACATACCACACTATTCAATGTATCATACAGCTATTCAACATACCACACTATTCCATGTCGCATACAGCTATTCAACATACCACACTATTCAATGTATCATACAGCTATTCAACATATCACACTATTCAATGTATCATACAGCTATTCAACATATCACACTATTCAATGTACCATGCAGCTATTCAACATACCACACTATTCAATGTCTCATGCAGCTATTCAACATACCACACTATTCAATGTACCATACAGCTATTCAACATATCACACTATTCAATGTCGCATACAGCTATTCAACATACCACACTATTCAATGTCTCATACAGCTATTCAACATACCACACTATTCAATGTCGCATACAGCTATTCAACATACCACACTATTCAATGTATCATGCAGCTATTCAACATACCACACTATTCAATGTATCATACAGCTATTCAACATACCACACTATTCAATGTCGCATACAGCTATTCAACATACCACACTATTCAATGTATCATACAGCTATTCAACATACCACACTATTCAATGTATCATGCAGCTATTCAACATACCACACTATTCAATGTCGCATACAGCTATTCAACATACCACACTATTCAATGTATCATGCAGCTATTCAACATACCACACTATTCAATGTACCATACAGCTATTCAACATACCACACTATTCAATGTATCATGCAGCTATTCAACATACCACACTATTCAATGTATCATACAGCTATTCAACATACCACACTATTCAATGTACCATGCAGCTATTCAACATACCACACTATTCAATGTCGCATACAGCTATTCAACATACCACACTATTCAATGTCGCATACAGCTATTCAACGTACCACACTATTCAATGTATCATACAGCTATTCAACATACAACACTATTCAATGTATCATGCAGCTATTCAACATACGACACTATTCCATGTACCATACAGCTAATCAGCATACCACACTATTCAATGTATCATACAGCTATTCAACATACCACACTATTCCATGTAGCATACAGCTATTCAACATACCACACTATTCAATGTAGCATACAGCTATTCAACATACCACACTATTCAATGTCGCATACAGCCATTCAACATACCACACTATTCAATGTATCATGCAGCTATTCAACATACCACACTATTCAATGTCTCATACAGCTATTCAACATACCACACTATTCAATGTATCATACAGCTATTCAACATACCACACTATTCAATGTCTCATACAGCTATTCAACATACCACACTATTCAATGTATCATACAGCTATTCAACATACCACACTATTCAATGTACCATACAGCTATTCAACATACCACACTATTCAATGTATCATACAGCTATTCAACATACCACACTATTCAATGTATCATACAGCTATTCAACATACCACACTATTCAATGTATCATACAGCTATTCAACATACCACACTATTCAATGTACCATACAGCTATTCAACATACCACACTATTCAATGTCGCATACAGCCATTCAACATACCACACTATTCAATGTATCATGTAGCTATTCACCATACCACACTATTCAATGTCTCATACAGCTATTCAACATACCACACTATTCAATGTCACATACAGCTATTCAACATACCACACTATTCAATGTATCATGCAGCTATTCAACATACCACACTATTCAATGTATCATGCAGCTATTCAACATACCACACTATTCCATGTACCATGCAGCTATTCAACATACCACACTATTCAATGTCACATACAGCTATTCAACATACCACACTATTCAATGTACCATGCAGCTATTCAACATACCACACTATTCAATGTATCATACAGCTATTCAACATACCACACTATTCAATGTATCATACAGCTATTCAACATACCACACTATTCAATGTATCATACAGCTATTCAACATACCACACTATTCAATGTATCATACAGCTATTCAACATACCACACTATTCAATGTCTCATACAGCTATTCAACATACCACACTATTCAATGTATCATACAGCTATTCAACATACCACACTATTCAATGTCGCATACAGCTATTCAACATACCACACTATTCAATGTCTCATACAGCTATTCAACATACCACACTATTCAATGTCTCATACAGCTATTCAACATACCACACTATTCAATGTACCATACAGCTATTCAACATACCACACTATTCAATGTATCATACAGCTATTCAACATATCACACTATTCAATGTCTCATACAGCTATTCAACATACCACACTATTCAATGTCGCATGCAGCTATTCAACATACAACACTATTCCATGTCGCATACAGCTATTCAACATACCACACTATTCAATGTATCATACAGCTATTCAACATACCACACTATTCAATGTACCATGCAGCTATTCAACATACAACACTATTCAACATACCACACTATTCAATGTCTCATACAGCTATTCAACATACCACACTATTCAATGTCGCATACAGCTATTCAACATACCACACTATTCAATGTATCATGCAGCTATTCAACATACCACACTATTCAATGTCGCATACAGCTATTCAACATACCACACTATTCAATGTATCATGCAGCTATTCAACATACCACACTATTCAATGTCGCATACAGCTATTCAACATACCACACTATTCAATGTATCATGCAGCTATTCAACATACCACACTATTCAATGAACCATACAGCTATTCAACATACCACACTATTCAATGTATCATACAGCTATTCAACATACCACACTATTCAATGTATCATACAGCTATTCAACATACCACACTATTCAATGTACCATGCAGCTATTCAACATACCACACTATTCAATGTCGCATACAGCTATTCAACATACCACACTATTCAATGTCGCATACAGCTATTCAACATACCACACTATTCAATGTATCATACAGCTATTCAACATACCACACTATTCAATGTATCATGCAGCTATTCAACATACGACACTATTCCATGTACCATACAGCTAATCAGCATACCACACTATTCAATGTATCATACAGCTATTCAACATACCACACTATTCCATGTAGCATACAGCTATTCAACATACCACACTATTCAATTAGCATACAGCTATTCAACATACCACACTATTCAATGTCGCATACAGCCATTCAACATACCACACTATTCAATGTATCATGTAGCTATTCAACATACCACACTATTCAATGTCTCATACAGCTATTCAACATACCACACTATTCAATGTATCATACAGCTATTCAACATACCACACTATTCAATGTCTCATACAGCTATTCAACATACCACACTATTCAATGTATCATACAGCTATTCAACATACCACACTATTCAATGTATCATACAGCTATTCAACATACCACACTATTCAATGTATCATACAGCTATTCAACATACCACACTATTCAATGTATCATACAGCTATTCAACATACCACACTATTCAATGTATCATACAGCTATTCAACATACCACACTATTCAATGTACCATACAGCTATTCAACATACCACACTATTCAATGTCGCATACAGCCATTCAACATACCACACTATTCAATGTATCATGCAGCTATTCAACATACCACACTATTCAATGTCTCATACAGCTATTCAACATACCACACTATTCAATGTCTCATACAGCTATTCAACATACCACACTATTCAATGTATCATGCAGCTATTCAACATACCACACTATTCAATGTATCATGCAGCTATTCAACATACCACACTATTCAATGTCACATACAGCTATTCAACATACCACACTATTCAATGTACCATGCAGCTATTCAACATACCACACTATTCAATGTATCATACAGCTATTCAACATACCACACTATTCAATGTATCATACAGCTATTCAACATACCACACTATTCAATGTCGCATACAGCTATTCAACATACCACACTATTCAATGTATCATACAGCTATTCAACATACCACACTATTCAATGTATCATACAGCTATTCAACATACCACACTATTCAATGTATCATACAGCTATTCAACATACCACACTATTCAATGTCTCATACAGCTATTCAACATACCACACTATTCAATGTATCATACAGCTATTCAACATACCACACTATTCAATGTCTCATACAGCTATTCAACATACCACACTATTCAATGTATCATACAGCTATTCAACATACCACACTATTCAATGTATCATACAGCTATTCAACATACACACTATTCAATGTATCATACAGCTATTCAACATACCACACTATTCAATGTCCATGCAGCTATTCAACATACCACACTATTCCATGTCGCATACAGCTATTCAACATACCACACTATTCAATGTATCATACAGCTATTCAACATACCACACTATTCAATGTACCATGCAGCTATTCAACATACAACACTATTCAACATACCACACTATTCAATGTCTCATACAGCTATTCAACATACCACACTATTCAATGTCGCATACAGCTATTCAACATACCACACTATTCAATGTATCATGTAGCTATTCAACATACCACACTATTCAATGTCGCATACAGCTATTCAACATACCACACTATTCAATGTCGCATACAGCTATTCAACATACCACACTATTACATGTCGCATACAGCTATTCAACATACCAAAACTATTCCATGTATCATGCAGCTATTCAACATACCACACTATTCAATGTACCATACAGCTATTCAACATACCACACTATTCAATGTCGCATACAGATATTCAACATACCACACTATTCAATGTCGCATACAGCTATTCAACATACCACACTATTCAATGTATCATGCAGCTATTCAACATACCACACTATTAAATGTACCATACAGCTATTCAACATACCACACTATTCAATGTATCATGCAGCTATTCAACATACCACACTATTCAACATACCACACTATTCAATGTCGCATACCGCTATTCAGCATACCACACTATTCAATGTATCATACAGCTATTCAACATACCACACTATTCCATGTAGCATACAGCTATTCAACATACCACACTATTCAATGTATCATACAGCTATTCAACATACCACACTATTCAATGTCTCATACAGCATTCAACATACCACCTATTCAATGTACATACAGCTATTCAACATACCACACTATTCAATGTATCATACAGCTATTCAACATACCACACTATTCAATGTAGTCACATACAGCTATTCAACATACCACACTATTCAATGTACCATACAGCTATTCAACATACCACACTATTCAATGTCGCATACAGCTATTCAACATACCACACTATTCAATGTATCATACAGCTATTCAACATACCACACTATTCAATGTAGCATGCAGCTATTCAACATACCACACTATTCAATGTACCATACAGCTATTCAACATACCACACTATTCACATACCACACTATTCAATGTCCATAGCTATTCAGCATACCACACTATTCAATGTATCATACAGCTATTCAACATACCACACTATTCCATGTAGCATACAGCTATTCAACATACCACACTATTCAATGTACCATACAGCTATTCAACATACCACACTATTCAATGTCTCATACAGCTATTCAACATACCACACTATTCAATGTCGCATACAGCTATTCAACATACCACACTCTTACATGTCGCATACACCTATTCAACATACCAAAACTATTCCATGTATCATGCAGCTATTCAACATACCACACTATTCAATGTACCATACAGCTATTCAACATACCACACTATTCAATGTCGCATACAGATATTCAACATACCACACTATTCAATGTCGCATACAGCTATTCAACATACCACACTATTCAATGTATCATACAGCTATTCAACATACCACACTATTAAATGTACCATACAGCTATTCAACATACCACACTATTCAATGTATCATGCAGCTATTCAACATACCACACTATTCAGCATACCACACTATTCAATGTATCATACAGCTATTCAACATACCACACTATTCAATGTAGCATACAGCTATTCAACATACCACACTATTCAATGTCGCATACAGCTATTCAACATACCACACTATTCAATGTATCATGCAGCTATTCACCATACCACACTATTCAATGTCTCATACAGCTATTCAACATACCACACTATTCAATGGTACATACAGCTATTCAACATACCACACTATTCAATGTATCATACAGCTATTCAACATACCACACTATTCAATGTACCATGCACTATTCAACATACAACACTATTCAACATACCACACTATTCAATGTACCATACAGCTATTCAACATACCACACTATTCAATGTCGCATACAGATATTCAACATACCACACTATTCAATGTATCATACAGCTATTCAACATACCACACTATTCAATGTAGCATACAGCTATTCAACATACCACACTATTCAATGTACCATACAGCTATTCAACATACCACACTATTCAACATACCACACTATTCAATGTCGCATAACGCTATTCAGCATACCACACTATTCAATGTATCATACAGCTATTCAACATACCACACTATTCCATGTAGCATACAGCTATTCAACATACCACACTATTCAATGTACCATACAGCTATTCAACATACCACACTATTCAATGTCGCATACAGCCATTCAACATACCACACTCTTCAATGTATCATGCAGCTATTCACCATACCACACTCTTCAATGTCTCATACAGCTATTCAACATACCACACTATTCAATGTCACAACAGCTATTCAACATACCACACTATTCAATGTATCATGCAGCTATTCAACATACCACACTATTCAATGTATCATACAGCTATTCAACATACCACACTATTCAATGTACCATGCAGCTATTCAACATACCACACTATTCAATGTCACATACAGCTATTCAACATACCACACTATTCAATGTACCATACAGCTATTCAACATACCACACTATTCAATGTATCATACAGCTATTCAACATACCACACTATTCAATGTATCATACAGCTATTCAACATACCACACTATTCAATGTATCATACAGCTATTCAACATACCACACTATTCAATGTATCATACAGCTATTCAACATACCACACTATTCAATGTCGCATACAGCTATTCAACATACCACACTATTCAATGTCGCATACAGCTATTCAACATACCACACTATTCAATGTATCATGCAGCTATTCAACATACCACACTATTAAATGTACCATACAGCTATTCAACATACCACACTATTCAATGTATCATGCAGCTATTCAACATACCACACTATTCAACATACCACACTATTCAATGTCGCATAAAGCTATTCAGCATACCACACTATTCAATGTATCATACAGCTATTCAACATACCACACTATTCCATGTAGCATACAGCTATTCAACATACCACACTATTCAATGTATCATACAGCTATTCAACATACCACACTATTCAATGTCGCATACAGCTATTCAACATACCACACTATTCAATGTATCATGTAGCTATTCACCATACCACACTATTCAATGTCTCATACAGCTATTCAACATACCACACTATTCAATGTCACATACAGCTATTCAACATACCACACTATTCAATGTATCATACAGCTATTCAACATACCACACTATTCAATGTACCATACAGCTATTCAACATACCACACTATTCAATGTATCATGCAGCTATTCAACATACCACACTATTCAATGTATCATACAGCTATTCAACATACCACACTATTCAATGTCCATACACTATCACCATACCACACTATTCAATGTCGCATACAGCTATTCAACATACCACACTATTCAATGTATCATACAGCTATTCAACATACCACACTATTCAATGTACCATACAGCTATTCAACATACCACACTATTCAACAACAACACTATTCCATGTATCATACAGCTATTCAACATACCACACTATTCAATGTATCATACAGCTATTCAACATACCACACTA
>CM026386.1:81480511-81509558 GCA_014843695.1 Archivesica marissinica | reverse complement strand
CATAGCTTCCTCACACGACAGGAGTCAAGCATAGCTTCCTCACACGACAGGAGTCAAGCATAGCTTCCTCACACGACAGGAGTCAAGCATAGCTTCCTCACACGACAGGAGTCAAGCATAGCTTCCTCACACGACAGGAGTCAAGCATAGCTTCCTCACACGACAGGAGTCAAGCATAGCTTCCTCACACGACAGGAGTCAAGCATAGCTTCCTCACACGACAGGAGTCAAGCATAGCTTCCTCACACGACAGGAGTCAAGCATAGCTTCCTCACACGACAGGAGTCAAGCATAGCTTCCTCACACGACAGGAGTCAAGCATAGCTTCCTCACACGACAGGAGTCAAGCATAGCTTCCTCACACGACAGGAGTCAACAACCCAATCGGGATACCAAGCTACAACATTGAGAGAAAGTGATTTGAAGTCGATGACAGTAATCACTCGGCCAACAGGGTGGAGTCTAAAACAAGGGTATGGGTGTGGAGTGTAATATAGGGTTAATGGTGTGGAGTGTAAAATAGGGGTATGGGTGTGGAGTGTAAAATAGGGGTATGGGTGTGGAGTGTAAAATAGAGGTATGGGTGTGGAGTGTAAAATATAGAGGTATGGGTGTGGAGTGTAAAATAGGGGTATGGGTGTGGAGTGTAAAATATAGAGGTATGGGTGTGGAGTGTAAAATAGAGGTTGCAACTTACCCACTATAGTAGCTGTGGTGCTCGTAGCCCCCATGTCATAAAACATGATGTATGACATACTAGTGTTGAACTGTTTTCTTCTGAATACACCATAATTCAAGGCAACTGTAACACATGCATATTTATTAGGGATGGCAACGAATATTCACTCGAAAAAAATATTACAGTGGTGGAACCTATGCTCGGCGTAAATCCTACATATCATGGCCTATAAAAAAAGATAAATGCAGTTGCCGTATATTATTATTTTCTTAAGTCGTGAACACAACTTTCATAAAACTGATGTTGAAAATTTTGGCTTCATTATGTAACCATGCGCCTCAATACAGCTTATCGCAACGGCACCTGTTGCCATGGGGAACTAGATACTTTAGGGCACCTATGCACGGCGTACATGAATTTTTTTATTTATGCATGGGTAAATGTTGAATATATTATTTTGACTTAGTAACATCAATAACTAACAATATTACAACTCATAAGAATACTTTTTTCTGGTTATTTGTACATTTTTTCCCCAATCCGGATAGCCACCTGAAATGCTCATAAACCGCACATTTCGGTGGAAATTTTTTTCCCAACATGTCTGTTTATATTCAGCTACCGAACTAGTCAGGTGACAGTTGCATTAGTCTACCGGTACACACAACGGAATGTTATTGAACCATGCTTCACCTCTGTCAGCGAAAATAGGTTAAAACTATTTAAATACGGATGTAAATGGAATAAATACGCCGAGCATAGGAATACGCCGAGCATAGGTTCCACCACTCTATATTGTCCTCAAAAATGCCTCCCGCTCAGTCACACATTTGGAAAGGCTTGACGTGCTCTGAGAATAAGAAAACTGCTAGGTGTAATTTATTCAAATTGGATTTAACATATTCGGGTACAATATCAATCTGAATAATCATTTGAAGAAGATGACATTTACGCGTAAAACAGAAATTAGGTTTGGCAATTTTTATAAGAGTTTGAGTGATTTTGATAGAATTCTATCGAATATTCGAATACCTTCCCGACCGAATATTCGAATTGTATAATCGCTATTCGTTGCCATCCCTAATATTTACACATACGCAAAAAATGTGAGAGACATTGTTTTTACATCACGTTTTTTACTATTTATAAGGGGTTCCTAGTCATTCACAGCTGCCGTATTTCGGTCAAGCTGGGATCGCAGATGATGGCATTTATAAAATAGAGGCTACACTTGAAAGTAAGATTATTTGTTACTTTCGTACGAACACCACACCACTTATTTGTGGTTATTATAGTCTTGATCACGCAAAATTAATCAAACAGATCAAACGGTTTAACCAGAATAGAACAACTAACTCCCATTTAACGTATTTCATAAATCATGGTTCCCGCTGTTGGTCACAAATGGCGACAAAAAAAAACGCTAAATTTTGTGAATTGGCGAAAATATTTGGCACAGCTTTTTAAAATTTTGTCAAATACATGGCTTCAAACATTTATCAGTGGCTCTTAGTTGGCTCAGGTTTTCAAATTGGCTCCAGACAAAAATTCAGACACAGGGAACCCCGATAAATGACAAAACTGATTTATTTCTGCAAAGTATTTAGATGGAAGTATACAGAATGAGAAAACCTGAAGCGAACGCACTACCACTGCGCACCACTTCCAGTGTGGGTGTATTGCTATTACATGGCTTGTACACAGAGCAATACAATATAGCGGAATTCCAGAGTGTATAATTACCTGCAGCATTATCCCCCATCAGCTGTAGAACATTGAGACTGCTCAATTCCGCAGCCAGCAGTATGGCCCTCCTCTCCGCCTGGTTAAAGTAGGATGGTACGGTAATTACAGTATCTTTGATCGACTGGTCAGCAAACGTTTCTGCATACTGACGAGCTTTCTCCAAAATCATAGCCAACAATTCTTCTGGCGTGTACTGGGTGTCCCTGGATAGAGAAGACACAATATCACTATTTTACCTTACAAAATTGAAAATACGATTTCCTCCCCACCTAAAGGTAATTTAGTTATACAAATTTATTTTAGCTCGATTGCGAAACAAGTTCTTATAACTTATATTAATCACTCTCGAGACCTCATTCATGATGGAATCCATCGCCACGAGGGAGAGAGAAGAGGCAACTTGGAAATTAAATGCCTTGCCTAAGGGCACAATCGTAACGGCCCCAGCGGGGCTCAAACTCCAGACATTTCGCACCTGAAGCAAACGTGCACCGCACCCACTGCGCTATCACGACTTCCACTAAAGGTAATTTGTAAATGAATCAATTATGAACTTCGAAAAATTCAAGTTGCCCACCTAAAGGTAATTTGTAAATGAATCAAATATGAACTTTATTATGAAAATTCAAGTTGCTTTGGGCCTAATGCATCTCAGTTTGTTACAGAAAAATGCAAACTATATGTAAAACAATGAACTTTCAATAAGCATCAATGTTGGGTTTTTTTCTATTACCTCCCTTGGCAGATAAAACGTGATTTATGCCAAAATGTATATTTGTCCTTTAATTGGAATCCTTTGTTTTTACTGTTGTTCCCTAACCAGATGTTGTGGTAAGATAAAATCACGACTCGCCCTACGTCGGAATTTTTGTGAGAAGTGAGAAAGTGTGCGATTGCGTCCTTAAATGGTGTTATTTAATACATTCCAACAAAATAGGGTTAAAAATACACATTACATACACATATACACATTACGACAATTAACCCATTCAACCCCAAGTAACTGACATGGACTGGTGTGTGATATTTTCAGACCAATAAATTAATAAGAAAATTACCTTTGGACCAGTTCATTTATCAAAATGGGTAATTTTATCTAAAAATAGTAATTATTACTGGCAAAAAAGTGCAGATCCTGATGAGACGGCTCGTCACGAGCCGGCTCATCTGGATCTACACTTTTCATAAGCCTATTTAGAGGCCTGTGGGGGTTGAAAGGGTTAAATGCAACATTTGAATAAAAGGAGTGCATTACAATGGCCAGTGTATTTTACTGGACACAATTGTGTATATAATTGTAAAAATAAGTTTTATTTAAAATAATTAATTTAACTGAATATTTCAAGTATGATTTATTTCATTATTAAAGTCATATTCCAGTTCAACACAGTTGCTATCATATAAATATATTCATTACATAACTAGTAGTACTCGAACTGTTACGTTTATGATATAACAATATAAATAGACGTAATCTTATATTGGTTATGATAGTCTTTGTAAGGATTTAATAAAGTGAAAAGGGGAGAAAATCAGTAAGTTCAACAGAGGGAGTTATGGTTCTTGCACACTTCATGCCGCCTCATTGGCATGTATCACTGTTTCAGGTTTCATTTGATTTCCTGGAATAGACTGCGAGTTTTGCCCCGGACAGACAAAGTGGATATTATATGCTCTCGCTGTGGGGAACTGGAGATCGACAACTACCTTCCAATGTTGTTGAATTTGGTTATACACTGCAACCAACAAATTTCAAGCTACATGATGCTTAACAGGATTAAGGCCATAAAAAACAACCTGTATTTACCGTATCATGCCAAAATAGGGTCAGTTGCTAGTGAAATTTTGTTACACAGAAAAAATGTGAAGAATGAAATTTTGAATTTTTTTTTACTTTTCAAAATTTCATTTAAAAAATCAGGGTCAGTGGTAAAACAACCGGTCTGTCGGGAAACGGTTTTTTTGCCTAAACATTTGCTGTTCCATTGTCCACATCTCATTTATATCAAACTGAAATATGAGAGCGTATAATCATGTACTAATTATTTCCCACAAATGAAGCACCTACTCATCAACTTGGAACAGGATGGTTCCTCTGTCCTCATCTTTCAAAATATTATAATACGGGAACCGTCGTTTAAACAGGGCAACAGCTGGGTCATCATACTTCTTCCCAACGATCTGTGTTAGATACCAATATGCGTGGCTCGGGAACTTGGTAGCCTGAAAAGTGATAATGCCAAGGTAAAATCTTATACATAACCGCGACCAAGAAATGGTGCAAAATAAGAAAAATTCAAAACTCGAAATTTTAATGTTTTGTATGTAATTCACAGATCTTCTTGCTGAACTCTCCAGATAACTAAATGGCGCTAGACATTTGTGCTTGGACAACCATAAATGATGTCACAAAAGGTGTCATGACACAATTTACTTTTCACTTAAATAAATAAATTTTTATATTTCATCGAAAAGCATAAAATAATTATGTTTATTTTGTTCTATGTTTTTAAACCTCAACATTTATATGTATCTCATTTGGTCCAATTTACATACAGACACACATTAGTATTTACATACTAAAATCTTACACAGGACTCTGAAGGATTTCCAAACAGTCGTTCACCATTTCTCAAACACACGATAGATGCCGTCTTTCTAGCAGAATCTCTGTGAAGAAATATTAGTTTAGTCACAGATTATTTTAAACCATACAGCATATACAGTTTACACACAAAATTTAAATCCATGAATGAAAAGGGATTAGAACCGAAAGCTATTATAGCTTATAGAGGTCTTCTGCTATAGCAAGTGGTACTTAACCCTTTCAACCCCACAGGCCTCTAAATAGGCTTATGAAAAGTGTAGATCCAGATGAGCCGGCTCGTAACGAGCCGTCTCATCAGGATCTGCACTTTTTGGCCAGTAATAATTATTACTATTTTTAGATAAAATTACCCATTTTGATAAATGAACTGATCCAAATGTAATTTTGTTATTAATTTATTGGTCTAAAAATATCATGGACTAGTCCATGTCAGTTACTTGGGGTTGAAAGGGTTAATGCAATTATCATATGACAGTGTTGTAATATTTTCTAAACTATTAATTTAAATTTGAAATAATGGTAGGTAAACGCTTTAATCATAAACTATAAATTAGAATATCAATAAGATAAAGAGATTATCATGGTAAATTATGCTATATTTCGGGTTTTACGCCTGCATCAGCACCATTTTGGGCTATATCGCCGACGGGCAGTTTTACCTAACAACACCTTTCCTGGGCAGGCTCCAACTGTTAACCAGTACTTGGGTGCACCAACCTCCGTAAGAAACTGCCAACGTGTTCATATAAATGAGACACGGTCTGAGCGGGGCTCGAACCTGTGACCATCAGTGATGATAGGTTACAGTGGTATACAATTTAGAAGGTTGAAATTGAAATATATCTAGAATTGAGTGAACCGCGAACATCACAGTAAATATGACACAATAATGTGATTAAACGAACAAAATCAACAAACAGCATAGCCGTGTCTCTCACGAGGCACTATGATTGACATTACAGTTAATTGAATACAACAAACAGCATAGCCGTGTCTCTCACGAGGCACTATGATTGACATTACAGTTAATTGCATACAACAAACAGCATAGCCGTGTCTCTCACGAGGCACTATGATTGACATTACAGTTAATTGCATACAACAAACAGCATAGCCGTGTCTCTCACGAGGCACTATGATTGACATTACAGTTAATTGCATACAACAAACAGCATAGCCGTGTCTCTCACGAGGCACTATGATTGACATTACAGTTAATTGCATACAACAAACAGCATAGCCGTGTCTCTCACGAGGCACTATGATTGACATTACAGTTAATTGCATACAACAAACAGCATAGCCGTGTCTCTCACGAGGCACTATGATTGACATTACAGTTAATTGCATACAACAAACAGCATAGCCGTGTCTCTCACGAGGCACTATGATTGACATTACAGTTAATTGCATACAACAAACAGCATAGCCGTGTCTCTCACGAGGCACTATGATTGACATTACAGTTAATTGCATACAACAAACAGCATAGCCGTGTCTCTCACGAGGCACTATGATTGACATTACAGTTAATTGCATACAACAAACAGCATAGCCGTGTCTCTCACGAGGCACTATGATTGACATTACAGTTAATTGCATACAACAAACAGCATAGCCGTGTCTCTCACGAGGCACTATGATTGACAGTACAGTTAATTGCATACAACAAACAGCATAGCCGTGTCTCTCACGAGGCACTATGATTGACATTACAGTTAATTGCATACAACAAACAGCATAGCCGTGTCTCTCACGAGGCACTATGATTGACATTACAGTTAATTGCATACAACAAACAGCATAGCCGTGTCTCTCACGAGGCACTATGATTGACATTACAGTTAATTGCATACAACAAACAGCATAGCCGTGTCTCTCACGAGGCACTATGATTGACATTACAGTTAATTGCATACAACAAACAGCATAGCCGTGTCTCTCACGAGGCACTATGATTGACATTACAGTTAATTGCATACAACAAACAGCATAGCCGTGTCTCTCACGAGGCACTATGATTGACATTACAGTTAATTGCATACAACAAACAGCATAGCCGTGTCTCTCACGAGGCACTATGATTGACATTACAGTTAATTGCATACAACAAACAGCATAGCCGTGTCTCTCACGAGGCACTATGATTGACATTACAGTTAATTGCATACAACAAACAGCATAGCCGTGTCTCTCACGAGGCACTATGATTGACATTACAGTTAATTGCATACAACAAACAGCATAGCCGTGTCTCTCACGAGGCACTATGATTGACATTACAGTTAATTGCATACAACAAACAGCATAGCCGTGTCTCTCACGAGGCACTATGATTGACATTACAGTTAATTGCATACAACAAACAGCATAGCCGTGTCTCTCACGAGGCACTATGATTGACATTACAGTTAATTGCATACAACAAACAGCATAGCCGTGTCTCTCACGAGGCACTATGATTGACATTACAGTTAATTGCATACAACAAACAGCATAGCCGTGTCTCTCACGAGGCACTATGATTGACATTACAGTTAATTGCATACAACAAACAGCATAGCCGTGTCTCTCACGAGGCACTATGATTGACATTACAGTTAATTGCATACAACAAACAGCATAGCCGTGTCTCTCACGAGGCACTATGATTGACATTACAGTTAATTGCATACAACAAACAGCATAGCCGTGTCTCTCACGAGGCACTATGATTGACATTACAGTTAATTGCATACAACAAACAGCATAGCCGTGTCTCTCACGAGGCACTATGATTGACATTACAGTTAATTGCATACAACAAACAGCATAGCCGTGTCTCTCACGAGGCACTATAGTGTCTATGATTGACATTACAGTTAATTGCATACAACAAACAGCATAGCCGTGTCTCTCACGAGGCACTATAGTGTCTATGATTGACACTACAGTTAGTTGCATACAGCAAACAGCATAGCCGTGTCTCTCACAAGGCACTATAGTGTCTATGATTGACATTACAGTTAGTTGCATACAGCAAACAGCATAGCCCTGTCTCTCACGAGGCACTATAGTGTCTATGATTGACATTACAGTTAGTTGCATACAACAAACAGCATGGTCGTGTCTCTCACGAGGCACTATAGTGTCTATGATTGATGTTGCAGTTAATTGTATACAGCAAACAGCATGGCCGTGTCTCTCATGAGGCACTATAGTGTCTATGATTGACGTTGCAGTTAGTTGTATACAGCAAACAGCATGGCCGTGTCTCTCACGAGGCACTATAGTGTCTATTCTTGACATTGCAGTTAGTTGCATACAGGCAAACGATAGCACAATGTGACTGCAAATTAAACATTTATGTATAACAAATGTTGGTAGGCTGTAAAACATACATACAAGGCAGGAGTACTCAGAAAGCTGGTTAATATGCCAGTCAGGGAAGTACAGTAGTTACAATATAAGCAGCCAGCCAGGGATTCTCAAAAAGGTGGCTGCTTAACACAGGTGGCTGCTTAATAGAGGTCAAATAAATCTGGAAGATGGCTGTTTAATACAGGTTAAATGTTGATTAGAGGTGATCACATACGCAAGTTTCAGTGAATCACATAGTGCTCAGTTACCTCCCCTGACAGTGTCAGCAAAATTTCTACATTTATTATATATTGTTCAAAATGAAAACTTACTCATTGGTGATAATCTCCATGGGAACGCCGGGCTGAAACGGAACAAGATTCATTATTCAGGGTTCATTCTAGGTCAGAATTTTTGGGAGAAGTGAGAAAGCGCGTGATCGCTTCCTTAAATGGTGTTCTTTAATATACTTCTGCAAAATAGGGCTAAAATGCACAGTACAACCATTAAATACAACATTTGAGTAGAAGGAGTGCTTTATAATGGGCCAGTGTATCTTACTAGACAAAATTTTGCTTGAAAATCGTAAATACCAAAACATATTTTTTTTTAGGGAGAATTGGGGCCCCCAGAGGGCGAAATCAGGGTCCCTAGGGCGACAATTTCGCCCACATCGCCCACTAGAATGATCCCTGATAATTATAAAAACACGAAGCATACATTGCCTGCTACATGTACCACCCTCACTTTAATTACCGTCATATGCTATGCTATGAATACTGACCACATTAGCAACAAAAATCGTTTGCAGAAGTTATAGTATGTGATATCAAACACATCATTTTTACAGTTTTCTAACATCATTTAGAACACCAACTATTTGTGTGCTTTTCACATATTTCTGATCATGTTAGAATCGAAATAATATTTGTATTTGCGTTATTTATAGTCGAATAAAACAGAGTTTGTCGTACTGAGCGCCGGAATTGAAGTATTATTACAATTGCTGGCAAAAAAACCCAACTCGCAAACAGTACAATTTCAGGATTCTGAACATGAATATCATTTTAAAGCTACAAATTCAAAACAGGGAGAAGTTCATTAACTTGACTAAGAGTTTCGCCACTTATTGCAATGAAAATGGTGAAAAGTGAGACAGGCAAGGTTACAGGACACAAATACCCCACCATCTTGTCCTCAGCAGATTATATGCGTAACTAGGCGTGTTACTAACCATTTATGTGAGACTCGGAGGCTCCCACAGAGCAGTGCTTTCATTAATACATATTTTCAGGAATTAATTCTTGTTATTTTCAAAGTTTCTGGAACATTTTTAGTCATTTTCAGGGGTTAATTTAATTTCCAATTCCTGCTAAATGAAAGCACTTAGCTCGCTAAATTCCATCCACGAGTGTTGGAGATGAAGTGTGAACGAACTTTGCATTGATATATAACGAAAAGTGAGACAATGTCGCCCATATTATCATGGCTCCTCCGAGGTCAGAATTGTTGGAAACTGGGCGAGTGTGCCCGTAAATGGTTTTATTTAATAAATTTCAACAAAACTGGGTTACAATACACAGTAACAGGGTTCATTCTAGGTCAGAATTTTTGGGAGAAGTGAGAAAGCGCTTTATAGTGGGCCAGTCAGTGTTACTAGACAAAATTTTGTTCGAAATTCGTAAAAACCAAAACATTTTTTTTAGGGAGAAGTGGGGCCCCCAGAGGGCGAAGTCAGGGTCCCTAGGGCGACAATTTCGCCCACATCGCCCTCTAAACTGATCCCTGCAGTAAGACAATTAAATACAACATATGAATAGAACATGTTCACATCCCTGCGAGATAGAATAGAAGGAGTGCTTTACAATGGTCAGTGTAGCTTCTTCGACAATATGTTATATTTCGGGTTTTAAACCTGCATCAGCACCATTTTGGGCTATATCGCCGGCGGGCAGTTTACCTAACATCACCTTTCCTCGGCAGGCTCCAGTGGTTAACCAGTACTTGGGTGCACCAACCTCCGTAAGAAACTGCCAACTTTTTCATATAAATGAGACACGGTCTGAGCGGGGCTCGAACCCGTGACCATCAGTGATGATAGGTTATAGTGGTATACAAGTCAGCGACCGTAACCACTCGACCACGGAGGCAGTTAGCGTGGTATACAAGTCAGCGACAGTAACCACTCGACCACGGACTCCTCGACAATAGGTTGTATGAGAATTAAAAACAAATTTATTTATTAGGGAGAAGTGCCCCAGGGGGCAAAGTCATAGTTTGTAGGGCGACTACTTCGCAGTTACATTTCGGGTTTTACGCCTGCATCAGCACCATTTTGGGCTATATCGCCGGCGGCTACTTTGCCCATGTCGCCCCGTAGAATGTGTCCTTCCCCTGGGCGATACGTACATGAAAATATCCTCCTTACCTTCACAATAGCAATCTTCATATATTCACTGCCCAAGTCTATAGACATCACAGCCAGATGGGCAGCTGAAAGAAAATATAATTGACAAATTAAACATGGTTAAATTAAGATAAGATACATTTTATTTTGAGTCGGCAAGATATCAACAGTACAACACAAGCTCTGAGTGAGCTTTTGAACCGACTATATAACATAAAATAATGGTAGCAACAGTACAACACAAGCTCTGAGTGAGCTTTGGAACCGACTATATAACATAAAATAATGGTAGCAACAGTACAACACAAGCTCTGAGTGAGCTTTGGAACCGACTATATAACATAAAATAATGGTAGCAACAGTACAACACAAGCTGAATAATGGAACAATTCTACAACAGCTATAAACTTAGAAATTGAATCACTGGTAATGAATAGTATGCATATTTATTTAAATTTATTTCTAAGATAAATGCTGAAAAATGTTAAAACATAACTAATTTTTGTAGGTAAGACCAATGTGCTTGTTAGCCATAAAGAATATTAACCTAGTAAATCAATGACTTAATTGGTAAAACTAATATCAATAATAAATACATATGGATTAATGTTATAGTTCGGGTTTTACGCCTGCAACAGCACCATTTCGGGCTATATCGCCGGCGGGCAGTTTACTTAACAACACCTTTCCTGGGCAGGCTCCAGCGGTTAACCAGTACTTGTTGCACCAACCTCCGTAAGAAACTGCCAACTTTTTCATATAAATGAAACACGGTCTGAGCGGGGCTCGAACCTGTGACCATCAGTGATGATAGATTACAGTGGTATACAAGTCAGCGACCTTAACCACTCGACCACGGAGGCGGACTGGAAGGCTATAAAATAAAATGTGTTAATTATAAATGTACAGGCATGTACTACACAAATATGGAAATCAAGCTTTCATGTTTTAGTGTCTGCACTTACCTGAGAATTTCAGAATGACAATTAAAATGGTTGCTAAGGCAACCAACCTGTCTCGCCACATCATGGATTAATCTGAAATAAAATGCAAGAAACATGAGAGATTATAATATGTATATACAGAGCGGTCTTCAACTGGCTGAAACTTGATGCATGGTGGGATTGTCAGTACCTGAAACTTGATGCATGGTGGGATTGTCAGTACCTGAAACTTGATGCATGGTGGGATTGTCAGTACCTGAAACTTGATGCATGGTGGGATTGTCAGTACCTGAAACTTGATGCATGGTGGGATTGTCAGTACCTGAAACTTGATGCATGGTGGGATTGTCAGTACCTGAAACTTGATGCATGGTGGGATTGTCAGTACCTGAAACTTGATGCATGGTGGGATTGTCAGTACCTGAAACTTGATGCATGGTGGGATTGTCAGTACCTGAAACTTGATGCATGGTGGGATTGTCAGTACCTGAAACTTGATGCATGGTGGGATTGTCAGCTCCTGATTGAACACATAAAATCACAATCAGCTGTGAGCGAGATGGGAGATGGTTAATATGATGTTTATTTATGAAATAATGAGGTACACTGAAGCCATATACATGTGACATAGACTAGGGGGGTGTACTAGGATAGAGGTACAAGGCTTTCAGTGGCATTTGAATAGCATTATGAAAAGATGATTGTGGTGTTGCTGCTTGGCTATGCAGATTGCAAATGTTGGTGTCAGTAATATTTAGAGTTTATCTACAGTGGAATGGCAAACCACCACGTCCTGCCCACTTTAGCACCACCCTCTTGCTCGCCCGTTTTAATTTATTTTTTGAATTGTTTATAAGCCTCAACGGATGAGTATGAGTGCCTTTGGGTGGGCGGACCTTTATAAACTCTATCGTGTCCGCATTTTTGCAAGATGATCATATGTTCCGCCCTATTGCCTTTTTGATGAAGCATAAATTGCAAAACATTCTAGGGGACAACCCTCCAAATACACCCTCCCTCCCTTAGCTACATGTACAACCGTTGCCTATCAATATGCATCTTGCCCATTTTTCTACCATAGAATAAACGTTAATTTGATTTGGCTAGTTTCGTTTACGACTGGCAACATATCATGTAATGATCACATGATGATATGTGTACAGGGCACAGCCTGGAGGCTGGAGCCTTACGATGGGGCCCATTTTGCACATTATCATACAAAGTCATTCTGTTGTGGTGGAGAACACCAACTACATTTCCTGGGTAAAAACCAGCACTCATTTCTCCAGCCTCCGCAAGCCAACGACAGCTTTCTCACATGATTGTATCTATTCAGCATGTCAATCGACACAGCAGTTTCATTCATGTAGTCAATATTTAGACGAATGTCAATGACTTTATTAAGTATATGCTGCGCATTGACATTTATCAAAATTCAAATGCCCACCCCTCATGTAACATTACATGATTCCCTTATAGTGCATGTACATTATCAATGATTATGTATTGTAAAATTCTGACATTTAGTAAAATCAATTTTGAATGCATAAAGCTCATTGTTTTTCTGTTTTCTACTTGCTACAAATGGGATACACATTAGAAGACAATATGACATTAAACTAATCAGTATTGCATATAAAGAGATCTGTTTCCAAAGCAACTAAACACAAGCAGCTAGACAATAACGGCCTAACCAACATTACAAGCCAGAAAACATGTGTGTATGGGAGACAGGTCTGGCAATGGTGCATACCCCTACCAATGTTCTTTGCCTTAACCCATTCAACACCAAGTAACTCACATGGACTGGTCCATGATATTCATAAACCAATAAATGAATCAGAAAATCACATTTGGACAAAGTTCATTTATCAAAATGGGTAATTATGTCTAAAAATAGTCATATCACTGGCAAAAAGTGCAGATCCTGATGAGACGGCTCGTCACGAGCCGGCTCATCTGGATCTACACTTTTTGTAAGCCTATTTAGAGGTCTGTGGTGTTGAAAGGGTTAAGGGTTCAACAGAACAGGCTATAACATTATTGGGAAAGTTCTTCCTGAGTTAATTTAACAAAACATGACATTCAGCCAAATTTAGAAGTTTAGTACAGTAATACACATTTGGCTGAGGCGAAAATTACAAAAATCGGATTTTTTTTAATTTAAATCGGATTTTTTTTATTTAAATTGATTTTTTGGATTTTAATTGATTTTAATAGTAGTTATTTTAAAATATATAGTGATACTAAAATAAAACACAAAGGTAATTTCAATGCATTTATGATTTAAATATATACATTACACATAGTTTAGAATAAGATGATTTAAATATATATACTATACTATATAGCTAAAACTAAACTATATATACATGTAGGTACACCACAGACTGTCACGTTAGTTACTGTCACATTTATTTTTTGGCGTTAAGAAGTTTGTATATGAAGACAAGCTTTCCGGCCTTTTCAATGCCAAGCCTATTTCTGATTTTCGAATGAACGAATCCAAAGGTGGAGAAAACACGTTCCACACCAGCACTGGATGCTGTCGCACTAAACAGCTGAATACAGAGTTCAACCATGCTACTCTCCAGGCAGTTAGATTGGGATCTCCACCAGGTCAGTGCTGACACTCCCTGTGTGACATCCTTTCCAAACATATATGCTTTGAATGCCATGGAGACAGGCTGGCCATGTAGCCTTTCTTTGCATTCCTCAAACATTGAGTCCTGCACCTGGTCAAGTAGGGTGCCACCAACCTGATGGCGACTTGGAGGAGTGTAACCAGGCCGCAGCATCTCAACAAGCTTGATGAACTCTGCATGTTCCACAGCAGAGAAGGCGGTGTTGGTGGCATACAAGAATCGAGCAACTTGGAGATCAATTGCTGACTTTTCATTTGACGATGTCCGCATGATAAATTTGTTGAGTTTCTGCGTCTGCAGTTTGGCCTGTTTGGGTGAGGGTGATGGGAGAGGAGAAGCACAGCGTTTCCTGGAGAGGTTCTCCTCATCATGTGTATGAGTAGTCGGTGAAGATGTAGTATGTGGAGTCGCTGGAGAGTCTGGAATAGCATCATTCGCTTGCTGCTCAGTGTCGCGACTGTCGGCAGTGATCAGGTCGCACATACTAGTAGTGTTACTGTTACAATCTTGAACATGTTGCTTCATACGAGAGACCAGTCCCTGCATTTGTTTCGCACACTTTTTACATTTAGCTTTACATCAAGACTTTCCATGAACAGTAAACTTGTCAAAATACAACCATACACAATCTTTTTTTCTACCAGACATTGTGAAGATTGATGTGCAACTTCCCTTTATTATAATACTGATCAACAAAGTTGCTTCTTATTAACTGAAGTTTTTGAACATATCAATACTAGGTCAAATTTGAAATAGATACATCTACAGTGTATATATAGATAGATAGATAGTTTATTTTTCAAATTCTATAAGCCAGAGGCCCATGAGAACATACAACAAACATAAACATATATATTATACAGTATACAGTGACGCAACAAGATGACAATAACACAGTGACAATGCATACAATCAATGGCAGAAATATTTATAACTCTCATGAACAGTGTACTGAAACCGTAATGCTCATAGTTTCATACAACACCCAAAATATGCATAGTCATGCGGAGAAGGTGTTAACTATACAAAAATCAATTCAAGTATTAATTCGGTGGTGCATTGCATAATAATATATAGATTTAGAATAGGTACTTTAAATTATTTCATTAAACCTTTACATCAGCATGTACAATGTGTAAAATGTATAAGCACTACTTATGTAGCTCGGGCCTTAAACAAAACAGTTTCAGCAATTCATATGCAATGTACTGATTGACTTTAACTGAAATGTATAGGCATCTATGCATAGTCATGACAAGTGTATATTGTAACTGTAATATGGTCATACATAAATAATAATTTAAAGACGTAATGGCATATATATTTTGATTCAAGATGCATGCAATATTGTAAAAAATAGCACATAATTATATAATAATCACTCAGATGAAACATAATAATTAGTCAGCATATCAATTCTGACCATAACTCAAAAGCTTTATAAATGGATACACTTAGTTTCTTGATAACAGACAGATTTTTACTATCAAAAAGTGTTTGCAATTTATACATGTAACTCGGATTAAACCAATAGTACCTTGAAATGTATTTATTTCGTAGATCATTATATAAGGAACATTCAATGAGAAAATGGTACTCGTCTTCGAGTTTATCACATGAAATGCATTTACGTTCCTCACGCAGAATGCTGTGTGGACGGTGCCATCTGCCAGTTTCAATAGAAAGGTTATGGGAGGACAACAACAGTCTTGTCATTGCTACTCTATATTTGGATGGTATATATAGTATATTAGCCATTTTAAATAATTATAGATAAATAGATCTATTTTAGGCCAATGGTCATTACTGAAATGAGTCATGGGAACTAATTGAATAGTTTTGAATAGCTTCAAAGCATAAATGACTCTGTACTACTTACTTTCTTTAATACAATCATTACAATGCAAATAATTACCTTCAAAGCATGCCCCCAATTACCAAAACCAAAGACATGTGTGGACACTTACCTCTATACTAACTGTGACCGGCTTATAATTATCTAATCAGTGATAAAAAGTTTAATCCATTTTTTCAGGTGATTAAAATCATATTTAAATCAATGATTTAAATCAAGTGATTTAAATCATACAACTCTGCGTGCGTAAATGAAACATCTACGGCAGTGCTGCTTTCACTTAAACTTTGTTAATAATTCAGTTATAATGCTCTACATCGTGCACGTAAAAGAACCAGAGGAGACTCTGGAATGGGTCTCTGTCTGTATCATTGCACTATGCTCCAAAAATCTAAAATGACTAATCTCTTCAGGAGGCGTCGCTCATATGGGCAACCGGTAGCGATGATAAATAAACATAAAACACCAGTTGCCAATGGTGACAAAAAACAAATAATGGCTCTAAAAGTAAATATTGTTATAATTGGCATTTTTTTTTTAAATATATGGCTTTAAAATATTAACATGTATCTGTGAATTATATGGCTCTTAGTTGGTTCAAAGTTTTTCAAATTGGCTTCAGTTTTTTCAATTGGCGACAGAGGGAACCCTGCCAAAGAATAAGTACTCCAGAAAATAGGGGGAAATGAATATCCCCTTCATTACTATCAATGGCAAAGGTACATTTGTAGAAATTAAGTACATTTGTAGAAATTAAGTAGACTGCATGGTTTTTAGTTAGGGTTAGGAATCATTTTTTGTATGTATTCTTCTGATATGTGTCTTTTAATGTTATGCAATCTAACAACTACTTATAGATTCACAGCACACTCTCGAGAATTAAATGCTTCCCGGAAACATAGGACACCTGAAAAAAATGTCTGCTTGACAGGGCACGTACATGGCAATTCACCTCATACACAGTGCTTATTAAGTGTTACGGGCGTTTAAGGTTAAAGTGTTAGGTTTTTGCACCTTTTTTTATCACACTACTTGGTGGAATTATAGTAGCCGAGGAGGCCTGGTAGCTCACTTTTCTACCCCCCCCCCACGCATGGCCATAATAGCTCAATTATTGACTGTTAGCTATTAACAGAGAAGAAGAAGAATCACTTTGGTCACATAAGCCTGCGCAGGAAAACGTGTCTAGGTCCATCCAAGGGGTTTGACACCTGGCAGATTGGTCGAATTCTTCGCTTGAATTACCATAGTGTCCGTGGTCCAGTGGAAGAGCACCATATTTGGAATTGAAGTCCCTGTGTTCTATACTCTGTCGGGGCAAGTACATGGCAAGTCACCTGGCACACAGTGGTTAGTACAGGTTAATCGATTAGGTTGCATAAAGTTGACCAGGGAATCGTGCCCAGGTCCACATAATGGGTTTGACATTAATGGAACATGTATATATAGATTAGTGACGACTCCGAATCTTGACATATTGCCGTGTTGGTCAATGGATATATTTCTAGGAATTGGCAGATGTTGTCACTATATGGTTCCTTGTGCAACACCATTCCTAATCACATTATGCACTGATCAAATAAATACATCCAAATTCTCTAACATGATGTACATGAAGCAGACATGTATGTACCCCACCCACTAATTTTCACCTGTCAACAACAAAAGTCAGTATCCACGTGTCCATATTTCGGACAATGTTATACAGATATCCCAGACAATATTTATGTATCGAAAGAATATAACAATACCTTCAATTCTTCCACAAATGAAAGGCCACAGTTCTGTTATTACTAAAGAAAATTAACTGTACTGAACAATTTACCGGCGAAATTATATGTGTCGCAAACTGATTGGAGTTTCCGTTTACTTCCGGGTATGCGCACGCTACAGATACACGTAAACTTCCGAGTTTGGTCACTATAAAGTACGCATATTAAATCAGTCAGTCTTAAACGGACGGATCTGTAGTCCAGTGGTAACACGCTGAACTGGTCAGTCTTTCAAATGGGACGTTAAACCGGGGTCTCGTGTCGGTGCTTTACACCGTGCACATAAAAGAACCAGAGGAGACTCTGGAATGGGTCTCTGTCTGTATCATGCACTATCCTCTAAAATGACTAATCTCTTCAGGAGGTGTCGCTCATATGGTAGCGACAATAAATAAACGTAAAACACACACAGGTCGGTCTTAAACCGAGGTGTCGTGTCGGTGCTTTACACCGTGCACGTAAAAGAACTAGAGGAGGCTCTGGATTGGGTCTGGTCTCTGTCTCTATCATTGCACTATTCTTCTAAAATTACTAATCTCTTCAGGAGGCGTCGCTCATATGGGCTACTAGTAGGCCTACTATATATAAGACCTCTACATAAACAATGTTTCCTGTTATTTCGAGATTTTTGAAAAATGCCTTGATAGTAAAATATTTTTCAAGTCTAAATATTTGGACTAATAGGCAACCGGTAGTGACGATACATAAACGTAAAACACACACAGGTCGGCGATCTGTAGTCCAGTTGTTAACACGCTGGACTGGTAATCCACGGATCGCAGGTTCGACCCCCTGTCTGACCCTAATAAAATTAACAGTCTTTAAGTGGGACTTTAAACCGATGTCTCGTGTCGGTGCTTTACACCGTGCACGTAAAAGAAATAGAGGAGACTGGAATGGGTCTCTGTCTGTATCATTGCACTATCTTCCAAAAATCTAAAATGACTAATCTCTCCAGGAGGCGTCGCTCATATGGGCAACCTGTACCGACGATACATAAACGTAAAGCACACAGGTCGGTGCATATGGCGCATACGAGATGGTCTATGATGAATGCTATCATCTATCGCATGAAAGTGGTGATAAAATTGAATGTGTGTTATTGTGCATATCTAATAATAAATTATACAAATATTTAAACGATAATTCCAAGACCATTAGTCCTTCTCAGAGTATAACAGCGATCTGCAAATAAACACACCATATCCCAAATGTTTTAATTAGGCCTAACTCGTATGTGAGATGGATGGAATAATATATAAACCGTCTCCATGACCTATTGGTAAAGGCGTCCGCTTACGGAGCAGGAGGTCGAAGGTTCGAACCCTCTTCAGAGATTCATTCTGATATGGCCGCTTAGTGAGCCGCAAACTAGTTAAATAGGCTGTCCTATTAGCGCAGTGGTTAGCACGATCGCTTCTCACCAATGCGACTCGTGTTCGATCCTAGGACCGGGAAGTATGTGAGATGGTACGGTGGTCGCCAGATCGGACAGCTGGGTTTTCCCCGGGTACTCCGGTTTCCTCCCACACAAATGACCACATTTACGCTTTCATCCGCGCCAACGAGAGTGATTAATATAAGGTGATAAAGCTTGTTTCGCAATCGTTGTAAAATAAATAAGTGAAAAATAAATAGATTAAAAAAATGTTTAAACTAGTTAAATAATGACTACCGATTGCATATCAGCCAGGCGCCTGTCCGTCAAGGATAAGATTCGGGAAGTACTGATGTCAATTAGCCTGGGAACAGGCGTTGATATATGTTGCCTGGTCAGTCAAATAAATATAGTTTAACACAGAGACCATTATTGAGTTACTAATCATAATTATGTCATTTTGCCAAAAGTTAAAATGTTAAAAATCGACAGACTGGAACCCAGGCTAGATGTCAATATGAGGTGTCTCATAAGTCAGAAATGGCTGGCCCTTTCAATAGACAAACACTTTACTCTACTATATAAAAAATAATATTAGTCAAATAAACATTAGAAACAAATCGGATTTTATTCCCAAACGATTTAACGGCATGTCCATATCACGTTGTTCAAATGCGACATACTTGTATTTACATATTCTTCGAGTATATTACTACAACACAGCCGTTAACAATGTATTCTGTTTCTGCATTTCTCTTTCGCATTTGGAAACTCTATTTCGTTCCGCGGTTTTACACATGTACACTGTATACATGTATACACATCTCGCTATAATTCTAACTTTCTTTGGAATTTATTACCAGTGAATGGCATTGATCAATCTATGTAAGCCGTCACTTATAAATGTCAATGGTCAATCTATGTAAGCCGTCACTTATAAATGTCAATGGTCAATCTATGTAAGCAGTCACTTATAAATGTCAATGGTCAATCTATGTAAGCAGTCACTTATAAATGTCAATGGTCAATCTATGTAAGCCGTCACTTATAAATGTCAATGGTCAATCTATGTAAGCAGTCACTTATAAATGTCAATGGTCAATCTATGTAAGCAGTCACTTATAAATGTCAATGGTCAATCTATGTAAGCCGTCACTTATAAATGTCAATGGTCAATCTATGTAAGCAGTCACTTATAAATGTCAATGGTCAATCTATGTAAGCAGTCACTTATAAATGTCAATGGTCAATCTATGTAAGCAGTCACTTATAAATGTCAATGGTCAATCTATGTAAGCAGTCACTTATAAATGTCAATGGTCAATCTATGTAAGCAGTCACTTATAAATGTCAATGGTCAATCTATGTAAGCAGTCACTTATAAATGTCAATGGTCAATCTATGTAAGCAGTCACTTATAAATGTCAATGGTCAATCTATGTTAGTGGTGCTATCCAGCTTGGACGCGAACTATCTGTGGTTATACCCGTGTGCCCGTCCGTGCTAGCCTGGGAACAGGCGTCGATATAGTTTGCCTTGACAGTCAAATACACATATTTTTAAACCGAGACTATTAATTGGGCCGTATTGAGTTTCTGATCATATCAACGTCATTTTGCCAGAAGTTAAAAAGTGAAAAATCGACAGACTGGACGTCCGTGCCTGTAATACTACTCAAAGGGATGGTCTTCCCCCAACCAATAATAGCTGGAGAGTCACGATATGACCTTATCCTAAGATAGCAGGGGGTATGGTGCCAGCAGTCGACCCAGATGTTTGCCTGACAAAGAAAAAAAGGATGACAAATCAAAGCCAAACGCTATAGTGATTGCGAAACGTCAAACAGTATACATAGACATGGGGACATTTTGAAACGTTTCATTGTGCATATCAGTCAGGAATAAACTAGTTGGTTTCATTTGTGTGCCAATGATTGCCACAAAACCACATGCCAGGGTCACACTATTAAACACTAAATTCATGTAATAAGCTGATTTAATGTCCATGTAAAGTCCGTATTGTGTGTGCAATAGTCGTATGGCGTGAACACTCATGATAAAAACTCGAAACGACATAGATATTTGTACCACAAATTACACAACTATTGTAGTGAGTAAAGGGGAGACTTGGTAGCCACGTTTTGGGTTATAAAAGACGTATATGGCGGATTGAAGCCGCTCGCAACATTGGGAGATTGTCATTCCACGGCAAGCCAACTAGGTACTGCCAATGGGTGGGCGAGCAGTCGAACGAAGCTAACCACATACTCGCTTCATGGCCGACGACAGATCAACAACGGCATTGAGAACGTGGAAATGCAAACCAGAAATAACAATGGAACTACCACATGACCGGAAATGACGAAACCGACATAATCAATCCAACCGGAAATCAACCCGGAACAATAGTACAGCTATATAAGTATCACTCAGTTCATAAAAAATGAGTAGTGAATTATAGACAATCACTTTAAAGCAGCATTACATCGTAATAAAGGATGTTTTGGGTAAAATATAAATACTAATGTGTGTGTGTTTACAAAAATCGAAATAGTCGCTCAGAAACGATAAAATTCCAATAAATTTAAACCGTCGTATACGTGAATTTGTTTATCAACACACGAAATATAAACACGCACAACGCGAAACAACAGAGGATGTAGAACACAACGTATATATTTTGAACATGAAATACTATCTATCTATCTATCTTCCTCTAATGTTGAACCCCTCGTGAGGATGTATACATGTCACTAAAAGACTTAGCTAACAGAGGTATGAATCAACATATCAAGTAATTTAATCAAAAAAGACAACGTGGGACAAATGGGGACGATGCATTCCGAATGCAAACAAATGCGGACGATGTGTTCCGGTTGTAAACAAGTCGTTACAAGTGCGTGACCGATCGACTCGGAAAGTCCTACTTTCGGTTTCGAGTTTGTTTTATCGCAAAAAAACACTGTTTACCAAAATTTAATGAACAAAGTATAATGTTAGAATGTGTAGCAGCATTGCTACCCATACGTAAAAATTTTATTTTTCAAATATCTTTTATTTCATACGATGTAATGCTGCTTTAATCATGAATTACAACAGAAAAGAGTGAACTATTGCACATATTTAATTAATTAGGGGTTTTCATTCACTACATATACAATGTTTATTTGTTGTATTATTTAATTGTTGTAAACATGGGTTACTGTGTTGATGGTATTCTATTATAGTGACTGCTTGCCACTAGGTTCATGTGTGTAAATGTCACCTGTATACGACATAGCACCACGTGCATCCATGTAATACTAACGTGTATTATGTTTGTTCTATTTTAGTATATTTCTGGTAATATTTTATTTTTGAAAAGTCATTCGTTTTATTCACACTATGTTTTTGGTGTGGTTGGGGTGCGTTAAAAGTCGTACTCACGGCGTCGGTTATATGGCAACTCTTCATCTGTTATCGACACATACAGACGGATATGTAGTCCAGTGGTAACACGCTGGACTGGTAATCCAGGGATCGCAGGTTCGATCCCCCGTCTGACCCTAATAAAATTAACAGTCTTTCAGATGGGACGCTAAACCGAGGTCTCGTGTCGGTGCTTTACACCGTGCACGTAAAAGAACCAGAGGAGATTCTGGAATGGGTCTCTGTCTGTATCATGCACTATCCTCCAATATCTAAAATAACTAATCTCTTCAGGAGGCGTCGCTCATATGGGCAACCGGTAGCGACGATAAATAAACGTAAAAACACAACACACACGTTATCGACACAGACGGATCTATTGACCAGTTGTTAACATGTTGAACTGGTAATTCAGGATCGCGGATTCGAGCCCCCCCCCCCCCGTCTGACAATAATAAAATAACAGTCTTTCAGATGGGACTTTAAACCGAGGTCTCGTGTCGGTGCTTTACACAGTACACGTAACAGAACCAGAGGAGACTCTGGAATGGGTCTCTGTCTGTATTATTTCACTATCCTCCAACATCTAAAATGACTAATCTCTTCAGGAGGCGTAGCTCATATGGGCAACCGGTAGCGACGATAAATAAATAAAAACACACAACGCATGACTCTAATAAAATTATCAATCTTTCAGATGGGACTTTAAACCGAGGTCTCGTGTTAGTGCTTTACACCGTGCACGTAAAAGAACCAGAGGAGACTCCGGAATGGGTCTCTGTCTGTATCATGCTCTATCCTCAAACAATCTAAAATAACTAATCTCTTCAGGAGGCGTCGCTCATATGGACAACCGGTAATGACAATAAACAAACCTAAAACACACACATAGATTACATTCTTTTCTTAGTGTATTAAGAACCGTTCTCGATATTAAGTAGCTTTGAGGAAAACAAATACCGAACTCTTCAGAGTTTTACTCGCTTTGATTTAAAGTTTGTCTCGCGCCAGTCATAAATTTGAAAAATGAAGGACTATTTATACCCAACATCAAAGAATCTGCTGACATCCTAATTGAATTTAAGCTATTCGAGCAGTTTGTTTTTAAATGTCAACTTGGTTAGGTAGTTGGAATTCAGGTATTCCCCCCACTTTTATTGACGAGAGGCAATACAAGGATACACATGATATTTGTACTTACACGGTAATAGGACACACTATGTTGTAGATCTTCATTATTATACGCAGATCTTTCAGATATTGTTGGGATAGCAACTGCAACACAGGTACGTCAATAATATTCATAATATATATAATTATGGATAACAACACTAATATAATGATAATATTAATAGACATAATAACAACAATAATAATACTGATAATAATAATAATAATAATAAAGATGATGGTGATGATGATGATGATGATGATGATGATGATGAAGAAGAAGAAGACGTATAAGACGACGAAGAAGATGATGATGATGATGATGAAGAAGAAGTAGAAGAAGATGATGATGATGATGATGATGATGATGATGATGATGATGATGATGAAGAAGAAGAAGAAGATGATGATGATGATGATGATGAACTTTTTAGTTGACATTGGAAAATACAATGTCTTCTTTATAATGAAGCTAATCGCCATTATGTCCGATTAACGCAGTGGATAGCGCGCTCGCTTCTCACCAATGTAACCCGGGTTCGATCCTCGGACCGGGAAATATGTGAGATGGTACGGTGGTCGCCAGATCGCACAGGTGGGTTTTCTCCGGGTACTCCGGTTTCCTCCCACACGAATGATCACATAATAAATTATACGCTTTCATATGCGCCAACGAGAGTGATTAATATAAGTTGTTAGAACTTGCTTCGCAATCGTTGTAAAATATATAAAGTTTAAACCCTGTTTTAAGAAGTACTGATCAAATGTTTGATATGTCTTTCTCAAGGACACTACCTCTATGACGTGATCGAGTTATCCCGAAATGTATATTGGTCATTTTAGTTGAATATCTTTGTTTTTACTGTTGTTCCCTAACAATATGTTGCGATAGGATAAATGTAATTTTACCAAAGTCTTGTTAATTAATCGATAATGTATTTTTACAATCAGCGTATCCATTGGATATGCTGTAGGATATCTGTCGAGATTTGATAATTTAATAATTATAAGAGGAGAAAACGGATGGAATGGATAGCATATGGTGCAAAGGAAACAATGATGCAAACAGAGGAAAGCAATTAAGATGACCAATCTACCTTTAGGGGTATTCAGGGGCAGTAACGGACACATATCGCCCATTGTGCTTGCTCGTAGAATAAACGCGCTATCTTTATTTTTTATTTTTTTATTATTATTATTATTAAACTACATGTACAGTGTACAACTGTGCTAAATATGTGTACATGTATTTTCACCATTGTCGCGGACAACTGTTTAATACATAGATTACAAACCTGAAATCAGCAACGTCTCTCTTTGATGGTTGACCACGACGTGTGCCCATCACGTCATATATATTTTTTGAATTTGAATGAGGTAGTTTGTTATGTAAGCAGCTCTGTGTACTTGATGTCTAATTTGGTAAATTTTGGTTGTGGAAGACGTCGGGTACTTAGCAGTACATGTATTTAAGACACTCACTAGAAGTCCGAACAAGCTGGGTAGCTTCATTACATTACTTTATTTTACGAAAGAACCTACATATCACGTAACTAATACAAATTAGGACCTCAACATATATGACATAGAAAACATATTAATTAAAGAAACACTATGCGCCATTCGTAATATACTAGTACGCCAAGGACCGTGTTCTCTTACTATTTTAAGGGAAATAGTACATTACCAAAATGACAACGCCGGAAGTCCAACTAGACATCATTACGGAGAGTGACGATGACGATATTCCTGACATAGATCATAGTGACAAGGTCCATGAAACTCCGAAGCCGAGCAAGTACTCGAGGCGATATTCCAGTCCGTCGTACGATGCATTGCTCCACCGAGAGGGCACACATCTTCTGCATGAGCGCTTGTTTAGCCTTGTCCAGGGACAGGATATGTCCAGAGACGGCCATTCTAAATGCAGCAATTCCATAGAAGAGGGAGTTAAAGAAGATAGGTAAGTTTACTGTTTATTTCTAATGATGAAAGCGAGTGGCGCATTCGTCATAATAGACAACACAACTCACTGCATTTGTCGAAACACACTTGCACCTGTTTCACAAACCGAAACACACGACTACATTTTGTATTGTAGAACACATGATGACAATGGAAATATGAATAAGATTACAAACAGTGTGTACGGATGTTGTTATGAAACATTGAGTATATAGGAGTGTCCATAGCTTATATAGTATGGAATCCATCGTCATCAATAAGAGAGAAAACGCGATGCAGATAGAAATATCTTGCCTAATGACCTCACCACACCTCACCACCATGGTTCTACCTTTTGGTAGAATTATTAAGTCTAGGTGGTTTATGCCCCCTCGTTGTCTCGTCGTTGTGGTATGTTTGTGTGTGTTTTACGTTTATTTATCGTCGCTACCGGTTGCCCATATGAGCGAGGCCTCCTGAAGAGATTAGTTATTTTAGATTTTGGAGGATAGTGCATGATACAGACAGAGACCCATTCCAGAATCTCCTCTGGTTCATTTACGTGCACGGTGTAAAGCACCGACACGAGACCTCGGTTTAACGTCCCATCTGAAAGACTGTTAATTTTATTAGGGTCAGACGGGGGATCGAACCTGCGATCCCTGGATTACCAGTCCAGCGTGTTACCACATGACTACATATCCGTCTGTGTCCGTCAGAAATATCTTGCCTAATGACATCACCACACCTCACCACCATGGTTCTACCTTTTGGTAGAATTATTAAGTCTAGGTGGTTTATGCCCCCTCGTTGTCTCGTCGTTGTTGTATTCCGGTGTATATTAATATATACAGCACTTGTGATGAAGCTGACTGGTTAGTTGAGTCTCAAACTGTATCACATGCCTAGCAAGTTGCGATGCAGTCTCCGAAACTCATTCTAATCATACCATTGTTGTTGGAGAATTCAAATAACTGAGCACAGTCTATACCACCGATATACTGTATAATCTGGAAGAGTTGTATAAGATGGTTGGGTTCTAACTCACAACCTAGGTTACGAGGTTTATTTTGCAATGCGCAACATTTACTTGAATGTGACATAGCAACAATTGCAGAACACATTGTTTAAGTTAATTCCGTTAAGGTGAAATGTGTCTCAAGTATGAATTTAAAGCATTAAAGTTTAAACTTTATTTATTTTACAATGATTGCGAAGCAAGTTCTAACAACTTATATTAAAGTGACATTACATCTCAAAAAGCAACTAAGATGCATTTTTTCAGGTATTAATGCGTTCCTACTACACATTATTCCGAATACATAGAGGATATGACGCGCTCGTGAAAATATTTGAAATGTTCTCACTTCGAGGTGAGATATATTCCATATTCACTCAAAACAAACAAATTTTCTTTTTATTTTATGATAATTGGTGAAAAACAAACACAAAATGAAATTAAAATAGCTGGCCGCCGTGTTTTTGCGCGGATGAATACATTAACGACTATACGTCGTGAGTCGAAAGAAACACAAATCTGCCGCCATCTTGAATTTAAAGTTGAATCGAGGAAAAATACATGAACAATCGCAAATCGCCAATGGCTACAATATTGCAAAATTGTCTAATAAAAACTCAGTTTAATGGCTACAATATTGCAAAATTGGCTAATAAAAACTCAGTTTGGCGAAAATTATAAAAACGGCGAAAATCTGTAAAATATCCGAAAATTGGAAATTCCCCCGAGACTATTTTTAGAAAATTACTCTGGTCAAGGTGAAATCGTGTCGCGCGTGACTAATATCTCGGACTGGAGATTCGTACAAGCGTGTTGTTTGTTTATTTAATGGGGCGTAATGTTTGATTAGTGTGCAAACACGGGACACACTATCAATGCTTATTATATTGAGCAGGTGATAATTAAGAGCAGGGCGGCATTACATTGTTGCCCAAATTCTTTGTAGACGAAAATTATGCTACCAAATTGAAAAGATTTACACGACTGTTAGACGCACGTTTTTTGGTGTGGTTAGACGTAAGTGTGTCGGCAACTTTTGTTTTGGTTTTGTTGTCGTTAATTGTGTTAATTTGAATATCTCAAAGGAAAGCAGTATGTAACCCTTACCTCAGTTGTAGTTTATGGTCCCGGTCGATCTCCTCACGACGTGCACGTCGTGACCGGTGCACATCCCGCAGCAGCAGCGTAGGATTCTGGGATCTTCTGGTCGTCGATCTTGTGAAGGGGGAGGCTCGCCAGCATGTGGACTCAGCACATCAGGACAGATCCACCAGCTCTTCTAGATAGTGGCATTCATAGGTACACTATATCTTCGCCGGCTCGTTTCGACACTTTCTCTTCATTCTTTACTTCTCCGGCGGATAGACGAGACGGCGGACCTGAGGGAGCGGCAACAGTCGTGGCATCCACGCTCCCCTGAGTGACAATCGACGACCAGATGTTTAACTGTCAGATCCGTATTAATGCTGCTGCGGGGTGACCAACAGTGAGGAGTGTGGCCCTACAAAGGACCACGTACAGACCAGGCCAACCTGGCCGGCACAGAAAGAAGTAACCACCTGATGACGTCTTCATAAGCTACACAGAATACAGAAATAATCAACGTAGAAGAACAGGAATAATCATCATAGAAGAACAGGAATAATCATCATAGAAGCATAGGAATAATCATCACAGAACACGTATAATCATCATCGAATAACCACCACAGAAGAATCACCTTAGGAAAAGAAGAATCACCTTAGACAAGAAGAATCACCTTAGGACATAACCATCTTAGAAAATACAGTCGCCCAAATGCATTTATGCGGTGGCGACTATAAACAAAATTACATCGTTGCGTTGGTCATACCGCACTTAGGTGGTGCAATTGTAAGATACATATAATAAATTAATATACTATAAATACTCTGGGGAAAATGGCGCGCGTCGGAATTGGCTAAAGGAAACGCAGTTTCAATTTACAGTGACAACATTCGAGACATTGTTAGTTGTATTTCGCTTTTGATTTGTTTCATAACAAAAACAATAATACAGGTAAATAGTGTCATTGAAGCCAGGTAAACGGTGAAAATTATATGACACGGTGCAAGTTTGTGAAAAAACAACATCGGATGATAAAATTAATTTACATT
>CM026386.1:81429691-81479511 GCA_014843695.1 Archivesica marissinica | reverse complement strand
GTTGTATTGTAGTATATTGTTCATGTTGTATTGTTTGTATTGTAGTATATTGTTCATGTTGTATTGTAGTATATTGTTCATGTTGTATTGTAGTATATTGTTCATGTTGTATTGTAGTATATTGTTCATGTTGTTATTGTAGTATATTGTTCATGTTGTATTGTTTGTATTGTAGTATATTGTTCATATTGTATTGTTTATATTGTAGTATATTGTTCATGTTGTATTGTTTGTATTGTAGTATATTGTTCATATTGTATTGTTTGTATTGTAGTATATTGTTCATGTTGTATTGTAGTATATTGTTCATGTTTGTATTGTAGTATATTGTTCATTTTGTATTGTAGTATATTGTTCATATTGTATTGTAGTATATTGTTCATGTTGTATTGTATTGTATTGTTTGTATTGTAGTATATTGTTCATATTGTATTGTTTGTATTGTAGTATATTGTTCATGTTGTATTGTAGTATATTGTTCATGTTGTATTGTAGTATATTGTTCATGTTGTATTGTAGTATATTGTATTGTTTGTATTGTAGTATATTGTTCATGTTGTATTGTAGTATATTGTTCATGTTGTATTGTAGTATATTGTTCATGTTGTATTGTAGTATTTGTTCATGTTGTATTGTTGTATTGTAGTATATTGTTCATGTTGTATTGTAGTATATTGTTCATGTTGTATTTAGTATATTGTTCTATGTATTGTAGTATATTGTTCATGTTGTATTGTTTGTATTGTAGTATATTGTTCATTGTATGTTTGTATTGTAGTATATTGTTCATATTGTATTGTAGTATATTGTTCATGTTGTATTGTAGTATATTGTTCATATTGTATTGTAGTATATTGTATTGTTTGTATTGTAGTATATTGTTCATGTTGTATTGTAGTATATTGTTCATGTTGTATTGTAGTATATTGTATTGTAGTATATTGTTCATGTTGTATTGTAGTATATTGTTCATGTTGTATTGTAGTATATTGTTCATGTTGTATTGTAGTATATTGTTCATATTGTATTGTTTGTATTGTAGTATATTGTTCATGTTGTATTGTAGTATATTGTTCATGTTGTATTGTTTGTATTGTAGTATATTGTTCATGTTGTATTGTTTGTATTGTAGTATATTGTTCATATTGTATTGTAGTATATTGTTCATGTTTGTATTGTAGTATATTGTTCATGTTGTATTGTAGTATATTGTTCATATTGTATTGTAGTATATTGTTCATGTTTGTATTGTAGTATATTGTTCATATTGTATTGTAGTATATTGTTCATGTTGTATTGTAGTATATTGTTCATGTTGTATTGTTTGTATTGTAGTATATTGTTCATGTTGTATTGTAGTATATTGTTTGTTTGTATTGTAGTATATTGTTCATGTTGTATTGTAGTATATTGTTCATGTTGTATTGTTTGTATTGTAGTATATTGTTCATGTTGTATTGTAGTATATTGTTCATGTTGTATTGTAGTATATTGTTCATGTTGTATTGTAGTATATTGTTCATGTTGTATTGTAGTATATTGTTCATGTTGTATTGTTTGTATTGTAGTATATTGTTCATGTTGTATTGTTTGTATTGTAGTATATTGTTCATGTTGTATTGTAGTATATTGTTCATGTTGTATTGTAGTATATTGTTCATGTTGTATTGTAGTATATTGTTCATGTTGTATTGTAGTATATTGTATTGTTGTATTGTAGTATATTGTTCATGTTGTATTGTAGTATATTGTTCATATTGTATTGTTTGTATTGTAGTATATTGTTCATGTTGTATTGTAGTATATTGTTCATGTTGTATTGTTTGTATTGTAGTATATTGTTTGTATTGTAGTATATTGTTCATATTGTATTGTAGTATATTGTTCATATTGTATTGTTTGTATTGTAGTATATTGTTCATGTTGTATTGTTTGTATTGTATATTGTTCATGTTGTATTGTTTGTATTGTAGTATATTGTTCATATTGTATTGTAGTATATTGTTCATGTTGTATTGTAGTATATTGTTCATATTGTATTGTAGTATATTGTTTGTATTGTAGTATATTGTTCATGTTGTATTGTAGTATATTGTTTGTATTGTAGTATATTGTTCATATTGTATTGTAGTATATTGTTCATGTTGTATTGTTTGTATTGTAGTATATTGTTCATGTTGTATTGTTTGTATTGTAGTATATTGTATTGTTTGTATTGTAGTATATTGTTCATATTGTATTGTTTGTATTGTAGTATATTGTTCATGTTGTATTGTAGTATATTGTTCATATTGTATTGTAGTATATTGTTCATGTTTGTATTGTAGTATATTGTTCATGTTGTATTGTTTGTATTGTAGTATATTGTTCATGTTGTATTGTAGTATATTGTTCATATTGTATTGTTTGTATTGTAGTATATTGTTCATGTTGTATTGTAGTATATTGTTCATTGTTTGTATTGTAGTATATTGTTCATATTGTATTGTTTGTATTGTAGTATATTGTTCATATTGTTGTATTGTAGTATATTGTTTGTATTGTAGTATATTGTTCATATTGTATTGTTTGTATTGTAGTATATTGTTCATGTTGTATTGTTTGTATTGTAGTATATTGTTCATGTTGTATTGTTTGTATTGTAGTATATTGTTCATATTGTATTGTTTGTATTGTAGTATATTGTTCATGTTGTATTGTAGTATATTGTTCATGTTGTATTGTAGTATATTGTTCATATTGTATTGTAGTATATTGTTCATATTGTATTGTAGTATATTGTTCATGTTGTATTGTAGTATATTGTTCATATTGTATTGTAGTATATTGTAGTATATTGTTCATGTTGTATTGTTTGTATTGTAGTATATTGTTCATGTTGTATTGTAGTATATTGTTCATGTTGTATTGTAGTATATTGTTCATGTTGTATTGTAGTATATTGTTCATGTTGTATTGTTTGTATTGTAGTATATTGTTCATGTTGTATTGTTTGTATGTATATATTGTTCATATTGTATTGTTTGTATTGTAGTATATTGTTCATTGTATTGTAGTATATTGTTCATATTGTATTGTAGTATATTGTTCATGTTGTATTGTAGTATTGTCATATTGTATTGTTTGTATTGTAGTATATTGTTCATGTTGTATTGTAGTATATTGTTCATGTTGTATTGTAGTATATTGTTCATGTTGTATTGTAGTATATTGTTCATGTTGTATTGTTTGTATTGTAGTATATTGTTCATGTTGTATTGTTTGTATTGTAGTATATTGTTCATGTTGTATTGTAGTATATTGTTCATATTGTATTGTAGTATATTGTTCATGTTGTATTGTAGTATATTGTTCATGTTGTATTGTAGTATATTGTTCATGTTGTATTGTAGTATATTGTTCATGTTGTATTGTAGTATATTGTTCATGTTGTATTGTTTGTATTGTAGTATATTGTTCATATTGTATTGTAGTATATTGTTCATGTTGTATTGTTTGTATTGTAGTATATTGTTCATGTTGTATTGTAGTATATTGTTCATATTGTATTGTTTGTATTGTAGTATATTGTTCATGTTGTATTGTAGTATATTGTTCATATTGTATTGTAGTATATTGTTCATGTTGTATTGTAGTATATTGTATTGTTTGTATTGTAGTATATTGTTCATATTGTATTGTTTGTATTGTAGTATATTGTTCATGTTGTATTGTAGTATATTGTTCATATTGTATTGTAGTATATTGTTCATGTTGTATTGTAGTATATTGTTTGTTTGTATTGTAGTATATTGTTCATATTGTATTGTTTGTATTGTAGTATATTGTTCATGTTGTATTGTAGTATATTGTTCATATTGTATTGTAGTATATTGTTCATGTTGTATTGTAGTATATTGTTCATATTGTATTGTAGTATATTGTTCATGTTGTATTGTTTGTATTGTAGTATATTGTTCATGTTGTATTGTTGTATTGTAGTATATTGTTCATATTGTATTGTTTGTATTGTAGTATATTGTTCATGTTGTATTGTAGTATATTGTTCATATTGTATTGTAGTATATTGTTCATGTTGTATTGTAGTATATTGTTCATATTGTATTGTTTGTATTGTAGTATATTGTTCATATTGTATTGTAGTATATTGTTCATGTTGTATTGTAGTATTGTTCATATTGTATTGTAGTATATTGTTCATGTTGTATTGTTTGTATTGTATATATTGTTCATATTGTATTGTTTGTATTGTAGTATTGTTCATGTTGTATTGTAGTATATTGTTCATGTTGTATTGTAGTATATTGTTCATGTTGTATTGTAGTATATTGTTCATATTGTATTGTAGTATATTGTTCATGTTGTATTGTAGTATATTGTTCATGTTTGTATTGTAGTATATTGTTCATTTTGTATTGTAGTATATTGTTCATATTGTATTGTAGTATATTGTTCATGTTGTATTGTAGTATATTGTTCATGTTGTATTGTAGTATATTGTTCATGTTGTATTGTATATTGTTCATGTTGTATTGTTTGTATTGTAGTATATTGTTCATGTTGTATTGTAGTATATTGTTCATGTTGTATTGTTTGTATTGTAGTATATTGTTCATGTTGTATTGTAGTATATTGTTCATATTGTATTGTAGTATATTGTTCATGTTGTATTGTAGTATATTGTTCATATTGTATTGTAGTATATTGTTCATGTTGTATTGTTTGTATTGTAGTATATTGTTCATATTGTATTGTAGTATATTGTTCATGTTGTATTGTAGTATATTGTTCATATTGTATTGTAGTATATTGTTCATGTTGTATTGTAGTATATTGTTTGTTTGTATTGTAGTATATTGTTCATATTGTATTGTAGTATATTGTTCATGTTGTATTGTAGTATATTGTTCATGTTGTATTGTAGTATATTGTTCATATTGTATTGTTTGTATTGTAGTATATTGTTCATATTGTATTGTTTGTATTGTAGTATATTGTTCATGTTGTATTGTAGTATATTGTTCATGTTGTATTGTAGTATATTGTTCATGTTGTATTGTAGTATATTGTTCATGTTGTATTGTTTGTATTGTAGTATATTGTTCATATTGTATTGTAGTATATTGTTCATGTTGTATTGTAGTATATTGTTCATATTGTATTGTAGTATATTGTTCATGTTGTATTGTAGTATATTGTTCATATTGTATTGTTTATATTGTTCATATTGTATTGTTTTTTGTATTGTAGTATATTGTTCATGTTGTATTGTAGTATATTGTTCATATTGTATTGTAGTATATTGTTCATGTTGTATTGTAGTATATTGTTCATATTGTATTGTTTATATTGTTCATATTGTATTGTTTATATTGTATTGTAGTATATTGTTCATGTTGTATTGTAGTATATTGTTCATATTGCATTGTTTGTATTGTAGTATATTGTTCATATTGTATTGTTTGTATTGTAAATAATGCATAATGTTTATTACTCTCCCTTTTTACAGACTGTGCAATATAAAGATGGGAGACTACTCCTGTACAGTATACACCAAAGAAGATGTTCCCAGGTAAGTTGTCTCCCTTGCCTTACTTCATTAGATGGAGCAGAGATGACTATCGGGCCGTGAAGCAACTAGAGTATTATGTTACCTCTGTACTGTGCTATATTCCACGGGGGATATAACACAAACCTATTTATACCATACACAAAACACTACATGTGATTCTCTCTGCAGATTTGTGTACCCTCCACAACAACTCTTGGGAAAGGAATATGTTATTTGATTGAGAAAAAAAATAGAATAAAGAAAGAAGATTTCAGTTTAATTTGTAAGTATACCTATTCTTTTGCACTCGGTAATGTCTTGATGTATTGTAAGTTGTACATAGATTGTATGGGTATTACTGTTTGGGCATCCTAGGAATTTCGTACTGGGCTTTAATGTTTACTGTCCGTATGTGTAAAATATAAAGTTGCAAGTTGTTCACTGCAGTTTTTATTACACTGTGAACTCACTGAATATCAGCCAGCATGGGTTATGGTAATACACACACATTATAGTTCATACCTCTAGATATTATCTATGACATGTGATATCCTTGTCAACTATTTTGATACTGTGTGTCTCTTTGGTTTTATTGCTATTGTAATACGTGCCTCATTACAGTATTACGGGTCTTTGCTATATTACACAACAACTCTCTAATATAAATGACATGATATTGCTGGATTTAGAAGGAAAATTTTAGTTAGCTTTATTATATATCTTAGTTTTAATAACGGGGTATATTAGTTTATGGTATGTCTTTTATTTTGTTTCTTGTTTTTAATTGAATAGGACTTCAAATAACTTATAAGGAAAGCATTATTCATTTAATATACCGTATACTGTTCTGATTGGTTCAGTTACATATGTACATTTATATGTAATAACTATATTGTTTTGCATGCTACATTATATAATTATACTTGTTGGGATAGCGTAGGGGTGAGGGGGTGATTGCCATGCCATCATGAGGTTGATTTCTTGAATCCAGTTAAGAGACATGGTTTGTTAGTTTATACAAATTTAATTTAACTTGATTGTGAAACAAGTTCCTACAACTGATATTAAAAACTCTCGAGACCTCATTCCTGATGGAATCCATTGCCATGAGGGAGAGAGAAGAGGCAATGTGGAATTTAAATGCCTTGTCTTAGGGCACAATCGTAATGGCTACAGCTGTGTGCTAACTCCGGGACCTTCGCACGTGAAGCGAACGTGCTAACACTGCGCTATCACGACTTCCACGGCATTGTTTGTTACTGAATAGGGACCAGTTAGCAAACCCCCTCCTGCTAATTAACAAATGGTTACCGACTGTCTACGTAGTACTGTCTGGGATCTCGATCAGTAACACTTTGGACAGTGTCTACGTAGTACTGTCTGGGATCTCGATCAGTAACACTTTGGACAGTGTATCCACCCAAAACTGGCCAACCCTTTGAATAGGAGGCGGGTGGAGGTGACAATATAATAAACCAACATTGTTTATAGTATACATTTGTGTGATAGAAATGTACAATGTAGCTATATACGGTATAATATCTCACACCACAGTCTTAGCGAGAACTTCTCTTCAGGTTTTTGTTGTACTTTTGTAAAAGAGTGACTTGGCAAAGATTTAAATTAGTGTATTATGTACTATGAGATACGATGACGGAAGGATGTGTGTAACCTGGCTCATAAATCCTTGTACCAACACAGGAGTAGGGAAGGCTATGTGTAACCTGGCTCATAAAGAATGGTACCAACACAGGAGTATGGAAGGATATGTGTAACCTGGCTCATAAATAGTGGTACTAACACAGCAGTAGGGAAGGATGTGAGTAACCTGGCTAATAAATCCTTGTACTAACACAGGAGTAGGGAAGGATGTGTGTAACCTGGCTAATAAATAGTGGTACCAACACAGGAGTAGGGAAGAATATGTGTAACCTGGCTAATAAATAGTGGTACCAACACAGGAGTAGGGAAGAATATGTGTAACCTGGCTAATAAATAGTGGTACCAACACAGGAGTAGGGAAGGATATGTGTAACCTGGCTAATAAATAGTGGTACCAACACAGGAGTAGGGAAGGATATGTGTAACCTGGCTAATAAATAGTGGTACCAACACAGGAGTAGGGAAGGATATGTGTAACCTGGCTAATAATAGTGGTACCAACACAGGAGTAGGGAAGGTATGTGTAACCTGGCTCATAAATAGTGTACCAACACAGGAGTAGGAAGAATGTAACGGCTCATAATTGTACCAACAAGTTAGGGAAGGTATGTGTAATGGCTTAATTGACACACAGGAGTAGGGAAGGATATGTGTAACCTGGCTATAAATAGTGGTACCAACACAGGAGTAGGGAAGAATTGGTAACCTGGCTAAATTTTACCAAAGGAGTAGGGAAGGATATGTGTAACCTGGCTCATAAATCCTTGTACCAACACAGGAGTAGGGAAGAATATGTGTAACCTGGCTCATAAATCCTTGTACCAACACAGGAGTAGGGAAGAATATGTGTAACCTGGCTAATAAATCCTGGTACCAACACAGGAGTAGGGAAGAATATGTGTAACCTGGCTCATAAATAGTGGTACCAACACAGGAGTAGGGAAGAATTGTGTAACCTGGCTCATAAATCCTTGTACCAACACAGGAGTAGGGAAGATATGTGTAACCTGGCTATAAAGTGGTACAACAAGGAGTAGGGAAGAATATGTGTAACCTGGCTAATAAATAGTGGTACCAACACAGGAGTAGGGAAGAATATGTGTAACCTGGCTAATAAATAGTGGTACCAACACAGGAGTAGGGAAGAATATGTGTAACCTGGCTAATAAATAGTGGTACCAACACAGGAGTAGGGAAGGATATGTGTAACCTGGCTAATAAATAGTGGTACCAACACAGGAGTAGGGAAGGATATGTGTAACCTGGCTCATAAATAGTGGTACCAACACAGGAGTAGGGAAGGATATGTGTAACCTGGCTCATAAATAGTGGTACCAACACAGGAGTAGGGAAGGATATGTGTAACCTGGCTCATAAATAGTGGTACCAACACAGGAGTAGGGAAGGATATGTGTAACCTGGCTCATAAATAGTGGTACCAACACAGGAGTAGGGAAGGATGTGAGTAACCTGGCTAATAAATCCTTGTACCAACACAGGAGTAGGGAAGGATGTGAGTAACCTGGCTCATAAATCCTTGTACCAACACAGGAGTAGGGAAGGATGTGAGTAACCTGGCTATAAATCCTGGTACCAACACAGGAGTAGGGAAGGATATGTGTAACCTGGCTCATAAATAGTGGTACCAACACAGGAGTAGGGAAGGATATGTGTAACCTGGCTCATAAATAGTGGTACCAACACAGGAGTAGGGAAGGATATGTGTAACCTGGCTCATAAATAGTGGTACCAACACAGGAGTAGGGAAGGATATGTGTAACCTGGCTCATAAATAGTGGTACCAACACAGGAGTAGGGAAGGATATGTGTAACCTGGCTCATAAATAGTGGTACCAACACAGGAGTAGGGAAGGATATGTGTAACCTGGCTCATAAATAGTGGTACCAACACAGGAGTAGGGAAGGATATGTGTAACCTGGCTCATAAATAGTGGTACCAACACAGGAGTAGGGAAGGATATGTGTAACCTGGCTCATAAATAGTGGTACCAACACAGGAGTAGGGAAGGATATGTGTAACCTGGCTCATAAATAGTGGTACCAACACAGGAGTAGGGAAGGATATGTGTAACCTGGCTCATAAATAGTGGTACCAACACAGGAGTAGGGAAGGATGTGAGTAACCTGGCTAATAAATCCTTGTACCAACACAGGAGTAGGTTAATTTAGTGATGGTCTCGCTTAATACAACAAATTGTATATACTGTGAAAAAGGGTGAATCTCTAAAAATTGTGTTTTATTGGCATGTTTGTAAGTAGGGTAGCTAAAAATCTTTATTTATTTTGGAGTGACTTTTCTCTGCAACAATTGTTTGTAGCTTGATATTTTAGTCCTAAATTTATGTTTGAAATTACAGCATATTTTTTTACGACATTGAAATGTATTTAAAGTGACAAACGTCTATTCATTTGATGAATAATTTATGAATAGGAAGTCATACACCCATGTGGGAAATGAATTTCAAGCTTATTTCAAGCTAAAAATTCCACTATAATGAAACAAATCTAGTTCCAGCCCCCTCCTAGTCGGAAGTTTCAAATAAATCTACATATTTATACGGAAAATAATTCATTTATAAATGAATATTTAATGGGTTTAATTCATCGCATGTCTTTGATCAAATTTTATTTCACCGAAAGACCATTGAAAGCAATATTATCCTGCATTTCCAAAGTTCTATTTTAATTTAAATGATGATTTTCTATATTTTTTTAAATTGATTTTTAAAAATTTCTTTTAAATTGATAATTTTCTATATTATTGAATGGATATATCTATATATGTTTACTTCCAAATTTCTATATTTCTTTTAAATTGACAATTTTCTTTATTTTTTAATTTCTAATTTTCTACATTTTTTTAAAATTGATAATTTTCTATTTTTTTTTAATTTCTAATTTTCAATATTTCTTTTAAATTGATAATTTTCTATTTTTTTTAATTTCTAATTTTCAATATTTCTTTTAAATTGATAATTTTCTATATTGCATTTTGAAAATGTGAAGTAGCATGCCATCCTGTACATCACTCCACTAGCCATGATTCCAGTCTGTTGATTTTTCACTTTTTAATTTCTGGCAAAATGACATGATATGATCTGAAACTCAATATGGCCCAATTAATTGTCTCGGTGTTAAAATATATTTATTTGACTGACCAGACAAAATATATCAATGCCTGTTCCCAGACTAATCACTCACATCAATGAGAGACATTGGTCAGTTACTGCCCCTGAATACTCCCTAAAAGTAGATACCGGTAGGTCCTATTAAGTGTTTTCCTCTGTTTTTATCGTTGTTTCCTTTGCACAACATGCCAGCAATTTTATTCCACTATCGCTCTATATGATTATTAAATTACTAGATCTCGACAGATCTCCTACAGTATATCAAATGGTTACTTATTTGTAAAACAATGTTATCAGTTAATTAACACGATTTTGATAAAATCACATTTATCATACCGCAACATCTGGTTAGGGAACAACAGTAAAAACAAAGGAATCTAACTAAAAAGGACATATTCACATTTTGGAATAAATCAGACTTTATCTGCCAAGGGAGGTAATGGAAAATTAGAGATGTCTCTCATTATCACAATGTAACCTGCTTATACATGGTAAAGAAACCAAAGTAAAACCATTAAAAAACTGTACACTCGCCTAATACTGATATTTTTACTAATATGTGATAGCTTATGCATAATTAAAGTTTGATATAGAATGCTTACGGAGCACGAAAATCAGTTTAATTAGCTGGGGGCTATTTGCCGTCATCATTCTCATTGCCCTGTTCTTGTTACAGACCCGCAACATCTCAGCATTTTCAGCAGGATATCTGGTTGTTTCGGCCCTTTTCTGGGTTCTCAGGTTTTTCAGATCGCCAAAGCCAAAACACAAACATGCAAAAAAAAGAATATATATATATATAATATTCGGTGAAATGGCCAATGTGGATTCAGACGTTAGTGCCGACTGGTTATGGATTTCCTTTGCACATATTATGGTATCCAAGTTTGGATGAGAACTAGTTCATTAAGGAAGCTATCTGATTCGTCTAGACAGCGTTGTTTAATTCCCACCTGCGCATTAAATTTTTAACCATCGTCGCCTGGTTTGCATGTGTTTAAATAAATAGAGAATATTGTCTTACTGTCTTATAAATTTTAATTTATTAGGCGAGTTGGAGAAAATATACAAGGCGAGGCTGTACTCGGCCTTGTATTATTTACCGGAGATATAAAGGAAGTTTTAGAGAGGAAAGATTACCAAATATTCATTACCTGAATGGCTGAAGTTTTATCATACCCATCTGAACATATGATGTCATACACAAACCATTATGATGTCACAAAAGGTTTTATTAGGCACTGACTAATAAAGCAAAGTTTATTAATCCTTTCAACACTACAGTACAGGCCTCTAAATAGACTTACAAAAAGTGTAGATCCAGATGAGCCGGCTCGTGACGAGCCGTCTCATCAGGATCTGCACTTTTTGTCAGTAATAATTAATACTATTTTTAGATAAAATTACCCATTTTGATAAATGAACTGGTCCAAAGGTAATTTTCTTATTAATTTTTTGGTCTAAAAATATGATGTACCAGTCCATGTCAGTTGCTTGGGGTTGAATGGGTTAAGCAGGCAGTTTTTGACCACTATTTCGCATGGCGGTAGAATAATAAAACAATTGTCGTTTGCGAGCTTTAGTTTTGTTTGTTGGAAAATCTCCAGTTTTTTCATAAACAAGTTTTAGCAAGCCCAGTGTTGCAATAAATATAGGCAATTTGTTGTATCGGGTTTCATGCATTGATTTCGAATTTCATGGAATTAAAAAACACAACATAAATTGGTACATCTTTATGCAGTACTAGTGAAGTGTCCAATCACTGGTGTATAAAACCATAATGTTCTATTTTTATTGCAGATAAAGAAACACAGTATTGGCTCTATTATTGAGTCAATAAAAAGGGCAGTTGGGAAATCAATTCTTCATCTCAGAAGGGGCTGATTGTACCCTTAGGACCACAGATTTATTGGTGTTTACTTTGTGATTTGGATTAGACAAGCTGCCCCGTGGGATTGCATGTTTGGAGCAGTTCATGTTTACTTTCAACAGGTAAGGATCACAGCAACTCTTTCAACAATACAGACCTCTAAATAGGCTTACAAAAGCCGGCTCATCAGGATCTGCACTTTTTGCCAGTAATATTACTATTTTTAGACAAAATTACCCATTTTGATAATTGAACTAGTCCTAATTTTCTTATTAATTTATTGGTCTAAAAATATCATGCACCAGTCCCTGTCAGTTACTGGGTGTTTAATGGAATAAGGAATGAATCATGGGTTCTTAGTTTCCATCCGGGTATGAACTACATCGGGTATCGGGCATTGTAACTTTAAGCATGCCCAATGTAGTTCATACCCTGATGGAAACTATTAACCTAATATTCATTATTTATATTTACATTAATTATTCATTTCAATGACACAAAGAAACAATTAGCACACACATTGTATTTAGTTGAAATTTGCAACTTACCGTGTTCCGGACCTGGTAAATAGATCATTCAAACTGTAAGACACACCTTTTCTTTCAAGGAATGTTGCCTAATACTGCGAATGCGCATTGCCGAAATTTGAGTGTGCATGTCAGCTGCATATCATTAGTAAGGAAATTCGTACGAAAATGGATAGAATCCGGGCACATAACGTTCTAGCGAAAGAAATGCGAGAACGATGTAGATATTTGTATTTAAAAATAACTCGCTATGCTTAAACCTTTCAACACCACAGACCTCTAAATAGGCTTACAAAAAGTGTAGATCCAGATGAGCCGGCTCGTGACGAGCCGTCTCATCAGGATCTACACTTTTTGCCAGTGATATGACTATTTTTAGACACAATTACCCATTTTGATAAATGAACTTGTCCAAATGTGATTTTCTGATTCATTTATTGGTTTATGAATATCATGGACCAGTCCATGTGAGTTACTTGGTTTTGAATGGGTTAAGCCTGTAATCACACCCTGTAGTAGTAATGTGGACTATAGCTGTATCAGTTTGTTACAATTGATCTATATAGTACAGGGTTCATTCTAGGTCAGAATTTTTGGGAGAAGTGAGAAAGCGCGTGATCACTTCCTTAAACGGTGTTCTTTAATATACTTCTGCAAAATAGTGTTAAAATGCACAGTACAACCATTAAATACAACATTTGAATAGAAGGAGTGCTTTATAATGGGCCAGTGTATCTTACTAGACACAATTTTGTTTGAAAATCGTAAAAACTCCACAAAAAAAAAATTATAGGGAGAAGTGGGGCCCCCAGAGGGCGACGTCAGGGTCCCTAGGGCGACTATTTCGGCCACATCGCACTCTAGAATGATCCCTGAGGGTATCACCATACATTGCAATAATTTCTCAACATGGTGAAATACGTACCCTGATAGTAGCATGCAGTAGATACATCTAACACAGGCAGCTGGTGCACATTTGCAAATACGTACCAAGAGCTTCTGTTGAAAGAATACACCAATCAAAAAATAATTATATGCGAATACAACATGTATGATCCTTGTCACAATACGTAGATACAGTCAAACCTGTCTTAAGCAGCCAGCCAAGGGAATCACAGAAAGAAGCTGCTTAGCACAGGTGGCTGCTTAATAGAGGTCAAATGTATAATAAAACAGCATATTGGGAATCTGGAAACTGGCTGCTTAATACAGATTGGCTGTTTAATAGAGGTGACCACCAACACAGGTTTGACTGTACTTTCAAAAAACATAAATCATGTAAAACTGATATTGCCGTGTCATGGAAACATTTTAAAACCATTTTCTATGTTCCCATTCATACAATGTATTGTTATACTTCGCGTGACTGACCCATGCAAAATTTGCCGTACCCGAGCGGGCGACATTTTTCAATGTCTCCTGGTAATGTCTCACCTCTGAATAGCCTCATTGGGATCAGAATCACTTTACCGTTTAATTTCAATGTGATTTTATTTGTTATGCTGCCATTTTGTTTTCATGTAGTCTCGAAGAATGTTTTGTTGAAAGATTGTTCGGTAAAACACTAACACAAAGGTACTAAAAGTAAACAACTTAATAAATTAGCATCTTACTCTCCGTTTAGTTTGTCAACACAACCAAGCACTGTGTTTTAACAATACTAAATTTGCCAAATTCCTTTTTAATAATATGGTGTTGGGTTTGTGGGATGAAATTTAACCCTTTCAACACCAAGTAACTGACATGGACTGGTCCATGATATTTTTAGACCAATAAATTAATAACAAAATTACATTTCGATCAGTTCATTTATCAAAATGGGTAATTTATTTTCTAAAAATAGTTATATTACTTGAAAAAAGTGCAGATCCTGATGAGACGGCTCATCACGAGCCGGCTCATCTGGATTTACACTTTTTTGTAAACCAATTTAGAGGTCTGTGGTGTTGAAAGGGTTAATTTGATTTTCTACGCTAAATATGCATCTGATTACTTTGTTTCCAACAAAATACAAAATACTTGTTTGCAAAACTACATTATGACTTTTTATTGCAATGACTTCATATATTGAACGGCCATGCTGCTTTTACATGTATGTGTCCACTGAAGTAACAGTGAGTGCAGAGACATACAGTTCTTTTTCAAAAACAATTTCTAGTTTTAATTGTCGAGATTTCAGGGCAGTAACCCAGACATTGTCGCACTTACTTCGTTATATTAATTGTAGAAACTTTAAAGTGACACTACATTGGTGGAAAAAAAAGTAAATTTCTACAGAATCTTAATTTCTAATATATATATACAGTCTACATCCGTTACGTCGAATTGCGTCGCACCGAACAAAATACTTTGACATAACTTCGGTTATGTCCAGGTATTTTGTTCGGTCCGACGCAATTCGACATAACCGAAGTTTGACTTAACGAAATTAGGTATAAACAGAGTCTGTTATATGTAAAATGATAGTGTCTGAAACGGAACATTGATCCGACTTCGAAATAACCGGAGAATTCGACATAACCGACTTTGACATAACGGATGTAGACTGCATGTCGTACGTATTATTTTCTTCGAAATATTTGACACAGAATCTGAGTATATCAATAAATCAACAAATGTTGTATACAGCGTTAGTGGACGTAACAAAATAATGTAAATACGGTCAAAATCAATATATAATACAACACGTCTATACCGAATAACAACTTGAACTTGAAATACTTGGCTTTTGCCGAAAATATTTGCAAATAATTTATATAATATAATTGAGGGTGTCAAAGTCTTTCAAGAGAATATGTTGATGGTTCTACCCGTGTGCCTGTCCATACCTCCTAACTACTGCTCGGAGGGGCATCCAGGATCTTCCTCCACCAATAATAGTTGGAGAGTTGCCATATGATCTAAGCTGATGGTGTGACGTTAACCCCCCCCCTCCCTTTAAAGGTAATCCAGACATTGGTACACATACTGTATCATATTAATTGTTTATTAATTGGTATGAAACAGTACAGCAAGGTATCCTGTCATAAATGTATTCACAACTGCTAAGGCCAAATGACAATGTATGATTACTCATTACATCCTTTGTGGATTTTTTAATTTCTTTGTCATACTGATCTGTGGAAATGTGGCGGCAGGTTTTTAGGTCAATAATTATTAACACAGTAAATACATAATATCATGTCATTGTGTATATATTTTATATGTAGATTCAAACCTGTGTTAGTGGTCACCTCTATTAGAGAAGTGTTTTAGCTCCAATATCCGAATAGCAAACAGCATAGAGCCTGTGCTGTTTTCAAAATCGCCTTTAGTTGTGATTGGCAGGTTAAGTTGTTAAGGGTAACTGTTATTTGTTAATTTGAATAATTGAAACAAATTAAAATATTTAAACTAAATAGTTTATACAAATTTATTTTAGCTTGATTGTGATACAAGTTCTTACAACTTATATTAATCACTCTCGAGACCTCATTCCTGATGGAATCCATCGCCATGAGGAAGAGAGAAGAGGCAATGTGGAATTTAAATGCCTTGCCTAAGAGCACAATCGTTTGCCTAAGGGCACAATCGTAATGGCTCCAGCAGGGCTCAAACTCTGGACCGTTCGCACCTGAAGCGAAGCGCCATCACGACTTCCACATAATTGTAAACTAAATAGATCTAGCTTAACACAAGTGATTACAATAGCACTCTAACAAACTCATATTCATAACTTCAAGGTCAATGTCGCTGTTTCCAATACTGGTTTGATCCCCCGTCTGACCATAATAAAATTAAGTCTTTCAGATGGGACCTTAAACCGAGGTCTCGTGTCGGTGCTTTACACCTTGCACGTAAAAGAACCAGAGGAGATTCTGGAATGGGTCTCTGTCTGTATCATTGCACTATCCTCCAAAAATCTAAAATGACTAATCTCTTCATGAGGCGTCGCTTATATGGGCAACCGGTAGCGACGATAAATAAACGTAAAACTCACACGAGATATGCCAAGCATTGGATGATTATAACACATTCATGATTACTGTTTTATTATTACATTATTCAATAATGATTTATTCAGATTTTTAACTAAAATTCTTTGAAGATTCTTCAGGAGGCATCGCTCATATGGAACCATATATATACCGGTAGCGACGATAAATAACTATTAATAGAAAATTGGATAGTTCATGCAAATTTGGTTTAGCTCAATTGCGAATCAATTTATTGCAACATTAGTTTCATCACTCATTAAGACCTCATTCCTGATGAAATCCATCGCAATGACGGAGAGAGAAGAGGTATTTAAGTGCCTTGCCTAAGGGCGCAATCAAAGCGGCTACAGCTGGGCGCGAACTTTGGGCCACTCACACCTGAAGTGAACGCTCTACCACTGCGCTATCACGACTTCCACACATGAATAGAAAATATGGTTTCTGTTCAATAACCTTATCATACATAGAGGGATTTTAAAATAATTTGGCACAATTGATCACCATAACCTATTGTTGGTTAACCCTTTCAATGCCACAGATCTCTAAGTAGGCTTACAAAAAGTGTAGATCCAGATGAGCCGGCTCGTGACGAGCCGTCTCATCAAGATCTGCACTTTTTGCCAGTAATAATTATTACTATTTTTAGACAAAAATTACCCATTTTGATAAATGAACTGATCCAAATGTAATTTTCTTACTAAATAATTGGTCTAAAAATATCATGCACCAGTCCATGTCAGTTACTTGGGGTTGAATCGGTTAATAGCGGCAAATAACGGACAGAACTTTGTAAGTATTAATTTTAAGATACTTTTTTCCCTCCAAAATGGTATCCAAAAGTCTGGTGCGTCTTATACTCCAGTTTAGAACTAAATTCCATTGTTTCAAAGACTCAAAAACGACAAATGGCGTATTACAACAAAGGGAAATAAATGTTTCATACTTTTTTTCTCTAAGTCCCGTAACGTATCATATTTGTTCCGGACTTCGTTCGAGTCTATATATCTATATCGTGTGGAAAATCATTCAAAGTTAAAAATGTTATTTAACTCTTTCCCTCATAGAAGCACCTCATGACGCCATTACCAATACGACATACATTGACAATGTAGTAGCCAAACCAATGTTCATAATAAAGGCCAGAATCTTATGTAGTCCCAGTAATATCTATGGAGGTGGGATAGATATGACCACTACTTATCCACTGCATGATAGCTAAATGGCTGTAGTTTGTATGGAGATATAATAGTATATTAACCTAAATCTCCATGTAGTCCCAGTAATATCTATGGAGGTGGGATAGATATGACCACTACTTATCCACTGCATGATAGCTAAATGGCTGTAGTTTCTATGGAGATATAATAGTATATTAACCTAAATCTCTATGAGGGAAAGGGTTAATTTATGATAAAAAAATTAGAATATCTAGATAGAAAATAGATTATTAAAAGTGCGACCCATACATACATTATTACGGTATAATACTACAGAAATAAAAATGGTACTTCTCTTACTCATAATATAAAAAATGGTTCATTGATTATCATCAGAAATATAGTAGCTATTAACTTGATCTGTTATGAAGACTTGGGCACATTAAAGGGGGTGAGATTTATTTACGAGCTTCCACCAGTTATAATTATTGCTATTGAATAGAATATGTCTGTATGCTTGACTGATAACTAGCAATAAATCTCAAATATTGTGTATAAAAACACTGTTTGAAATAACTATAAATATCTGTTGTGACCTCTCAAAAGTTAACCGTTTCAACACTACAGGCCTCTCAATAGGCTTACAAAAAGGTTAGATCCAGGCTCGTCATGAGCCGGCTCATCGTGATCTGCACTTTTTGCCAGTAATATTACTATTTTTAGATAAAATTACCCATTTTGATAAATGAACTGGTCCAAAGGTAATTTTCTTATTAATTTATTGGTCTGAAAATATCATGCACCAGTCCATGTCAGTTACTTGGTGTTGAATGGGTTAAATGTCATGCACCAGTCCATTTTTACTTGGTGTTAAATGGGTTAAATATCATGCACCAGTCCATGTCAGTTACTTGGTGTTGAATGGGTTAAATGTCATGCACCAGTCCATTTTTACTTGGTGTTAAATGGGTTAAATATCATGCACCAGTCCATGTCAGTTACTTGGTGTTGAATGGGTTAAATGTCATGCACCAGTCCATGTCAGTTACTTGGTGTTGAATGGGTTAAATGTCATGCACCAGTCCATGTCAGTTACTTGGTGTTGAATGGGTTAAATGTCATGCACCAGTCCATGTCAGTTACTTGGTGTTAAATGGGTTAAATATTATGCACCAGTCCATGTCAGTTACTTGGTGTTAAATGGGTTAAATATCATGCACCAGTCCATGTCAGTTACTTGGTGTTGAATGGGTTAATATCATGCACTAGTCCATGTCAGTTACTTGGTGTTGAATGGGTTAATATCATGCACTAGTCCATGTCAGTTACTTGGTGTTGAATGGGTTAAATGTCATGCACCAGTCCATGTCAGTTACTTGGTGTTGAATGGGTTAATATTATGCACTAGTCCATGTCAGTTACTTGGTGTTGAATGGGTTAAGGGCCATTTAGAAAAGTATTTGACAGATAACCACAATTTAGATGCGAATAAGGTTCATCCTACCTGCACCTCAGCTTTGAATATTAGTATATACACCTAGCATCCATCCGAACGTACATTCACAATGTCTGTAAAATGTGACCAATTCTCATGAAAGTTGGCATGGAGCGTTGTGAGATTTATAAGATAAATATTACTAAAATCGTTCTGATCCAATGTCTAAAAATTGGCCACCATGACGGCCATCTTGAAAATCTAATTTCAAGATCACCTTGAACCGCGTGGTCAACTTTGTTGAAATTTTGTATGGGACGTGACGGCAACACGTAATAGATAAAAAAATAGCTATAATCTTATCAATCCGATATCCAAGATGGCCAGCATGCGAGTTTAGCAATTATTTGATAATGGCCCCTTCTTTACACTAAACTCGATACAATGGCCCCTTTCTTACACTAAGCTCGATACAATGGCCCCTTCCTTACACTAAGCTCGATACAATGGCCCCTTCCTTACACTAAGCTCGATGCAATGGCCCCTTCCTTACATTAAACTCGATACAATGATGAGCAGACGGAAAGTTATGAATTTGATTTTAACCATTAAAATGCCGTTTAAATTGGAAGGAATATTTAAACAACATAGATCCAGATCAGCCACAGTGAGTGTATCGAAGCGTCTGACCAGGATCCATGTTGTTTGCTATCCAGCCATGTGTTTAAGCTCCACTATACGAATAGCAAACAGCATAGAGCCTGATCAGATGGCACATTCTGTGCCATCTGATCTGGCTCTATGCTGTTTACAAAAGCAACTTCTGTTGTGATAAGCATTATACGGGTTTAGTAATCCATCTTGACAAGCTATTTCATTTACAATATAATGTTACATGCATTATGTCATACATGCAAATTTATATGGTCAGATCCATTAGACTGGTACACTGTGTATGTTTTCCTCTTCTTACAGATACCCCATTTGGAATGAATGAACCCCAAGAAGATGAACAAACTCAAAGAACGTTTAAGCTAAATAAAGGTAAGCAGAGGTCAATCTGACAGTAGCAAACAGTGGCAGTTAGTTTAACCCTTTCCTTCATAGAGATTTAGGTTAATATGCTATTATATCTCCATACAAACGATAGATATTACTGGGACTACATGAGATTTTGACTTTTATTATGAACATTGGTGTGGCTACTAATTTGTCAATGTATGTTGTATTGGTAATAGCGTCAAGAGCTGCTTCTATGAGGGAAAGTGTCTATGAACATTGGTTTGGCTACTACATTGTCAATGTATGTCGTATTGGTAATGGCATCAAGAGGTGCTTCTATGAGGGAAAGGGTCTATGAACATTGGTTTGGCTACTACATTGTCAATGTATGTCGTATTGGTAATGGCATCAAGAGGTGCTTCTATGAGGGAAAGTGTCTATGAATATTGTGTGGCTACTACTTTGTCAATGTATGTCGTATTGGTAATGGCATCAAGAGGTGCTTCTATGAGGGAAAGGGTTTATGAACATTGGTTTGGCTACTACTTTGTCAATGTATGTTGTCTTGGTAATAGCAAGAGGTGCTTCTATGAGGGAAAGGGTCTATGAATATTGTGTGGCTACTACTATGTCAATGTATGTCGTATTGGTAATGGTGTCAAGAGGGGCTTCTATGAGGGAAAGGGTTTATGAACATTGGTGTGGCTACTACTTTGTCAATGTATGTTGTCTTGGTAATAGCAAGAGGTGCTTCTATGAAGGAAAGGGTTTATGAACATTGGTGTGGCTACTACTTTGTCAATGTATGTTGTCTTGGTAATAGCAAGAGGTGCTTCTATGAGGGAAAGGGTTGAATATATTTTATTTTTCAGTTACTTACAGCAACAATTGACAATAATATAAAATAAAGTATAAGCATGAAATACTAAGTGTTATAGAATTCTACCAGTGGCAGTTACATGTCCTATGTAGAGGTCTACCTGCAGTAATCCAGTGGTAACACGCTGTACTGGTAATCCAGGGATCGCGGGTTTGATCTCCTGTCTGACCCTAATAAAATTAACAGTCTTTCAGATGGTACTTTAAACCGAGGTCTCGTGTCGTACAATGTGCACGTAAAAGAACCAGGAGACTCTGGAATGTGTCTCTGTCTGTATCATTGCACTATCCTCTAAAAATCTAAAATGACTAATCTATTCAGGAGGCGTCAGTCATATGGGCAGCCGGTAGTGATGATAAATAAATGTAAAAACATGCACACACCTGCTTGCAAGTCAGATAAAAAATATGTTTGTGCATTAGCCATATTAATCATAGACAGAGTGTATCTAATTGAAGGAATATGGTACTTTGAGGTAATGTATGTTGGATTTACACAATTAGTGAGAAATCATAGTATCTCCTTCAGAATTACAGTTATTAAAGTGATTTTGCTTCTCAAATATTTCTCTGTCCAATCAACTTGTAATAGCAACATCAACGCATGATACTGCATTTTTATGAGCGGAAATAGTAGGCCTTGACACCAGAAATAATTCTTCAACAAAACCTAGCAATACATATTGTATAAAGCTGTATAATACAATACAGAATTGAGTCCTATCTTATTGCGGATTACTATGCGAGTCATTTTGTTTGCGATTTGATTCGCGAAAACATCCTCTCAAATTCAAGATTTCGCTAAAATATATTTGATGGCTCATCTACATATCCTGATTGCTCATCTACATATCCTGATTGCTCATTTACATATCCTGATTGCTCATCTACATATCCTGATTGCTCATCTACATATCCTGATTGCTCATCTACATATCCTGATTGTTCATCTACATATCCTGATTGCTCATCTACATATCCTGATTGCTCATCTACATATCCTGATTGCTCATCTACATATCCTGATTGCTCATCTACATATCCTGATTGTTCATCTACATATCCTCATTGCTCATCTACATATCCTGATTGCTCATCTACATATCCTGATTGCTCATTTACATATCCTGATTGCTCATCTACATATCCTCATTGCTCATCTACATATCCTGATTGCTCATCTACATATCCTGATTGCTCATCTACATATCCTGATTGCTCATCTACATATCCTGATTGCTCATTTACATATCCTGATTGCTCATCTACATATCCTGCTTACGAATTTGGGAGTCTACACATGTGAATTTAAGTTTTCGTGGACTCGATAATTATGAACATGGGAAAGTTGCAAAAAACACAGTTTGTGTGAATATTCGTGACTTATAATATTCATGGAAAAAGCTTCTTCTGATTGGCATACTGCTTAGTTACTATGGAATCCATAGCCATGAGGGAGGCAATGTGAATTAATAAGTTAAGATTCTTGGCAAATGACACCACTGCAATTGTCCTAGAATGACTCAAATTGGAAATCCCTTTGTTGGTTACTAGATCGACACGTCATCCATTATGCTGTGGAGACTCCACAAGCTACAAGCGTACAAACTATTTCACAGCAATGGTGAAGTCATGCGAGCAATGTTGTCAATGCAGTTAGATCATGTAGGTAAATCGGTTAACTAACCTGCACAATACATCTAGGTTTTCCTTGAAGAGGTTTTATCATAACAAGGATTTGTTCTACTGTAACCATACACCAGGTTTTACCACCATCAAATGTAAATGACTCTCTTTGTCTACAAACAGTAGTCAATTACAACTGACATGGAAAAAACTAATTTGTTGCGGAGCACATGCAAGGCAGCACATTGCCAAGTGCATGTATCAGGTAGCGATAATCACTTCTTATGTAGGAAACACAGCAGATTGATTAACATATGGATTGTTTATTTCTGTTATAAACATCATTTCTATGAAAAAGATGAACAGTTTCATCACCTAGTCCTGAGGAGAAGCGTGTGTGTGCCAAAGTTGGTTGAGTTTGTTCGGAGAAGATGATTAGGTGCCATGGCTGATCGAGTATGCACCCGATGAAACAAATTGTCTTTGCTGTGAACAGTTGATACTACTGAACATGGCGATCAATTGAAGTTACTGATGGAGAAGATGATATAACTGAACACGGAGATTGAAGTAACTGATGGATAAGATGATATAACTGAACACGGAGATCAATTGAAGTTACTGATGGAGAAGATGATATAACTGAACACGGAGATCAATTGAAGTTACTGATGGAGAAGATGATATAACTGAATACGGAGATCAACTGATGTTACTGATGGAGAAGATGATATAACTGAACACAGAGATCAATTGAAGTTACTGATGGAGAAGATGATATAATTGAACACGGAGATCAATTGAAGTAACTGATGGAGAAGATGATATAACTGAACACGGAGATTGAAGTAACTGATGGAGAAGATGGTATAACTGAACACGGAGATTGAAGTAACTGATGGAGAAGATGGTATAACTGAACATGGAGATCAATTGAAGTAACTGATGGAGAAGATGATATAACTGAACACGGAGATTGAAGTAACTGATGGAGAAGATGATATAGCTGACCACGGAGATCAATTGAAGTAACTGATGGAGAAGATGATATAACTGAACACGGAGATTGAAGTAACTGATGGAGAAGATGGTATAACTGAACACGGAGATTGAAGTAACTGATGGAGAAGATAGTATAACTGAACATGGAGATTGAAGTTACTGATGGAGAAGATGATATAACTGAACACGGAGATCAATTGAAGTAACTGATGGAGAAGATGATATAACTGAACACGGAGATTGAAGTAAATGATGGAGAAGATGGTATAACTGAACGCGGAGATTGAAGTAACTGATGGAGAAGATGGTATAACTGAACATGGAGATCAATTGAAGTAACTGATGGAGAAGATGATATAACTGAACACGGAGATTGAAGTAACTGATGGAGAAGATGATATAACTGACCACGGAGATCAATTGAAGTAACTGATGGAGAAGATGATATAACTGAACACGGAGATTGAAGTAACTGATGGAGAAGATGGTATAACTGAACACGGAGATTGAAGTAACTGATGGAGAAGATGGTATAACTGAACATGGAGATCAATTGAAGTAACTGATGGAGAAGATGATATAACTGAACACGGAGATTGAAGTAACTGATGGAGAAGATGATATAACTGACCACGGAGATCAATTGAAGTAACTGATGGAGAAGATGATATAACTGAACACGGAGATTGAAGTAACTGATGGGGTGGTTTGGGGTTGGTTGTGGGGAGTATAACTGAACACGAAGATTGAAGTAACTGATGGAGAAGATGATATAACTGAACATGGAGATCAATTGAAGTTACTGATGGAGAAGTTGATGCAACTGAACATGGAGATTGAAGTTACTGAATGTGAAGTTTATGCAACTGAACACAGAGATTGAAGTAACTGATCGTGAAGTTGATATAATTGAACAATACCTGAACAAGGAGATCGATGTTACTGAACTCTAAGTTGATAAAATGAACACAGAGATATAACTGAACTCGGAGATCAATCTGATTGCAAAGATGCAGTTGGTTCAATTCCAGAGTTGACCGAGTTTGTAAGAATCATGTGTAAAAGTTTATTCAGTTGATTTCAATTTGAATGTGATTTTGACTTGAAATCAATGTCATTCAGTAATGTGAACAGCTTGCATCAATGCTGATGATTATGGTCCATGCCTGCAATCTGCAATAATGCTCATGGGCACCCACAGTCTCTCTCCACAAATAAACCCGAGAATCACCGTTGGCCCACGCTGTCCATGTCACTTTAACCCCCAAAATAGACAATGTGAAGGAAATAGTTTTTGTCAAGATTGATGAAGCTGATTGCAATAATTTGCAAAGTACTGATAAGCTGAATTGTGGAAGTCGTGATAGCGCAGTGGATGCGCGTTCGCTTCAGGTACGAAAAGGTCTGGAGTTCGAGCCCCGCTGGAGCCAGCACGATTGTGCCCTTAGGCAAGGCATTTAAATTCCACATTGCCCTTTCTCTCTCCCTCGTGATGATGGATTCCATCAGGAATGAGGTCTCGAGAGTGATTAATATAGGTTGTAATAACTTGTTTCGCAATCGAGCTAAAATAAATTTGTATAAACTAAGCTGAATTTTAAGAATCTATTTTTAAGAAAAGAGCCCTCATTTGAAAGTTTCCTAAAGATGGAGAGAGGGAGGGAGAGGGGAGAAAAATCTAACTTCTGATAATATATTAAAAAACAAATCTTCATTTGAAAGAAATTGAAATGTTCTAAATAGTTAGTATCCTGTAGAGAGAGGAGAGAGGATTGGTAAGAATGTTGTACTAATGTGGATAGTGAACAATGAAGCAGTGGTGGGAACCATTTGTTTGCTGGGAACCATTTGTTTGCTGGGAACCATTTGTTTGAGTTTGCTTGATAGTAGAGGAACAGTAATGTTGATGTCAACGTTTGTTACCTTGATTGTTACCCTCCCTGGTTTCAATGGTGCAGCTGACAATGAAAAGATAAATTGTGCCAGAAATATGACCATTTTTCTCGCAAAGATGTACACTTTCTAGGCGCCAGGAGCATCAATTTCAGCAGTCATGCTGGCTTATGTCAGATCATGTTTCAAAGGAAAATTGAAACCACATGCCACAAGCAGAAGTTCGCCATAGATATTTTAAACAAATCCGATGTAGTTTTTGTATCATCTGTTTTGGTTATAAGACCATTCTAAATTTATTCTTTAGTGTAATGTCTGCTAGGCATGTCTTCAAATTTAAGTTTAACATTTACTAAGGGGTGTACTCTATAATAATAATATCCTATATGAAAACACCTCTCTGACTCGAAATGAGGGAGAAATGAGCAGCTCAGGGGGGGAAGGAAACTACTTCTCCCTTATTCCCCTCCAGGCTGTCCGATTAGCACAGTGGTTAGTGCACTCGCTTCTCACCAATGCAACCCCCCGTGTTCGATCCTCGGACTGGGATGTATGTGAGATCGTACGATTGTTGCCATATCGGACAGGTGGGTTTTCTCCAGGTGCTCCGGTTTCCTCCCACACGGATGACCAACGAGAGTGATTAATATAAGTTGTTAAAACTTGTTTCGCAATCGTTGTAAAATAAATAAAGTTTACGCTCCCACAGGTGCTGGGTCTTATTATATTTTTAGTTCAGATCTATGATGGAGGGACAACAATGTTTGCATAGAAGCAGATGATGATGATTTTGTTCATGCCAATATTTCATAACATTTTATTTGTGTAATTAATAAATTTTACCCACAGTGATTCTGTTTGACAGCTTGATGATAGAACATATGCTATGACACAGCATATGGTGTATATATATATAATAGTAATGTATATAGGGAGAAAATATCCCTCAACCCTGATCATTTATATATGTATCTTACATCTATGTCTATAGAATTGTGTAAGAATAAAAAGGTAGTAATTTAATTTCATGAACACATTTGTGAATATCATATGTATATGTTTGTGCTGACAAGGATATGTCGGCTGTCCGATTAGCGCAGTGGTTAGCGAGCTCACTTCTCACCAATGCGACCCGGGTTCGATCCTCGGACCAGGAAGTATGTGAGATAATAACGGTGGTCACCAGATCGGATAGGTGGGTTTTCTCCGGGTACTCCGGTTTCCTTCCACATGAATGACCACATATACGCTTTCATCCGCGCCAACGAGAGTGATTAATATAAGTAGTTAAAACTTGCTTCGCAATCGTTGTAAAATAAATAATGTTTAAAAAAAGAGAGTATGAACATTATTTGTATTGCATTGTTTTGTGTGTGGATGTTTTACGTTTATTTATCGTCGCTACCGGTTGCCCATATAAGCGACGCCTCCTGAAGATATTAGTCATTTTAGATTTTGCATGATACAGATAGAGATCCATTCCAGAGTATCCTCTGGTTCATTTACGTGCACGGTGTAAAGCACCGACACGAGACCTCAGTTTAACGTCACATCTGAAACACTGTTAATTTTATTAGGGTCAGACTGGGGATCGAACCTGCGATCCCTGGATTACCAGTCCAACGTGTTACCACTTGACTACAGATCCAGATGTTTTGTCACATACTTTGTTTTACATACTATTTGTATTGCATGTTATGTCACATGCTTTGTTTTACATACTATTTGTATTGCATGTTTTGTCACATGCTTTGTTTTACATACTATTTGTATTGCATGTTATGTCACATGCTTTGTTTTACATACTATTTGTATTGCATGTTATGTCACATGCTTTGTTTTACATACTATTTGTATTGCATGTTTTGTCACATGCTTTGTTTTACATACTATTTGTATTGCATGTTATGTCACATGCTTTGTTTTACATACTATTTGTATTGCATGTTATGTCACATGCTTTGTTTTACATACTATTTGTATTGCATGTTTTGTCACATGCTTTGTTTTATTTATGTATGACGCTCTTCCATTGTGGCTTCGTGTTGAAGTTATTTTTAAATTGTAATGGCCGGGAACCATAAGCTTAAAGCGGTAAGAATAAAATGTGTTAACCCATTCAACACCAAGTAACTCACATGGACTGGTCCATGATATTCATAAACCAATATAAATGAATCAGAAAATCACATTTGGACAAGTTCATTTATCAAAATGGGTAATTATGTCTAAAAATAGTCATATCACTGGCAAAAAGTGCAGATCCTGATGAGACGGCTCGTCACGAGCCGGCTCATCTGGATCTACACTTTTTGTAAGCCTATTTAGAGGTCTGTGGTGTTGAAAGGGTTAATTTACTGCTTCTACTGCTTTTACTGAAATAACACATTTTGTTTAAGTGATCGATGTCTATATTTCCTTGGAAATCATGCAATAAAGATGTTATCAAATGATACACTTGCACACTAATAATGCATTATCAGAATTATCAGTATGGTAAAAATTGCCTGGAAAAATACATTGAATTTGATATATTTAGCACTTTGTGCACTAGAGGTGAAAATAACAGTCAATTAGGGCATGGTGTTTCATTAGGTTTAAACTTTATTTATTTTAGTTTAAACTTTATTTATTTTAGTTTAAACTTTATTTATTTTAGTTTAAACTTTATTTATTTTAAACTTTTACATATAAATTAACAGCAATATACTGAAAGGGATTAGAACGAAAGAAAACTTATATACTTCTTCTCCCTATTTATTTTACAACGATTGTGAAGCAAGTTCTAACAACTTATATTAATCACTCTCGTTGGCATGCGGATGAAAGCGTAAATGTGGTCATTCGTGTGGGAGGAAACCGGAGTACCGGGAGAAAACCCACCTGTCCGATCTGGCGACCACTGTACCATCTCACATACTTCCCTGTCCGAGGATCGAACACGGGTTGCATTGGTGAGAAGCAAGCGTTCTAACTGCTGCGCTAATCGGACAGCCGGAGTTTCATTAGGATTGTGTCGTATATTTCTGTAATTTTTCAGTTACAAATCAGAAAAAATAAAAAATATTAATGAATTGTCAGCTGCTACAATTGTTTGAAATATTTATAGCATTTATTTTACCCAGCATGCATAGAGTTAACTAATATCTGTAATACATTATGATATAATCTGTAATTACGTTCTTATATATTAATGTTGCAACATGATGTAACTATTGATGAATAAAATATGTTTAAACTAAAATACTATTTAAATAATATAAAAATACTAATAAGTTGCATTTTCAATCTAAACTGTATTTAATGTTCATATACACACACACAAATCCCACACTGCGCTAAGAAAACTGTAGCTATTTATTTAATTTGGCCTGGTGTTCACAGAATGCAGAGTTAGTTGTTTGATAAATCTGCAGGGCAAGTCTGGAACAGTCACACTTCATTAGTATGGATATATTTTTGGTAGATAAACTTGCCATTAAAGAAAACATTTCCCACATTATGGAGAATTGCATGAGTTAACCTGAAATAATATTGTGTCATGTGTATCCGGCTTGGAATCTAATGTGTTGCACTTGGAGATATGCTGCTGCACTTGGAGATATGCTGCTGCTGCACTTGGAGATATGCTGCTGCACTTGGAGATATGCTGCTGCACTTGGAGATATGCTGCTGCACTTGGAGATATCTGCTGCACTTGGAGATATGCTGCTGCACTTGGAGATATGCTGCTGCACTTGGAGATATGCTGCTGCACTTGGAGATATGCTGCTCTGCACTTGGAGATATGCTGCTGCACTTGGAGATATGCTGCTCTGCACTTGGAGATATGCTGCTGCACTTGGAGATATGCTGCTGCACTTGGAGATATGCTGCTCTGCACTTGGAGATATGCTGCTCTGCACTTGGAGATATGCTGCTGCACTTGGAGATATGCTGCTGCACTTGGAGATATGCTGCTGCACTTGGAGATATGCTGCTGCACTTGGAGATATGCTGCTCTGCACTTGGATATATGCTGCTGCACTTGGAGATATGCTGCTGCACTTGGAGATATGCTGCTGCACTTGGAGATATGCTGCTGCACTTGGAGATATGCTGCTGCACTTGGAGATATGCTGCTGCACTTGGAGATATGCTGCTGCACTTGGAGATATGTCGATGGTTAGAAATGGTTAGAAATCCTGATAACTGTCATGTAACATATTTCAGTAATAATTAATTTCACAATGATTTTTTTAAAATTGAAGAGCATGCGATTGATCTCTTAGTTGTGGAAGTTGTGATAGCGCAGTGATAGCGCAGTAGTAGCGCATTGGTAGCGTGTTCGCTTCAGGTGCGAAAGGCCTGTAGTTCGAGCCTCCGCTGGAGTCATTACGATTGTGCCCTTGGCAAGGCATTTATTTAATTCCACATGCCTCTTCTCTCTCCCTCATGGCGATGGATTACATCAGGAATGAGGTCTCGAGAGTTATTAATATAAGTTGTAAGAACTTGTTTCGCATTCGAGCTAAAATAAATTTGTATAAACTATTTAATCAATGTAGACTAGAGGAATGGAAGCACAATCAGGGCTGGTTTCATTAACCAACAAGTGCAACCATTATAATGTAGACATTAAATTGAGTCCGCCTCCGTGGTCGAGTGGTTACGGTCGCTGACTTGTATACCACTGTAACCTATCATCACTGATGGTCACGGGTTCGAGCCCCGCTCAGGCCGTGTCTCATTTATATGAAAAAGTTGGCAGTTTCTTACGGAGGTTGGTGCACCCAAGTACTGGTTAACCGCTGGAGCCTGCCCAGGAAAGGTGTTGTTAAGTAAACTGCCCGCCGGCGATATAGCCCAAAATGGTGCTGATGCAGGCGTAAAACCCGAAATATAACATAACATAACATAAGACATTAAATTGTCAAAATTTAACACATTCAAAGTTTTAAAAAATCTTTAACATGTGAAGGATACACATCGGGCGCAAACCTCAATGTGTATGTGACCTTTGGTTCCTCTCCCGTAACCCATTTGATTCTGGATCCCATTTGATTCTGGATACCGTACAAACAGTATTGGCAAAGAACATAGAGCCAGATCAGCCGCCATGGAACGTGCCGTCTGACCAGGCTCTATGCTGTTTGCTAAGACACTTGGCTATGTAGCAAACAACATAGATCCTGATCAGCACGCAGCGTCACACTGCGGCTGATCTGGATCTATGTTGTTTGCAAAAGCCTTTAACTGTATCCTGAATGAAATGGGTTAACATGTGCTTTTGGGCAGCAGGCAGACTATATAAACTCAAAATGTAGAGTAATTGTACTGTTGCGGTATACAATAGGGGTGTCACAATATGTCGGAAGGGTCAGGGTTCATTCTAGGTCAGAATTTATGGAGAAGTGAGAAATCTCGTGATCGCTTCCTTAAATGGTGTTCTTTAATATACTTCTGAAAAATAGGGTTAACATGCACAGTACAACCATTAAATACAACATTTGAATAGAAGAAGTGCTTTTTAATGGGTCAGTGTATCTTACTAGACAAAATTTTGTTTGAAAATCGTAAAAACCAAAAAAAAAAATTTGTTAAGGGAGAAGTGGGGCCCCCAGAGGGTGAAGTCAGGGTCCCTAGGGCGACAATTTCGGCAACATCGCACTCTAGAATGATCCCTGAGGGTATCACCATACATTGCAATAATTTCTCAACATGGTGAAATACGTACCCCGATATATTGCTACAGAAATGTTCTTGTGTGAACACTAATTTAGCGGTATTCCTGCGAACTGCTGCATAGCATATGCTAAATCAAATTGTATCTTGTTGCATGTAATTCTATGGCTGTATCTTGGCTGTATATTGTTGCATAGGATTGTATGGTTGTATCTTGTTGCACAGGAATCTATGGTTGTATCTTGTTGCATAGGATTATATTATTGTATATTGTTGCATAGGATTGTATGGTTGTATCTTGTTGCATAGGATTATATTATTGTATCTTGTTGCATAGGATTGTATGGTTGTATCTTGTTGCATAGGATTGTATGGTTGTATATTGTTGCATCGGATTATATGGTTGTATCTTGTTGCATAGGATTGTATGGTTGTATCTTGTTGCCTGTAATTCTATGGTTGTATCTTGTTGCATAGGATTGTATGGTTGTATCTTGTTGCATATGATTGTATGGTTGTATCTTGTTGCATAGGATTGTATGGTTGTATCTTGTTGCATAGGATTGTATGGTTGTATCTTGTTGCATAGGAGTGTATGGTTGTATCTTGTTGCATATGATTGTATGGTTGTATCTTGTTGCATATGATTGTATGGTTGTATCTTGTTGCATAGGATTGTATGGTTGTATCTTGTTGCATATGATTGTATGGTTGTATCTTGTTGCATAGGATTCTATTGTTGTATCTTGTTGCATATAATTGCATAGTTGTATCTCGGAGACAGGCTCAGTAGCTATGGTTTGGCATGCCAAGCCTGGAGTTCATTACAATTCCAGCATACAAGGTGCAGCTGTCAAAATGATGTTTTCTCCAGAAAAAAAATCTCTTTCCAGACCTCAGGTTAAACTAATTCCTTAGGTGAGTCATTTGTGATGGGTGAGAAAATAGAGGTTATGCAATCTGATCTGGGAACTTGTAAGATAAACAAGTTAATTGTAATCCCCACATGTATACATATTGAAGCATGTTTGGTTGGCAGCTGTGTTTTTAATGCTATTTCTCACAATAGATTTCTTCTATGATTGGCATATTATTGTATGAAACATCATAACTAATATTTTATGTCCGCATTCTCAGGACTTGTTTTTTTACTGAATCCAAGTTTTGTAAATTTTTGGTGTTTATTATTTGTTTTTACTGAAACCAAAATGGCCGATTTGTTACTATAAATAGTTTTGTAAATTTTTGGTGTTTGTTATTTGTTTTTACTGAAACCAAAATGGCCGATTTGTTACTATGAATAGTTTTGTAAATTTTTGGTGTTTATTATTTGTTTTTACTGAAACCAAAATGGCCGATTTGTTACTATAAATAGTTTTGTAAATTTTCAGTGTTTATTACAGACGGATATGTAGTCCAGTGATAACACGCTGGACTGGTAATCCAGGGATCGCAGGTTCGATCCCCCGTCTGACCCTAATAAAATTAACAGTCTTTCAGATGGGACGTTAAACCGAGGTCTCGTGTCGGTGCTTTACACCGTGCACGTAAAAGAACCAGAGGAGATTCTGGAATGGGTCTCTGTCTGTATCATGCACTATCCTCCAAAATCTAAAATAACTAATCTCTTCAGGAGGCGTCGTTCATATGGGCAACCGGTAGCGACGATAAATAAACGTAAAACACACACACACAATAGTGTTTATTATTTGTTTTTACTGAATCCAAATTACTAATTGCACATATTTTTTTCTTTGTGACTAACATGCCTCACATATCTCCAGGAAATTCATTACAGAGCTGTAGAGCACATAGACCTACAATAAAACAATACTTTCTGTGATTAAACAAGTGCTTAATGTATATACAGGAACACAAGACCAAATAGTTGTTAATAAAACAAGAATACTTTTGCATCGCAGAAATAAGCTCACTGTGGTCTTGCTTAATAATATTAACACAGAGCATATGAAAACAATTGTTGTTGCTATGCACATTGATTCTGTTAGATCCCCAACTGAGCAGTTTTTAAGAATCCATTGGCAAGAGGAAATACCTAGCACTTGATGTTCAAGGGTTTTATGAGACATCTCTGACGGTGTTCAATCATATATGCTTTCATTTTGACTGGTTATAATTCTACAAAATCAGCTCCACATGTTTCTGACGTTTTTCAGAGGAAGTGTTTTAGTCTAGGTTAAGGCTAAAACAATATGGTTGAGGTTGTTCCAACATTGTTGTCATCGTTAACACTTCCCTCATAGAAGCTCCTTTCAATGCCATTGCCGATTCCACATCATATTGACCCATCTAGTAGCGAAATTAATGGAATATAATCGTTTATAATTCCCGGAAACTTCTATTAGTTTAAACATAGTTTATTTCAAACAATGATACAACATATAGAAATGTACAATTTACACAAATATTTACATACATGTATGAAAAAGGATTAGAACCGAAAGCTATAGCTTATAGAGGTCTTCTCCTATAATTAGATGCATATTGTAATTACAGTATGACAGCGTTTTAATCGTATCTGAACTATTAATTGCAATTTGAAAAAGATAAGTATCAAATTATATTAACCATGAACTGTAAACTATAATCTCAATAATATAACGAGATTATTAAGGTGATAGAAAAACACATAGTAATTAAATTAGTAAGTTGAAATTAAGATTGACTCAGAAGATAGGGTAAAGAATAGAAGATGGAGGAACATGTTGTATTCATTCGGATAGTTCAATGGGAGAAGCAAGCTTGCTACATTTAGTGAACCGATGCTCATGAAAATCGTCTGCTTCCCCCCCCCCAGATGTAGTTTTGGACTGCTTCAAATATGTGTGTGTTGAGATCATCGCTAAGGTTCCGGTCTCCGTGTAATAGAGTAACTTCTATTGAGATGGGGTAGGTAAAGTTAACACCTGGAAACTAGTATATTCGTGTTTGCAAACAGCATAGAGCCATATCAGATTGTACAGAATATGCACAGAACATGACATCTGATCAGGCTCTATGCTGTTTGCTATTCGAATAGGTAGCTAAAACACTTGGTTGAATAGCAAACAATATAGATCCTGATCAACTAGATGCACATTTGTTCCAATTTATTCAGAATTTTAAGGTTTAACCGATTATCCATTAACCCATTTCATTCTGGACACATTTAAGGCTTTTGCAAACAACATAGATCCAGATCAGCCACAGCGTGACGCTGCATGCCAAACAGGATCTATGTTGTTTGCTACATAGCCAAGTGTCTTAGCAAGATCATCTGAATAGCAAACAGCATAGAGCCTGATCAGATGGCACGTTCTGATCAGATGGCAGCTGATTTGGCTCTATGTTCTTTGCAAATACTGTTTGAACGGTATCCAGAATCAAATGGGTTAATAAGAATTGATAATTTACAGCCGTACAGAGATAAACTAGTATATATACACCTACAACTCTACGGGGGGGGGGAAGAGAGAAGGCAATAATAAATTCCTCGGTATAGTCCCACCCCATCCAGCCCCTTTTGATGTCACCTCCCCAACATTATTGAGAAAATACACTCCCTCCCCCTAACATTTGTTTTTGCTTTCAATAAGGGAAAGGAAAATATAAAGCACCATTTTCCACCCCACCTTGCACTGACCCCTCCCCCGCCTAACCCCAGTCACCACCATTTTGAACACAAAGTTGAAGGAAAATTCAGCAACTTCTAATGGCCTACTTAAGTAGTGTTTTCTGACTTAGCATAACCCATGTGAATGCATGTTTTATGTGTGACCCATTTCCTTTGTTGTACGAGCTTAATTTCCTTCAGGTGCTATATGAGATAGGTATAATATGCTAGACGTTATTTGCTGATATATGCTATGTTTTATATGCTACATTTTATATGCTATGTTTTATATGCTATGTTTTATATGCTATGTTTTATATGCTATGTTTTATATGCTACATTTTATATGCTACGTTTTATATGCTATGTTTTATATGCTATGTTTTATATGCTACATTTTATATGCTATGTTTTATATGCTACGTTTTATATGCTATGTTTTATATGCTATGTTTTATATGCTAGACTTTATTTGCTATGTTTTATATGCTATGTTTTATATGCTACATTTTATATGCTATGTTTTATATGCTACGTTTTATATGCTACGTTTTATATGCTACATTTTATATGCTATGTTTTATATGCTATGTTTTATATGCTACGTTTTATATGCTACGTTTTATATGCTATGTTTTATATGCTAGACTTTATTTGCTATGTTTTATATGCTATGTTTTATATGCTACATTTTATATGCTATGTTTTATATGCTATGTTTTATATGCTACGTTTTATATGCTACATTTTATATGCTGTGTTTTATATGCTATGTTTTATATGCTATGTTTTATATGCTATGTTTTATATGCTACATTTTATATGCTACGTTTTATATGCTACATTTTATATGCTATGTTTTATATGCTATGTTTTATATGCTATGTTTTATATGCTAGACTTTATTTGCTATGTTTTATATGCTATGTTTTATATGCTATGTTTTATATGCTAGACTTTATTTGCTATGTTTTATATGCTATGTTTTATATGCTATGTTTTATATGCTAGACTTTATTTGCTATGTTTTATATGCTATGTTTTATATGCTACATTTTATATGCTATGTTTTATATGCTACGTTTTATATGCTATGTTTTATATGCTATGTTTTATATGCTATGTTTTTTGTGACTTTATATGCTATGTTTTATATGCTATGTTTTATATGATATGTTTTATATGCTATGTTTTATATGCTATGTTTTATATGCTATGTTTTATATGCTATGTTTTATATGCTACATTTTATATGCTATGTTTTATATGCTACATTTTATATGCTAGACTTTATTTGCTATATGCTAGGTTTTATGTGCTATGTGCTATATGCTAGGTTTTATTTGCTATGTGCTATATGCTAGGTTTATGTGCTAGGTTTTATTTGCTATGTGCTAGGTTTTATTTGCTATAATGCTAGGTTTTATTTGCTATAATGCTATATGCTATGTTTTATTTGCTATGTGCTATGTTTTATTTGCTATGTGCTAGGTTTTATTTGCTATGTGCTAGGTTTTATTTGCTATGTGCTAGGTTTTATTTGCTATAATGCTAGGTTTTATGTGTTATATGCTATGTGTTATAATGCTAGACCCAGGGCTGCCAGATGTTTCAAACAATGCTTTATTTCATTCACACTTTGTAATTAAGTAATAGATTGCATTTTGTTAGACAGAATCTGAAATAGTAATTAATTGATGAAGCAACTATTTGTTGGAGAATGGGAAAATGCTATGAATTGATACAGGTACCAGATACAGGTACCAGACAATTATAGTTCCACTATCAAATTACAACCAACATCTTTTTCAAATTCTTGATGTTTCTGACATTCCTAGGTATGCCGGTACATGTTTTGGAGGTGCCCAGTAGTGAAGGTCGCTGGCTTCAAATCACTTTCCCCTCACCACTGTCGGTTCAAATTACATTAGGCAGTGGGAGGGGGGGGGGTATCTCAAATAATTATTTCATGTGAGGAAGCTATCCAGCTGGCTTGTGGAAGGTTGGTGGTTCTACCAGGGTGCCCATCCATGCTTGAAATACTGCTTGGAGGGGAACCTGGGTCTTTCTCCACCAATAAAATCTGGAGAGTTAGTTTAGTTTATATGAATTTATTTTAGCTCGATTGCGAAACAAGTTCTTTCAACTTATATTAATTACTCTCGAGACCTCATTCCTGATGGAATCCATCGCCATGAAGGAGAGAAGAGGCAACGTGGAATTTAATTGCCTTGCCTATGTGCACAATCGTAACGGCTCCAGCAGGGTCGAACTCCAGACCTTTCGCACCTGAAGCGAACGCGCATCAACTGCGCTATCACGCATCCACTGTGCTATCATGACTTCCACTGGAGAGTTGCCATATGACCTAAAAACTGTTGATGCGACTTCAACCCCCCCCCCAACACAATTAAATAAACAAATATAAGCATGAAACCCTATAGATAATTCTTATGAATATTGTTCTGGCTGTCCTGTAATTTGAATAATTAATTACTATCATTTAAGTAATTTTGAATGTAATGCTACACCTGCTCATTGAATTTAAACATAGAGATTTCATCTCTGAACAGATATCTTCAAGATTTGGAACAGACCAGTAAAAGGTTATTTTCTCAAACAAAAGGTTGTTTTTCAATGAAGGAAGGTGTTTAGATTTGTAATTAGAGGTTTAGTGTGTCTCTTCCCCATTTTGGGGACGCGTAAGATATGAATATATCATTGCCATTTCACTAGTCAAAGGAGAGATGATTTACGATGTCATTTTTTGTAGGACGGTCTTTTTGTTAGTTTGTGTAGTGGTTCTTGATTGATGTCAACCTGTATTAAGTTTTTGGCGTTATTTTTTTTTCTAGAAAAATGACAGCACTATTTGTAATCCATTAGAAATACGTATGCAAATTATTACCTAACAGCAACTTTTGGTTTTGAGACGGCTGCATAAAATGTTAATTGGTTAGTAGTTTAAAGCAAGGTGCACCACTCAGATAGACTGACTGTAACAGTCTGTAAACAATAATAGTATACAAATGTAGATTGGCTGTTAAGCAACAAACAAACAAACAAACAAGAACAATTTTGACTCCATTAATGGCATACTTCAGGAAGTTACACTAGCTTACGGCATCTGTGATTGGTTCAACTGACTAGCTGTGATTTATCCTAGTTACACCAGCTGTGATTGGTCCAAGTTACACTAGCTGTGATTGGTCCAAGTTAGACCAACTGTGGTTGATCCAAGTTAGACCAGCTGTGATTGGTTAATGTTTACCAGTTGTGATTGGTCCAAATTAGTCAAGCTGTAGTTAGTCTAAGTTAGACCGGCTGCAAAGTTGATTGTGTATATGTCGTATGTGAGTGTCCCGGGACCTACAGATCCCCTTGTTGTTAATAGACTAAGAATGACACGTTGATTGTGTATATGTCGTATGTGAGTGTCCCGGGACCTACAGATCCCCTTGTTGTAAATAGACTAAGAATGACAAGTTGATTGTGTATACGTCAGAATGTTTGGCAGTGGAATTGTGACATACCTTGCTTATCTGTTTCACCTGTATCTTTATCAAGTTTATCAAAGCTCATCATATACCATGCCAGCTTACCAAATGAACATCAATATTACTGTATCCTATAATACCCTGTTCACACTGGCATCAGAGTTTGAAAATGGTTTTCTTGATTTGAGATTGAATGTTGTCGATCTTTGATGTATTTTGCTTCCTCTCTTCCTTTATCAAATCAAATCATAATTATTGTACATCGGAGCAAAGGGGGCCACCTCCTTTGTCGAATGGTTAACGTCGCTGACTTGTATACCACTGTAACCTATCATCACTGATGGTCACGTGTTCGAGGCCCGCTCAGACCGTGTCTCTTTATAGGAAATAGTTGGCAGTTTCTTACTGAGGTTTGTGTACCAGGTACTGGTTAACCGCTGGAGCCTTGCCCAGGAAAGGTGTTATTTAGGTAGACTGCCCACCGGCGATATTAATAGTCCAAAATGATGCTTATGAAGTCGTAAAACCCGAACAAACAAAATAAAGAAAGGGACCACTGTGCGAGTGATTGGGACTACTGTGCGAGTGATTGGGACAACCGTGTGAGTGATTGGGACCACCGTGCGAGTGATTGGGACCAGTGAGTGATTGGGACCACTGTGTGAGTGATTGGGACCAGTGAGTGATTGGGACCACCGTGTGAGTGATTGGGACAACTGTGTGAGTGATTGGGACAACTGTGTGAGTGATTGGGACCACTGTGTGAGTGATTGGGACCACTGTGCGAGTGATTGGGACCACTGTGCGAGTGATTGGGACAACCGTGTGAGTGATTGGGACCACCGTGTGAGTGATTGGGACCAGTGAGTGATTGGGACCACTGTGTGAGTGATTGGGACCACTGTGCGAGTGATTGGGACAACCATGTGAGTGATTGGGACCAGTGAGTGATTGGGACCACTGTGTGAGTGATTGGGACCACCGTGCGAGTGATTGGGACCAGTGAGTGATTGGGACCACCGTGCGAGTGATTGGGACCAGTGAGTGATTGGGACCACTGTGTGAGTGATTGGGACCACTGTGCGAGTGATTGGGACCACTGAGTGAGTGTTTGGTGTCGTTGGTTTTAAATCCTTTTCACCCCTCATTGTTGTGAGTATGAAGCCCATGAGGCCTATCAATCAATTGGTTACATTTTCCCGATCCATAGGCCGATACCCTATCCACTAGTCCACAGAGACGATATAAGATGAAATATTTTGGTACCCCATAAAGTCCCCAACTCAACAACATCCCTCCCTATATGTATTTTATCTTGAAAAGATGTAAACAGAAAAAGTAATATTTTGTCCTGTGTTGAACAATTATCAAATCTTGATTTAAAAATATAATCTGAACAGGGTCTAATCGAATTTGAATTTTTTTTCTTGGTAAAATAAACACATAGGCATGGTACTGGGATATTTTCAACAGCCATGCTTACTAAAGAGTAATTTTATCTTATATTTAGCTTATCACATGTGAAAACTATTAGATTATTTTTAATCCCATACATTTTGCTGTTGGCAGACAAATGAATGGAAAATCTAGTGAATGGGGTTTCAGACATCAACATTGAAAGCCATTTTGAACAAATTAGATATTTAATTAGCTAAGTAATTATGCTAACAATGGCCTCTGACTTTATTTGGTCCAATTAAGGCCTTTATTTACTGGATACAATCAGGGCCCCTTGCTTTTCTGAGGGAATAGGTGTATTTATCTTCCATTGTTTTTCTTGTTTCAATCAAGACCTCATCATTTTCACATCCAATCAGGGCCTTTTTTTATTTCTAGTTCAAATAAGGACCTCATGTTTTTCTTCTTCCAGTCAGGGTCCATTTGTTGTCTTGTTCCAGTCCAGGCCTCATACTTTTCATGTTCCAGTCAGGGCCATTTGTTGTCTTGTTCCAGTCCAGGCCTCATGCTTTTCTTGTTCCAGTCAGGACCCATTTGTTGTCTTGTTCCAGTCCAGGCCTCATGTTTTTCTTGTTCCAGTCAGGGGCCATTTGGTGTATTGTTCCAGTCCAATCCTCATGCTTTTCTTGTTCCAGCCAGGGCCCATTTGTTTTATTGTTCCAGTCCAGGCCTCATGCTTTTCTTGTTCCAGTCAGGGGCCATTTGTTGTCTTGTTCCAGTCCAGGCCTCATGCTTTTCTTGTTCCAGTCAGGGCCCATTTGTTGTCTTGTTCCAGTCCAGGCCTCATGCTTTTCTTGTTCCAGTCAGGGGCCTTTGTTGTCTTGTTCCAGTCCAGGCCTCATGCTTTTCTTGTTCCAGTCAGGGCCCATTTGTTGTCTTGTTCCAGTCCAGGCCTCATGCTTTTCTTGTTCCAGTCAGGGCCCATTTGTTTTATTGTTCCAGTCCAGGCCTCATGCTTTTAATGTTCCAGTCAGGGGCCATTTGTTGTCTTGTTCCAGTCCAGGCCTCATGCTTTTCTTGTTCCAGTCAGGGCCTATTTGTTGTCTAGTTCTAGTCCAGACCTCATGTTTTTCTTGTTCCAGTCAGGGCCCATTTGTTGTCTTGTTCCAGTCCAGGCCTCATGCTTTTCTTGTTCCAGTCAGGGCCCATTTGTTGTCTTGTTCCAGTCCAGGCCTCATGCTTTTCTTGTTCCAGTCAGGGCCCATTTGTTTTATTGTTCCAGTCCAGGCCTCATGCTTTTCTTGTTCCAGTCAGGGCCCATTTGTTGTCTTGTTCTAGTCCAGGCCTCATGCTTTTCTTGTTCCAAGGTCTCTTGCTCTTCTTGTTCCAAGGTTTCTTGCTCTTCTTGTTCCAATGTCTCTTGCTCTTTTTGTTTCAATGTCTCTTGCTTTTCCTGTTCCAAGGTCTCTTGCTCTTCTTGTTCCAAGGTCTCTTGCTCTTCTTGTTCCAAGGTCTCTTGCTCTTCTTGTTCCAAGGTCTCTTGCTTTTCTTGTTCCAATGTCTCTTGCTCTTCTTGTTCCAAGGTCTCTTGCTTTTCTTGTTCCAAGGTCTCTTGCTCTTCTTGTTCCAAGGTCTCTTGCTTTTCTTGTTCCAATGTCTCTTGCTCTTCTTGTTCCAAGGTCTCTTGCTCTTCTTGTTCCAAGGTTTCTTGCTTTTCTTGTTCCAATGTCTCTTGCTCTTCTTGTTCCAAGGTCTCTTGCTCTTCTTGTTCCAAGGTCTCTTGCTCTTCTTGTTCCAAGGTCTCTTGATCTTCTGGTTCCAAGGTCTCTTGCTCTTCTTGTTCCAAGGTCTCTTGCTCTTCTTGTGTTGCAATCCGATTCTGTTGCATCACTTGACATTGAATATGGAAGTTGAAAGTATATCTGATGCAGTATAAAGGTACTAAGGGTTGGAATTTGAGAAGAAAATCATGTGTAATTAAGTGTTTGCAAACCAGTATGGTGCCAGACAATATGGAGTTAAATCTGGCCTGATGGATAGCAACACTTCTTTAACATATCAGCAATGTCTACTGCAAGATTATGTAACTATGATTTATATGTTGTAAGCTTATCTTATATTTTCAAATATATCTTATCTGCTCAAAGAAATTCTATTCTTGAACTGTTTGAGAAATTGTTCACATTTAACGTTCCGCAACAGTGCATGAACTGTTATAGAACAGATGTAGAAAATTGCAAGAACTGTTCAAGAATTGTTCAAGAACAATTCCAAAATAGTTTTACAAAGTTTCAGAAGAGTACTTGAGCTGTTCCAGAAAATTTCAGAGGGTCTTGTGGGAGAGATTCTTATGGAGCATTCTTTAGTTATTTTTGCATGTTGTCTGAATGCTGTTTATTTATCTAAATTCAAGAGTCTAATCTTTACCTTTCTGCTAAATTCTTTGACATTGTTATCTGTTAGTTGGAATTCATATTTCATTTTGCATATATAGGTTATGCTATTTGTTAGATAAGTCTGCCATGCCTGATGCTTCAAAAGTAAAGAAAGAACTATGTAGTAGTGCACACACAGCAGCAAGCTTACAGGTCGATTTAATCATGATATTAACCCTTGTAAATTAACAAGGCAAAAGTGTATGGTATACAAGGGAGAAGTTTAAGGTATACAAGGGAGACATTTATGGTATACAAGGGTGACGTTTAAGGTATACAAGGGAAACGTTTATGGTATACAAGGGAAACGTTTATGGTATACAAGGGAAACGTTTATGGTATACAAGGGAAATGTTTATGGCATACAATTGAGAAGTTTAAGGTATACAAGGAAAATGTTTATGGTATACAAGGAAAATGTTTAAGGTATACAAGGGAGAAGGTTTAAGGTTAACAATACAGTTAAACCTTAAACCTGTGCTAAGAAGCCAGCCAAGCACAGACAGTTGCTGCTGATCACAGGTGGCTGCTATATAGAGGACAAATGTATAATAAATCCACATATTGAGAATCTGGAAGCTGGCTGCTTAATACAGGTTAGCTGCTTAATGAAGGTTTCCACTAACACAAGTTTGACTGTATATACCCTCTAAGATGCGGCTGTACATAGATGGTGCTAGGCTCAATGAGGGACATCGCTGGCTTTTATATTACCTCCTTTGGCAGATGAAGTCAGATTTATCCTGAAATGTATAGGCGGCTGTAGGATATCTGTCGTTATATAGTAGCATAATAATTATAAGATGAGAAAGTGGATGAAAATTGATAGCATGTTGTGCAAAGGAAACAACGATAAAAACGGAGGAAGCCTCTTAAGAGGGCCGACATACTTTTAGGGAGTATTTAGGGGCAGTAACTGACCAATGTCTCTCATTAAGCAGCAGTTTTCCTCAGGCTGTATGAAAACAGCTCAGAAATACTCCATGGAACCAGGGCTAATTAATAACTTTACTGAAGTTAAGAATGAACTCAAAACATTTTAATGTATGTATTAGTAATGATGTGTTTTCTATGGGGTCATATCCCCGCAGGAGGGGCCATTTTGCAGTGGTGATTCATAGGGAAAGTGTTTAGTATGTAAATGTTTTCACATGCCATTTATTCAAGTTTGAATTGGGAGGGATCATGGTTTAATGATTTAATGGGCCTTTATGCCCATTAACATAAATCCCTATCCTGTCTGTCGATCCAGGAGTCTGGGTTGGTAAGGGTTGGTAAGGGGGAAGAGATCTGTTATCAGGTTAAAGAGTTACAGCTTGTTTTTATATCATCCTATGTAACCCAATACAACCAATGAAATGTACATCTGAACATGAATATAGAGTGAATTAACTCTTTCAACACTACAGACCTCTAAATAGGCTTACAAAAAGTGTAGATCCAGATGAGCCGGCTCATGACTGTTACTGCGCTGTTAAAACTGCCTAAAAAAATTTAACAGTGGAAGGATCGATTAATACACCGGATTGCATAGGATGTACTGCCTGCCTGTCTGCCCTGCCCTGCCCGCCCGCCCGCCCGCCTTGTCCGTCCATCTGTCTGTGGACAGGATAACTCAAAATGTTGTATATGGATGTTGATGAAACTTTGTGATATATAGCGGGTTTTCTAGTAGGAAGTTGTTCAATTTATTGGAGAAATTGGTTTAACGGGTGTGGTCACGGCAGCCAGCGAAGTGTCTACTTTACGATGGAAATCAATGGAGGTGGACACTTCGCTGGCCGCCCTGACCACATCAATATCCATCTGGTCCTGTTCTCATCACAAAGTGATATTAATTATCATTGATGATTATCAATGATTATCTATAATAATTATTGTCATATTTGATGTGCTTAACAATTTATCTGTTAATTTTGTGAGATAATGTGTGAAGGTGGGAGAGTTGGTGTTGATGTTAGTGTACTAACTGATCAGATGGCTAGTGTTTCATGTGACAGTAAGTGCCAGTAAGCCAGTAATTAAGTGTAATAAAGAGTGATATGTGAAGGCCATATATGTACCAAAAGTGCTATAAACCCAGTATGTTCTCATTATTGTGTGCTTACTTTAGCTGCACACTAACAATTCAATCTGGCAAAATAATTGTAAGGTGTGTTCTCTGTTGAAAACATACACTGACTCATATTTAACCCATTCAACACCAAGTAACTGACATGGACTGGTCCATGATATTTTTAGACCAATATATTAATAACAAAATTACATTTGGATCAGTTCATTTATCAAAATGGGTAATTTTTTTCTCTAAAAATAGTTATATTACTTGAAAAAAGTGCAGATCCTGATGAGACGGCTCGTCACGAGCCGGCTCATCTGGATCTACACTTTTTTGTAAGACAATTTAGAGGTCTGTGGTGTTGAAAGGGTTAAATCAGAATATTTACCTAGCTTCAATGAAAACTTTCTCAATCTCTTGACCCTCATAATTTCCGACTTGTCAAAGTCTTGTTCCTCACCAGTGTGAGTCTTTGTAAATACTGTCTGATTGATGTGGGTAAATACCTGTCCATACCCTGCCCCTCACCAGTGTGGGTAGATACTGGTCCATACCTTGTCCGGCCCTCACCAGTGTGGGTAAATACCTGTCCATACCTTGTCCGGCCCTCAACAGTGTGGGTAGATACTGGTCCATACCTTGTCCGGCCCTCAACAGTGTGGGTAGATACTGGTCCATACCTTATCCGGCCCTCAACAGTGTGGGTAGATACTAGTCCTTACCTTGTCTGGCCCTCAACAGTGTGGGTAGATACTAGTCCTTACCTTGTCCGGCCCTCAACAGTGTGGGTAGATACTGGTCCATACCTTGTCCGGCCCTCACCAGTGTTGGTAAATACTGGTCCATACATTGTCCGGCCCTCACCAGTGTGGGTAGATACTTGTCCATACCTTATCCGGCCCTCACCAGTGTGGGTAGATACTTGTCCATACCTTATCCGGCCCTCACCAGTGTTGGTAAATACTGGTCCATACATTGTCCGGCCCTCACCAGTGTGGGTAGATACTTGTCCATACCTTATCCGGCCCTCACCAGTGTGGGTAGATACTTGTCCATACCTTATCCGGCCCTCACCAGTGTGGGTAGATACTGGTCCATACCTTATCCGGCCCTCACCAGTGTGGGTAGATACTTGTCCATACCTTGTCCGGCCCTCACCAGTGTGGGTAGATACTTGTCCATACCTTATCCGGCCCTCACCAGTGTGGGTAGATACTGGTCCATACCTTATCCGGCCCTCACCAGTGTGGGTAGATACTTGTCCATACCTTATCCGGCCCTCACCAGTGTGGGTAGATACTGGTCCATACCTTGTCCGGCTCTCACCAGTGTGTGTAGATACTGGTCCATACCTTGTCCGGCCCTCACCAGTGTGGGTAGATACTGGTCCATACCTTGTCCGGCCCTCACCAGTGTGGTAGATACTTGTCCATACCTTGTCCGGCCCTCACCAGTGTGGGTAGATACTTGTCCATACCTTGTCCGGCCCTCACCAGTGTGGGTAGATACTTGTCCATACCTTGTCCGGCCCTCACCAGTGTGTGTAGATACTTGTCCATACCTTGTCCGGCCCTCACTAACTCGGACGTTTGTACAAAATTAAACCATTTAAAGTGGGACAACTGACAACAAAATTAATTTCAATTTTATTTTAATAATCTGACAATAATACAAAATGTGAATCTGTGCGTGTTTAATTGACACATATTATTCTTTACATTCAAAATGAAAAATGTAAATTTGTTTTAATAATACAATTGATCAAATCTGGAGACATTAATTTATCTGATGAGAGTTCTTGGGTTTAGTTTAAATATTTACTCTCAAATACTGAACAATTTCCTATGCGAGAAGTCACACTGGTTTCTTTGAGTACAAATATTTCTATGGTAACACTTTCTGAATGGGAGGGAGGAAGTAGGGACTTCTAAGGGTGCAAATTAACCCCACTTGCATTATGCTAGCCAGGCGACTACCTTTTGAATTCTGTGAATGGGCTCCTTCAATCGCTGATTTGCTCGTTCTGTGTTTGTGTAGATTGAAAAGTAGTCGATAAAAACTTGTAGCTGTCGTAATAGGTGACGTTGCAGGGGGAGATTTCAAAGCTTTCCCAAAATGTAGTTCTTTTCATTTTTTATGCAATTTAACTCCAATCAGCAACTATGACTTCGCTTCTCAAATGTGCGGAAAGTATTTCAGATTTGAAGTTTAGAAAATTAATCTGTTTTGAATTTTGAAAGGTGTTTTTATGCAATTTGCTTTTTCAAAAAAGAGATCAGTTTAATGAAGCATAGATGAAGAAAAGCATCTAGCCGTATGACTGCTTTGGAATTTAGATTTATTTCAACAAAATTATTTGTGCGACAATTTTTTATGTGGAATGTATTGTCGATTTCTTAGACTCGTTTAATAACTTGCACCAATCTGAAAATGTTAATAACAGTGATGTGCAAAAACGTTTAACCCTTAAAATGCTTATCACAACAAATGTTGATTTTGCAAACGGCATAGAGCCAGATCAGATGGCACGGAACGTGACAACTATAGAAAAAAGTAGAAGAAGGAAACACCCAATGTGTATGTATCAATACCATATATTCCAGGCCATTAGTCGATCTCGGCCATAAGTCGAGGGGCAAATTTTAGCTTTAAAATGCTGATTTTAAGCTGGATCCTGCCATAAGTCGAGGGTACTTTATAACATTCGTTATAACAATTGTTTACACACAATCATTTATGAAGTTTGTTTATCTTTTTTCAAATTTATTTTTTGCTTGTATTTCTTGTCTATATGTCGACCTAGTTTCATCACATTTCTGGATGAGAAAATGGCCGAGAAAATATGGTATGATGCAGATGCTGAAATAGATTGTAGTCTGCAGATGCTGAAATAGATTGTAGTCTGCAGATGCTGAAATAGATTGTAGTCTGCAGATGCTGAAATAGATTGCAGTCTGCAGATGCTGAAATAGATTGCAGTCTGCAGAATGCTGAAATAGATTGCAGTCTGCAGATGCTGAAATAGATTGCAGTCTGCAGAATGCTGAAATAGATTGCAGTCTGCAGATGCTGAAATAGACTGCAGTCTGTAGAATGCTGAAATAGATTGCAGTCTGCAGATGCTGAAATAGATTGTAGTCTGCAGATGCTGAAATAGATTGTAGTCTGCAGATGCTGAAATAGATTGCAGTCTGCAGATGCTGAAATAGATTGCAGTCTGCAGAATGCTGAAATAGATTGCAGTCTGCAGATGCTGAAATAGATGCAGTCTGAGAATGCTGAAATAGATTGCAGTCTGCAGATGCTGAAATAGACTGCAGTCTGTAGAATGCTGAAATAGATTGCAGTCTGCAGATGCTGAAATAGATTGCAGTCTGCAGATGCTGAAATAGATTGCAGTCTGCAGAATGCTGAAATAGATTGCAGTCTGCAGAATGCTGAAATAGATTGCAGTCTGCAGAATGCTGAAATAGATTGCAGAATGCTGAAATAGATTGCAGTCTGCAGAATGCCAAAATAGATTGCAGTCTGTATGTAAATGGGTGTGACGAAGTGAAACATTTGTCCAAAATGTCTCAATGAAAAAACAAAACATTTGCTTTAAATTATATCAACTTGTTATAATGCCCATTATCGCCTTCCCAAGAGGTTGGGATGAGCATGTCAAACATAGACCAACATGATAATACAGACACTGAATATTTACGACCATTACAATTGTGCCCTTAGGCAAGGCAGTTAAATTCCGCGTTGCCTCTTCTCTTTCCCCTGTGGCGATGGATTCCATCAGGAATGAGGTCTCGAGCTAAAATATATTTGTATAAACTGAATATATATTATATATAGAGAGCAGATACTTTTTGTCAACTCTACGTGGGTTTTTGTTTTCACTAAATTTCATGTTGCACTTGACAAGTTCCTAATAATGTTGGTGACACTATGACATAAAAGCACCTGCGCAAAGATTTGGAACATGGTAAAAATTGAAATTTAAAAAAATGCAACTGACAGATAACCATTAAATGACAGAACCTCCAAATGGTTTGATTTATATTACTGCAAAGGATATTCATCTGTCAAATAAAATGGAGACCTAGTTCATGTTTAGCGTGGCTGTTTTTGGACAAAACAAGGATATATTATTATGGCTTTGTCGACAGTGTTTTCTTTCTCTGTCTCACAAGTTGAACATTGATCATAAACTTTTGTAATCTCTTGCCACCGGTTTTCATACACAACTACACAACACTCCTGGTCACTAGCGTTCCACAATGGAAGTCGTGATAGCGCAGTTCGCTTCAGGTGTAAGAAGCCTGGAGTTCATGCCCAGCTGTAGCTAGTACGATTGTGTCTTTAAGGCACTTAAATTCCACATTGCCTTTTGTCTCTCTCTCTCTCTCTCTCTCTCTCTCTCTCTCTCCTCTCTCTCTCTCTCTCTCTCTCTCTCCCTCTCTCTCTCTCTCTCTTCGTCTCTCTCTCTCCTCTCTCTCTCCCTCTCTCTATCTCTCTCTCTTCGTCTCTCTCTCCGCTCTCTCCTCTCTCTCTCCTCTCTCTCCTCTCTCTCTCTCCCTCTCTCTCCCTCCCCCTCTCTCTCTCCTCTCTTTCCTCTCTCTCTCTCTCTCTCTCTCTTCGTCTCTCTCTCCTCTCTCTCCCTCTCTCTCTCTCTCTCTCCTCTCTCTCCTCTCTCCTCCTCTCTCTCCCCTCTTCTCTCTCCCTCCTCTCTCCCTCTCTCCTCTCTCTCCTCTCTCCCCTCTCTCCTCTCTCTCCTCTCTCTCCTCTCTCTCTCTCTCCTCCTCTCTCTCCTTCTCTCTCCTCTCTCTCCTCTCTCTCCTCTCTCTCCTCTCTCTCTCTCTCCTCTCTCTCCTCCTTCTCCTCTCTCCTCTCTCTCCTCTCCTTCTCTCTCTCTATCTCTCTCTATCTCTCTCTCTATCTCGCTCTCTCTCTCTTCTCTCTCTCTCCTCTCTCTCCTCTCTCTCCTCTCTCTCTCTCTCCCCTCTCTCTATCTTCTCTCTCCTCTCTCTCTCGTCTCTCTCTCCTCTCTCTATCTCCTCTCTCTCTTCTCTCTCTCTCTCTCTCCTCTCTCTCTTCTCTCTCTTCTCTCTCTCTCTCTCTCCTCTCTCTCCTCTCTCTCTCTCTCTCTCTCTCCTCTCTCTCCTCTCTCTCCTCTCTCCTCTCTCTCCCTCTCTCCTCTCTCCTTCTCTCTCTCTCCTCTCTCTCCTCTCTCTCCTCTCTCTCCTCTCTCTCTCTCTCTCGCTCTCTCTCTCCTCTCTCTCTCTCTCTCTCTCCTATCTCTCCTCTCTCTCCTCTCTGCCTCTCTGCTCTCTCTCCTTTCTCTCCTCTCTCTCCTATCTCTCCTCTCTCTCTTTCGCCTCTCTCCTATCTCTCATATCTCATCTCTCTCCTCCCTCCCTCCCTCTCTCTCTC
>CM026386.1:81342666-81428691 GCA_014843695.1 Archivesica marissinica | reverse complement strand
CCTCTCTCTCCTCTCTCTCCTCTCTCTCTCTCTCTCTATCTGTTCTCTTTCCCCTCTCTATCTCCTCTCTCTCCTCTCTCCCCCTCTCTCTCCTCTCTCTTTCCTCTCTTTCCTCTCTCTCCCCTCTCTCCTCTCTCTCCTATCTCTCTCCTCTCTCATCCCTCTCTCTCCCTCTCTCCTCTCTCTCCTCTCTTCCCCCTCTCTCTCTCTCCTCCTCTCTCTCTCTCCTCTCTCTCCTCTCTCTCCCCTCTCTCTCTCTCCTCTCTCTCTCTTGCTCTCTCTCTCCTCTCTCTCCTCTCTCTCCTCTCTCTCTCTCTCTCTCTCTCTCCTCTCCTCTCTCTCCTCTCTCTCTATCTCTCTCTCCTCTCTCTCTCTCTCTCATGGCAAAGGATTCCATCAGGAATGAGCGATTAATCTAATTTTGTAAAGACTTGTTTCGCAATCGAGCTAAAATAAATTTGTATACTCTAAGATCTCCACAGTGACTTAAATTTTGACCATGATCTTCACTGACATTTTCTAGGTCAAAGACTTGTAAAACTACGCGCCTCAACTTAACCCATTCAACACCAAGTAACTCACATGGACTGGTCCATGATATTTTTAGACCAATAAATTAATTACATTTGGATCAGTTCATTTATCAAAATGGGTAAACAAATTTCTAAAAATAGTTATATTACTTGAAAAAAGTGCAGATCCTGATGAGACGGCTCGTCACGAGCCGGCTCATCTGGATCTACACTTTTTTGTAAGCCAATTTAGAGGTCTGTGGTGTTGAAAGGGTTAAAATCACTGCTGTAGGCTCGTAGGTGTCGAATTCTTTCATGTGCTGAAACTATCCAGCTGGTTTGTGGTAGGTTGGTGGTTATACCTGGGTTCCATGCCTGAAATACTGCTTGGAGGGGCACACAGTGTCTTCCTCTACGCTGGAGAAGGGCCATATGACATAATGCGACGTTAAACCCAAAAACTAAACTAGCCTTCAATCACTACTGCTCTGCAATCACTACTGCTCTGCATTCGCTTGGGCTGGTACTCTTTGAAGAGCCGCGATCTATAGTACATATAGACCTACGTAGTCCCGCTACATGCGGTCCCGAGACCTATGTACCTATTTCCTGCGCTTACTTGTATTGGTGTAATGGTTATAACCCACCTACAACTAAGTCTGGGGCAGGATTCCTTTGACTGTTCTCTTGTAATATTTCACACAATTGTGGAAATGCATTGCAACGAGAATAGAATCTACTTTAACCCATTTGAATCTGGATACCATTCTAACAGTATTTGCAAAGAACATAGAACTAGATCAGCTGCCACGGAACGTGCCGTCTGCTCAGGCTCGATGCCGTTTGCTATTCAGATGATCTTGCTAAGACACTTGGCTATGTAGCAAACAACATAGATCCAGATCAGCCGCAGCGTTACGCTGCGGCTGATCTGGATCTATGTTGTTTGCAAAAGCCTTTAAATGTATCCAGAATGAAATTGGTTAAATCATTCTATCCTCCTTTATGTCATAGTACCGCTTAACTAAATCGTCATGGAAATTATGCATTATGTTTGGACGGGTTGCTGATTTATAGTGTAATGCATACGGCTGTATAAATAATAATATGTTATTATATGCAAACGTTTCTCACCTGGATTGTGACTAGTAAGTAATATATATCAAAACATTAGCATAATGATGTCTGTCATAATGCAGTCATGTAGAACTACTGCATTCTCTCACTCTCCCCATATGATTTGTGTACCAGTAAACTTCTAAATGCCTCCTCAATATGTAAAGGTTATAAGCCAAAAACGATCCAATATGTAAAATATTGGACTGTATGAGGCGTGTACCGAAGACAGTACCAATATTTTACATATTGGATCCGTTTGAGGTTTATATCTTACTTAAAATACACACTTATATAACAAGATCATTGTTAATTTCGTACATGTAGGATTTAATATAATACTCTGGCCTTTTGACAGAAGTCCAATATTAATAATAATGGACTGCAAGTACAAAGGTATAACGTCACGACTGTTTTAAGTAGAGGATAAGCCAAAAACGATCCACTATATAACATATTGGACTGTGCGAGACTTATATCTTACTTAAGACACACACTTATATAAGAAGAACCTACTAATTAAAATTGTTAATTTCTTGCATGTACGCTTAGTATTTAAATATAGTACTCTTATATAGTACTTTTGACACCAGTCCAATATTAATAATAATGGACTGCAAGTACAAAGGTATAACGTCACGACAGTGTTTTAACAGTAGTTATACATAGATACCTCTAGTTCACTGTAAGCTTATAGGTGCTATAACAGGCTTGCTAATTTTATGGCTTTTGGCCTGTTCTTAACCCATTTCATTCTGGATACATTTAAAGGCTTTTGCAAACAACATAGATCCAGATCAGCTGCAGCGTGACAGTTGTGCACCAAGTACTGGTTAACCGCTGGAGCCTGCCCAGGAAAGGTGTTGTTAGGTAAACTACCCGCCCGGCGATATAGCCCAAAATGGTGCTGATGAAGGCGTAAAACCGAACAAACAAACATGGCCCAGGAGTAGTACATTAAATTGATTTGATTTTTGGAGAATTCGGTCATGGCATGCGGTCATGGCTGTGTGTGAGTTTGCATCTCTCCAAGTGTTATTCTCTAGTTTTATGTGTTTTATAGTTGCTTTATTTGATGTAATTGCAGATGCTGTCCTAATTTCAAATGTTGTTAGATGACGATGTCATCGCCTGAAGAGGGGTATCGTGGGCGTGACGACCGTGACCACCACGTCACCTCGAGAGAAGTTGGACACAATGGCAGGCACCACACCACTGCACACCACTCCACAAAAACTCGAACCAAGGATTCAGCCACAGAAACAAGAGACCGCATTGAAGGTAAGCTTCATATATGTTGGTTTCACTAATCCACAAGTTGTGAGTTTGAACCAAATCTTGTAGCACTATTGCATGTGTGGTTAGTTTGTACCTCTAGTCTTGTAGAATTGATCGATATGTGGTTGGTGTCAACCTCCAGATCTCGAAACACTAATTAGAACAATGTATTTCCTTCAACTAGAACCAGGGATCATTCTTGAGGGCGATGTGGGCGAAATTGTCGCCCTAGGGACCCTGACTTCTCCCTAATAAAAAAAAAAAATATTTTTTTTGATTTTCAAACAAAATGTTGTCTAGTAAGATACACTGGCCCATTATAAAGCACTCCTTCTATTCAAATGTTGTATTTAATGGTTGTACTGTGCATTTTAACCCTATTTTGGAGAAGTATATTAAAGAACACCATTTAAGGAAGCGATCACGCGCTTTCTCACTTCTCCCAAAAATTCTAACCTAGAATGAACCCTGTAGAACGTGTCAGCTGTTGATTTGTCATAGTCCAAGTTTTGAGCCATTAATGCACAAAGAGTAATGGGACCAGGATTGAACCTTGAGGTATTCCTTGCTAACACAGTAACATAGGCTTGTATTGATTCAAGTCATCTACCGGTATATTTCATGCCATGCATTCAAAATATGACATCATTAACCCGTAACCTGGAGCCGTTACGATTGTGCCCTTAGGCAAGGCATTTAAATTCCACGTTGCCTCTTCTCTCTCCCTCGTGGCGATGGATTCCATCAGGAATGAGGTCTCGAGAGTGATTAATATAACTTGAAATAAATTGTTTCGCAACCGAGCTAAAATACATTTGTATAAACTAACCTGCCAAATAAATTGGACAGAATTTGCAAACAACATAGATCCAGATCAGTCGCGACATAACATCACGTTTGATCAGGAACTATGTTGTTTGCTATTCAGACTAGTGTTTTAGCTCCACTACTCCAATAGCAAACAGCATAGAGCCTGATCAGACGGCATGTTCTGTGTCGTCATATCTGGCTGTATGCTGTTTGCAAGTGACTTTAGTTGTGATTAGCAGGTTACGTGTTAATGTGATTAAGTACTAGGGAATTGTTCATACTAGGATCTATGAGGTATGGTATTCCTGTAGTACAAGGGAGCCTTTGTAATGTGATGGATGCAGTGTCTACCTCGAAACCGGGGTGTGGGGTGCGGGATTGTAACTGTCATTCCTGTGGCGGTGTCCTTAGGCAAGACAATTAGTTTATACAAATTTATTTTAGCTCGATTGCGAAACAAGTTCTTTCAACTTATATTAATCACTCTCGAGACCTCATTCCTGATGGAATCCATCGCCATGAGGAAGAGAGAAGAGGCAACGTGGAATTTAAATGCCTTGCATAAGGGCACAATCGTAACGGCTCCAGCGGGACTCGAACTCCGGACCTTTCGCACCTGAAGCGAACGCGCATCCACTGCGCTATCACGACTTCCAAGACAATTAAATGCACATTGTCACTTCTCTCTCCCTCATGGTCACTTCTCTCTCCCTCATGGCGATGTATTCCATCAGGGATGATGCCTTGAGAACTATTAGCGTAAAGTTGAAAGAACATAATTTATTACAATCAACCCAAAAATCAAATTTGCATAACCTAAGTTGCAAAAGAGCCATTTTAATGTTATTTGGATCAACTTTCATATAATTTATTTCACATACCTTCAGTAGTATTAAATTGATCTTGACTTACACAATCTGATACACACATTCACCCATTCAACACCAAGTAACTCACATGGACTGGTCCATGATATTTTTAGAGCAATAAATTAATAACAAAATTACATTTGGATCAGTTCATTTATCAAAATGGGTAATTTTTCTTCTAAAAATAGTTATATTACTTGAAAAAAGTGCAGATCCTGATGAGACGGCTCATCACGAGCCGGCTCATCTGGATCTACACTTTTTTGTAAGCCAATTTAGAGGCCTGTGGTGTTGAAAGGGTTAAGCATGTGTTTTTATATGCCCGAGTATCTCCCATTAACAAATGCTGTTGGTATTGCATAGATATTTTGGGAAGGAATCTGAGCTGTTGAATTATGTCACATATGGTATAATGTCTTACCTTTAAAATACCTGTGTGTCGGCTGACTTCAGGTAGACTTGAATTACAAGTAAAGGTCAGCCAGGAGTGTATCTGTATTGTTTAGGACTGTATTGGTATTGTTACTGTGTTTAGATCTACAGTATAGATTCGACTTCTGTGTGCTATTTTAGCTAAAGCATACTGTATGTACACAAGGCTCCTATTGTCTGAGCTGTGGAGGAATATGTCTGCATCAGTGGAAAATGTCTGCATCAACCATGGTATGTTAGCTTGATGGAGGAAAATGTCTGCATCAACCATGGCATGTTAGCTTGATGGCGGAAAATGTCTGCATCAGTGGAAAATGTCTGCATCAACCATGGCATGTTAGCTTGATGGAGGAAAATGTCTGCATCAACCATGGCATGTTAGCTTGATGGAGGAATATGTCTGCATCAACCATGGCATGTTAGCTTGATGGAGGAATATGTCTGCAACAACCATGGCATGTTAACTTGATGGAGGAATATGTCTGCATCAACCATGGCATGTTAACTTGATGGAGGAATATGTCTGCATCAACCATGGTATGTTAGCTTGATGGAGGAATATGTCTGTATCATGGAATATGTCTGCATCAACCATGGCATGTTAGCTTGATGGCAGAATATGTCTGCATCAACCATGGCATGTTAGCTTGATGGCAGAATATGTCTGCATCAACCATGGCATGTTAACTTGATGGAGGAATATGTCTGCATCAACCATGGTATGTTAGCTTGATGGCGGAATATGTCTGCATCAACCATGGCATGTTAGCTTGATGGAGGAATATGTCTGCATTAACCATGGTATGTTAGCTTGATGGAGGAAAATGTCTGCAACAACCATGGCATGTTAGCTTGATGGAGGACAATGTCTGCAACAACCATGGCATGTTAGCTTGATGGAGGACAATGTCTGCAACAACCATGGCATGTTAGCTTGATGGAGGAAAATGTCTGCATCAACCATGGCATGTTAGCTTGATGGCGGAATATGTCTGCATCAACCATGGCATGTTAGCTTGATGGAGGAAAATGTCTGCATCAACCATGGCATGTTAGCTTGATGGAGGAATATGTCTGCATCAACCATGGCATGTTAGCTTGATGGCAGAATATGTCTGCATCAACCATGGCATGTTAGCTTGATGGAAGAAAATGTCTGCAACAACCATGGCATGTTAGCTTGATGGAGGAAAATGTCTGCATCAACCATGGTATGTTAGCTTGATGGAGGAAAATGTCTGCATCAGTGGAAAATGTCTGCAACAACCATGGCATGTTAGCTTTGCTGTATATTTGAATTGTGTAGTTTTCATCAAAAATTGTTCTCACCAGATCAGCAATTACCTCTGTTTAGTTTATACAAATTTATTTAGCTCGATTGCGAAACAAGTTTTTTCAACTTATATTAATCACTCGAGACCTTATTCCTGATGGAATCCATCGCCATGAGGGAGAGAGAAGAGGCAACATGGAAATTAAATGACTTGCCTAAGGGCACAATTGTAACGGCTCCAGCAGGGTTCGAACTCCGGACCGTTCGCACCTGAAGCGAACGCACGTCCACTGCACTATCACGACTTCCACAAGGCCTCTATTACCTCTGTTGTGGTGTAATACATAAATACAGTATATATATATATATTCGGGTGGAACTCTAACCTGTCATCACTCGTGGTCACAGGCTCGAGTCCCACTCAGGCCATGTCTCATTTATATGAAAAATGTTGACAGTTTTCCTTCACAATAAAAGCTAGAAAAGCACTAAGTTATTTACCATACTTTGTGTGACCAGTCATCTTATTGGTAATCTCAAAAAGAAACAAAATATCAAACTGATGAGTGTGTGTTTTACGTTTATTTATCGTCGCTACCGGTTGCCCATATGAGCGACGCCTCCTGAAGAGATTAGTCATTTTAGATTTTTGGAGGATAGTGCATGATACAGACAGAGACCCATTCCAGAGTCTTCTCTGGTTCTTTTACGTGCATGGTGTAAAGCACTGACACGAGACCTCGGTTTAACGTCCCATCTGAAAGACTGTTAATTTTATTAGGGTCAGACGGGGGATCGAACCTGATGACATTATAATATTTCATTTTGTAACTGGCTAGACTAAACATTAGAGTTGGTGGCCCCTTAAATTGTGTGTCAGTTTTATATTTCCAAGGGTTATTAAATTTTCTTGTTTTAATTTAGAAATTTAGGTAAAGTTTAATTTCATTATAATGGTTTATTTTGATAGAGTTTGGTTGTTGATGGATATTGTCAATATTGATTTTTTTCATCTGATGGGTGGGCTATGATGTTCGATGTTATTAATATCACACTCTGTTATTAGATCCTCCTGGTTTGCTTAGAATTCACACAGAAATATTCTAAGAAGTGGAAGATTAGAAAGCTTGAATTTTGAAGATCTGCCCATAAATTAATTGGTTTTAGTGAAATTATAATTTATGCATTATTACCTCCCTTTATGGATTTTATTTACAAAATCGTCAGTAACTTTGTAAATTGTAGTCACCTTAAGTTACACATTAGGGTAAATTTGCATATATTTTGTTATAATTTTCTATTTGAAAAAAAAAAAAAATTAAAAAATTTGTTTTTATATTAATTAATAGACACGAGACTGTTTCTCTATTGTCAGCTGTTTGGCAAGGAAAATAGATACAGCCGGTGTGTTCCCCCCCCCCCCCCACCCATCTGCATACATCCAATGCAGGAGTAAAATACATCCGGACAGGTTTAATAATATAGGCTGTGTGTGCGGGGGGGGGGGGGGGGGGGGTATAATAGATAACAATTACCGTAATCAGCTCGCTCGTTTGGGTGGGGGTCAACTGCCTTAAGAATTAAGAATAAAAGAAAATCTCTAGCTTCCTAAAATTAGCGCTTGGAAGATCAAGGCAAGAATGCCTCACATTGTCATGTTTGATGATTGGGACATTATACTGTACCTTATGCTTCATTTAACAAATTGATTAACAAAAAATCACTACGCATTGAACCTCGCAAAATTAACCTGTGGTGGCCGTAACTATTGCCAAAATTACTGTAATTTTATAGGAATTTTAGTACTTTGTATTTACCTTTATATGAGTACCTAATTTTGTGGAGCCTGTTTCAAAGTAAACAATAAATGGTTTTAAATTTTAAAAATATTGTTTGTATATAAAATTGCAGTACTTTGTTGCGCAACATTTGCAATTTATAATGAGCGTTATAGGAATGATTTTAATTTCATTTGAAATTTAAATAAAATGAGAAAAATGTAACTGGAGAGGAGTTGTAACATGCAATATTGAACGGGACAACAGCAGCCAAGCAAGTGTATGTTGCCGGTCAATTATAAATCAATTTGTAGTATTATATCAAGGTTGTATGACTTGCAACATTATGTTAGCTAATCTACAGAATTGTGACTGCAGCATTATATAATTAGCTCATTAAATTTTGAAACAAATTTTCTAAATCATTGTGGCATTTAATTTGCTTTATTTACAATGAAAACAATCATTCAATACAATTGAGTTGTTGCTTGAGTTGGTGAACATGGGGGGGGTAATTTATTTGGATAACCTTGGACATGCCTGTCTATAAAACTTAAACTCTAGAATTACATAAGAAAGTTACATGTCTGGACATGATGGGGAGCATGGTGATGATTAGGCTGCTGATGATGAGGATGGTGATGATGATGATGGGATGATGATGGGGATGATGATGATGAGGCTGCTGATGATGGGGATGATGATGAGGCAGCTGATGATGGGGATGATGATGATGAGGCTGATGATGATGATGAGGCTGATGATGATGGGGATGATGATGATGGGGATGATGATGATGATGAGGCTGATGATGATGGGGATGATGATGATGGGGATGATGAGGATGATGATGATGATGAGGCTGATGATGATGGGTAGCTGTACTTTCATGGATCACATTGGCGACTACTACTATGTGTGTTTTACGTTTATTTATCGTCGCTACCGGTTGCCCATATGAGCGACGCCTCCTGAAGTGATTAGTCATTTTGGATTGGCCAGCATTGCAGCAGACCACTTTTCACTTCAAATTCACTTTCTACAGAAAACTCTCCAGACAGAACAGATCTGTATAAACTCTCCAGACAGGATAGATCTGTATAAACTCTCCAGACAGAACATATCTGTATAAACTCTCTAGACAGAACAGATCTGTATAAACTCTCCAGACAGAACAGATCTGTATAAACTCTCCAGACAGAACAGATCTGTATAAACTCTCCAGACAGAAGAGATCTGTATAAACTCTCTAGACAGAACAGATCTGTATAAACTCTCCAGACAGAACAGATCTGTATAAACTCTCTAGACAGAACAGATCTGTATAAACTCTACAGACAGGACATATCTGTATAAACTCTCCAGACAGGACAGATCTGTATAAACTCTCCAGACAGAAGAGATCTGTATAAACTCTCTAGACAGAAGAGATCTGTATAAACTCTCCAGACAGGACATATCTGTATAAACTCTCCAGACAGGACATATCTATATAAACTCTCCAGACAGGACATATCTATATAAACTCTCCAGACAGAACAGATCTATATAAACTCTCCAGACAGAACAGATCTATATAAACTCTCCAGACAGGACAGATCTATATAAACTCTCCAGACAGAACAGATCTGTATAAACTCTCCAGACAGAACAGATCTGTATAAACTCTCCAGACAGAACAGATCTGTATAAACTCTCCAGACAGATAGATCTGTATAAACTCTCCAGACAGAACATATCTGTATAAACTCTCCAGACAGAACATATCTGTATAAACTCTCCAGACAGAACAGATCTGTATAAACTCTCCAGCCAGAACAGATCTGTATAAACTCTCCAGACAGAACAGATCTGTATAAACTCTCCAGACAGAACAGATCTGTATAAACTCTCCAGACAGATAGATCTGTATAAACTCTCCAGACAGAACATATCTGTATAAACTCTCCAGACAGAACATATCTGTATAAACTCTCCAGACAGAACAGATCTGTATAAACTCTCCAGACAGAACAGATCTGTATAAACTCTCCAGACAGGATAGATCTGTATAAACTCTCCAGACAGAACAGATCTATATAAACTCTCCAGACAGAACAGATTTGTATAAACTCTCCAGACAGATAGATCTGTATAAACTCTCCAGACAGAACAGATCTGTATAAACTCTCCAGACAGATAGATCTGTATAAACTCTCCAGACAGAACAGATCTGTATAAACTCTCCAGACAGAACAGATCTGTATACACTCTAGACAGGACAGATCTGTATAAACTCTAGACAGGACAGATCAGTATAAACTCTAGACAGAACAGATCTGTATAAACTCTAGACAGAACATATCTGTATAAACTCTAGACAGGACAGATCTGTATAAACTCTAGACAGGATAGACCTGTATAAACTCTAGACAGGACAGATCTATCCAGACAGGTTTCTGGTTTCCTCCCACACGAATGACCACATATACTCTTTCATCCACGCCAACGAGAGTGATTAATATAAGTTGTTAGAAATTGCTTCGCAGTCATTGTAAAATAAATAAAGTTTAAACATAACTATTTTAATTGTCCCTGTTTGGAATGAATGATCGATCACTATTGTGCTCTAGATATGGTTCACATATATTTGACAGATGATTTCAGTAATGTGGTCAGATTTGAGAGGCGATATACCGCCTCTAAGCCTGAACATTTGCTGAGAACCAGTTGAGTGTGTGTTTTGTGGTTATTTGTGGTCACTGCCCATATGAGCAGCACTCCCTGAAGAGATTAGTAATTTTAGATATTTTTGGATAATAATGCAATGATATAGATAGAACGCCACTCTGGAAGCTTCCCTTAGACAAGGCATTTAAATTCCATGGTGCCTCTTCTCTCTCCCTCACAGACGGATATGTAGTCCAGTGGTAACATGCTGGACTGGTAATCCAGGGATCGCAGGTCTGACCCTAACAAAATTAACAGTCTTTCAGATGGGACGTTAAACCGAGGTCTCGTGTCGGTGCTTTGCATCGTGCACGTAAAAGAACCAGCGGAGACTCTGGAATGTTCTCTGTCTGTATCATTGCACACTATCTTCCAAAATCTAAAATGACTAATCTCTTCAGGAGGCGTCGCTCATATGGGCAACCGGTAGTGACGATAAAAAAACGTAAAACACCTCTCTCCCTCATGGCGATGGATTCCATCAGGAATAAAGTCTCGAGAGTGATTAATATATGTTAAATTTGTATAGACTAAGCTTCACTTGTTCTTTATGGGTTAAAGCATCAACACTTGGTTTAGCTATTTGCTATTTGCATGCTGGGTAAAATAAAGGCTATAAATAGTTCAAATAATTATTGCAGAATACATCTGTAGTCCAGTGGTAACACGCTGGACTGGTAATCCAGGCAGTGGTTAGCACGCTAGCTTCCCACCAATGAAACCCTAGTTTGATCCTCGTTTCGGAAATTATGTGAGATGGTACTGTGGTCGACTTCTCCGTGTACACAGGTTTCCTCTGTTACTCTTTCATCCATGTCAACGACAATTATTAATATAAGTTGTTAAAGCTTGTTTCGCAATAAAATAAAGGTTTATACTTTTACCTTGTTTCATTAACCATTTCAACACCACAAGCCTCTCAATAGGCTTACAAAAAAGTGTAGATCCAGATGAGCCGGCTCGTGATGAGCCATCTCATCAGGATCTGCACTTTTTGCCAGTAATATTATTATTTAGATAAAATTACCCATTTTGATAAATGAACTGGTCCAAAGGTAATTTTCTTATTAATTTATTGGTCTAAAAATATCATGCACCAGTCCATGTCAGTTACTTGGGGTAGAATGGGTTAAATTACTAAATGGACACCTAGCGAGTTCCATGTAGGTGTTCAAACGAATCAAAGTCTGGTGTTCGTGTTTCAGGTCAGTAGATAGTGATCGCTGTTGGTATGCTGGCTGAAAACAATCTGAAAGACATTAATCATCTTAAATAAGATACTAGATTACAAATACATTTATTATTTACACTTCAGTGTGTTCTCATTTAGATTGTGGTATGATAGTATTATATGTAACCTAATTATTGCACTTTTTGACAGCAATCTGGGGGTATGCACTGAAGTTGTGTTTTATAAAAAATATAATACTATTAAAACATGTGCTAAAAACCACCTACTGATAAAGACTAGTGGGTTTTCTCCGAGTACTCCGGTTTCCTACCGCACTAATGACTAAATAATTATACGCTTTCATCCGCACCAGCAACAGGGAATAATATAAGTTGTTGAAGCTTGTTTAAAGTTTAAACTATTTATTTTATAACGATTGCGATGCGAAACAAGTTCTAACCTAACAACTTATATTAATCGCTCTCGTTGGCGCGGATGAAAGCATAAATGTGGTCATTGGTGTGGGAGGAAACCGGAGTACCCGGAGAAAACCCACCTCTCCGATCTGGCGACCACCGTACCATCTCTTCACGATTGTTGTAAAATAAATATAGAATCTTGCAGGAGTGCTGACTTCATACCATATTTTATGAAATCACTAGGGTGTAAATTCTTTTTATCACATTGGTATATTGGTTCTGATCATATTTTTGCACAAAATAACGCTGCTACTTTCCTTTTCGTATCAACTGTAATGTAATAAAATGTTGAATTGAATTGAATAGAGAGAAGAGGTAAAACAACAACATAACTTTTAAACATTGTCATAAAAGTGATGAAGTTATTTCTGTACCACTTGTGATCATAATTCTACTGGTGCCACTGATATGGTGCTATATTTGACAATAGTGGTTACATTTGCAAGATATAAGTGTCAGAGTTAGTCACAAAAACACAATTTAATTTGTGTAAATAGCAGCATTTTGACAGCTACATTTTAAGAAAACATGTAACTATGTTAATAGGTTATTGTTTTGAAAGTGATGCTTTTAACCTCTACACAATGCTACAAAATGATGCCGTAACCATTTCAACACCACAGGCCTCTCAATAGGCTTACAAAAAGTGTAGATCCAGATGAGCCGGCTCGTGATGAGCCGTCTCATCAGGATCTGCACATTTTGCCAGTAATATTACTATTTTTAGACAAAAATTACCCATTTTGATAAATGAACTGGTCCAAATGTAATTTACTTATTAATTTATTTGTCTGAAAATATCATGCACCAGTCCATGTCAGTTACTTGGTGTTGAATGGGTTAAACTTAATTTCCAACAGATATATACACACATAGTTCTTTCATAGGTAGGTGGAAAACAATCTTTATTTCTGTATATAATTCTATTCACTGTTGTATATTAATCACTCAAATTTTAGAAGTAGCAAATTTCAAAATATTTCCCAAATTCTCGCCATTTGGAAAATATGGTTAACACTGGTATAATATATTTTGCATATACCTAATCCTGTCAGTAGGAGGTCTACACTGCACTGAACAGAAATCATATATAACGCTTAAAATGCTGAATAAATTGGAAGACATGTGCAAACAACATAGATCCAGATCAGCCAAAATGCTGAATAAATTGGAAGACATGTGCAAACAACATAGATCCAGATCAGCCAAAATGCTGAATAAATCGGAAGACATGTGCAAACAACATAGATCCAGATCAGCCAAAATGCTGAATAAATTGGAAGACATGTGCAAACAACATAGATCCGGATCAGCCAAAATGCTGAATAAATTGGAAGACATGTGCAAACAACATAGATCCAGATCAGCCAAAATGCTGAATAAATTGGAAGACATGTCCAAACAACATAGATCCAGATCAACCACGGCGTAACACCACGTCTGATCAGGATCTATATTGTTTGCTATTCAGCCAAGTGTTGTAGCTCCACTATTCGAATAGCAGACGGCAAAAAACCTGATTAGACGGCTCTGCTCTTGCTGTATGCTGTTTGCAAAAACAACTTTAATCGTGATTAGCAGGTTAAAGGGTTAAAATGGAAACAATGGCCCAAAGTACCATATAGTTGTTCCATTTAGGTTTATCTATGAGCGGTGTCTAAAATTAACAGATAAGAGTTTATTGTTTTCACGGGGTCTAAAATGAACAAATATCGAATATCTCATCCACTGTTTTAATATTAACCCTTTCAACACCACAGACCTAAATAGGCTTACAAAAAGTGTAGATCCAGATGAGCCGGCTCATGACGAGCCGTCTCATCAAGATCTGCACTTTTTGCCAGTGATATGACTATTTTTAGACATAATTACCCATTTTGATAAATGAACTGGTCCAAATGTAATTTTCTTATTAATTTATTGGTCTAAAAATAGCATGCACCAGTCCATGTCAGTTACTTGGGGTTGAATGGGTTAAGTCAAGGAGTTTACATCTGAATGCATCTTTCAAATAGCTAAAACTAAGTGCTGTTGATAGAAATCTAATACTGCAAACCCAACAGTTTTGTGCATTTTCATATTAAAACAGTATGGTTAACATAATTTTTGTAACCTTGGCTACCAAATTTTAGAAAAATATTTTTGTAACTTGTAAAAATTAAAATAATCATTTTATTTATATGTTTAGACTAATTTTGTTAATCTGTGTAATTTGCGACCATGTCATCACATATATTGTTGCCAGATCTTTTTTAAAAGTTCGATTAATATATTGTAATCTTTATGAAGCCGTCATTATTTTTTTGTAAACCAAAAAGAAAATCTCATTCAAAATGATATATTCGTATGTCAGTTATGTTTTTCTTGTCCCAAAACCAATTGAAGCGAAAATGAAAAACAACCTTTAATCATTGTGTAGCCCAGCTCATTATTAGATTTTGCATAGATAATGAATGGTACAATGCTCTCTTCAATTGGGTGTTTGGTTTAAACAGTATTTATTCCAATAAATTTACATGTATAACACAAACAATGTTACAAATTACATAAATTGTGAATGGTTTGGATTGGAAAACAAGTTTTCAGAAAACTTATATTAATTCCTCTCCAATCGGGTGTTTAAATTATGTTTTACACATCTTGACCGTTTTACTTTTCCTCAGTTAATTTACCCTATAGATCATCTTTATTCTGTGACCAGTGAAATTTATAGCCCATAAAATGCTAATCACAACAAAAGTTGCTTTTGCAAACAGCAGCCGGCACATAATGGATAGTGGAGCTAAGACACTTGGCTGAATAGCTAACAACATAGATCCTGATCAGTTGCTAAGCAACGCGACTAATCTGGATCTATGTTGTTTGCACATTCCTTCCAATTTCTGCGGCATACTTTTTTTAATTTGATGTTTGTACGATCTGTGTTTTTCCTCCGTTTAATACATATTTTGAGATAATAATTATAGAAATTGAGATTAGATTTTGAGAGATAGGTTTGCTATGATTTGTACAGATTAGGTTGTGGGAGATTTATGTTCATATGTCATATAGTATGCTAGCTCTTAAATCTAACTATTGTGATCAAATTACCCTGAAATTAGATATAACTTATTCAATTGATCACATAGTTTGCTTTTCGTAATTAGTATTTAATATGCAATACCTCCTTTGGTAAAGAGCGTAATTCCCTTTGTTGCCAGGATATATATGCCATCAGAAAAGCTCGTTACAACACTGAAGGATTTCATTTTAATTAGTTGTCAAAAATCATTGGAGCGAAATATCATGATTTTTTTTTTTACAAAATTTTCAGGTTTAACATTTAACCCATCTTGACCTTGAGAATGAAGCTTATTAGAGACATTTTGTGTGTTCTTCATGTCAGCAGGTGAAATATTTGAGCGGTGAAGTTTCCATATTAGTCATTCTCGTACAGGGGCAGAAGAGTTCACATATTTTCTTTACTATAGTTATTCTGCCTGAAAAACAATATTTAAAATATAAAGAATGTTATAGCAACGAAGATGCGTAAGGTTCTGTATAGTAACTAGAAGGATTGACGCATCTCTTTAATTAAACATCCTAAAAAATAAATTGTTGAAATTGTTTGACTGTAAACATAAAACTTTAACCTATAATAATGAATTCAAAGATGAACATAATTATAGAAATTCTGTATCTCATGAGTACCATAGAACTGTTGAATTGTCTAGATTTCAAGTCTTTAATTATGTGTGCAAACAGACACCCACAAATTACAGTTGTATCACATTTAATGAGGTGTTCCTTTTCAGGTTATATTGGGAGCTTCTTTAGCATGTTTCAGGGAAGAGATCTGATTGGTTAATTACCTGTCTAATTGGTTAATTTCTTTTCATGGAAGTCGTGATAGCTCAGTGGATGCGCGTTCGCTTCAGCGAAAGGTCCGGAGTTCGAACCCCGCTGGAGCCGTTACGATTGTACCTTTAAATTCCACGTTGCCTCTTCTCTCTCCCTCGTGGCGATGGATTCCATCAGGAATGAGATCTCGAGAGTGATTAATATAATCTAATATAACTAATTTCTTTTCCTGTTTGCCAGTTTGAGACATTTGAGATATGCCAACACAGACGGATCTGTAGTGCAGTGGTAACATGTTGGACTGGTAATTCAGGGATCGCAGGTTCGATCCCCCGTCTGACCCTAATACAATTAACAGTCTTTCAAATGGGACTTTATACCAAGGTCTCATGTAGGTGCTTTACACCGTGCACTTAAAATAACCAGAGGAGTGCCTTACACCGTGCACTTAAAAGAACCAGAGGAGACTCTGGAATGGGTCTCTGTCTGTATCATTGCACTATCCTCCAAAATCTAAAATGATTAATCTCTTCATGAGGCGTCGCTTATATGGGCAACCGGTAGCGACGATAAATAAGCGTAAACCTCACACGAGATATGCCAAGCATTGGATGATTATAACACATTCATGATTACTGTTTTATTATTACATTATTCAATAATGATTTATTCAGATTTTTAACTAAAATTCTTTGAAGATTTATCTGCAGAATTATGAATTTATTTTTGTGTAAAATTTGTATTTATAAATTGCCTTTCTTTACGGAAGTAGTTACAATTTCATGAATAACTTAAATTTGTAAATGTAATGGTTTGGTAATGTCGACACGACGTTGGTTTTACATTTGAAATATAGTTTTTAAGTTTTCAATTTGAGGAGAACAAATGCCTACAGGGACATTAAATGTGTCATTGAAAGGATCTCAGTAAGTGGAGCCTCCGTGGTGTAATGCAGTATCCGCCTTGTAATTATGAGGTTGTGAGTTTGAACCATGGCGGAATCAAGGTGGTCACGTCCTTAAATCTACACGGCCTCTTCTCTCTCCCTCGTGGCGATTGATTCCATCAAGAATGAAGTCATGCGAGTTATTAAACTAACGTTGTTAGTATTTGTTTAGCAATTGAGCTCAAATAAATTAGTATAGACTATCTCATTAATTAACTATGAAGGTCATTAATTTCTCCTTACAATATCATAGTTCCAACACGCTTTGTGATGGTGTCTCTGGTACTGGTGATGTATCGCCTCCAACACGGGGGGGGGGGGGCTATCATCTTTGACAGTGTCGTAATGTCTGGTACTGGTGATGTATCACCACCAACATGGGGGGGGGCTATCATCTTTGACAGTGTCGTAATGTCTGGTACTGGTGATGTATCACCACCAACATGGGGGGGGGCTATCATCTTTGACAGTGTCGTAATGTGCTAACTAGAAAGGCTGTCTTGAAAACACTTCTTTCCTTGGATAAATATAATTCAGATATAATGTTTGTTTTTCAGTTATTTATTGGTGAATAAAACATGGTTGTTTACATGGAATTAACCATGCAGGCCGTAGGCACTCAGAGCGACAAACCATGTTTTAATCGACTATAAATAACGCAATTACAAATATTATTTTGATTCTAACATGACCGAAATATCCCAAAAGCCGAGTTATGTTAGAATAATATTTTAAATGTCACCCTGGAATAAAATGTGCCCCCCTTTGAATTATGCAATTGTATGTGTGTGGCATATTACAGTATGCCAACTGCATTGACTGGCCCCCCCGCTAAGCAGACCTGGGCTGGAAGTTATAAAACTTCTCCAATCTCAAAGCTCTCTGATTGATTGAACCAAGAGCATATCTCTGACTATATCAGGTGGGCTTGAGCTTTGAGAATAGTTTTATAACCTCCAACCCATAAAGCTGTTTCTGCTTATTTACCCTTGATAAATGCAAACCATATATGGGTGACTGATTTAAAAACAGCCCATGAAACGTATGTGACCAGGTAGGCGGACCGTGGCCGATGGTAAATGGTAATGGGCCGTGTCACAGGTATGCTGACAATGTGACCAGGTAGGCGGACTGTGGCCGATGTAAATGGTAATGGGCCGTGTCACAGGTATGCTGACAATGTGACCAGGTAGGCGGACTGTGGCCGATGTAAATGGTAATGGGCCGTGTCACAGGTATGCTGACAATGTGACCAGGTAGACGGACCTTTGTTTGATATAAGTTGTAGATTGACCAGATGAGGCTAACCGTGGCTAATGTAACAGTTAGTAGTGTAGTAGATGGAGCATGTCTGAGGTATGTGGACAATGTGACCAGCATGTTATCTTTGTCTGCTCCGTCACCTTTGTAGTGAAGATGGAGAAACAGATAGCAGGAAGTCGAACAATGGCCACGGGTTGTGCCGGTCACCCTCATGTACAGATACCCCCTCGTTGACTTCAGCAAATGATCATTTCGAAACTGTTATTTGTAGTGATGTTGTCGTTTGAAGATGTGCACCATCCGTTGACCTTACTATCATGGCCAACATCTTGATAAAGAGAAAAGGCATGTGATATAGCTAATCATAGTGATTTAGAATAGCCTCATACAGTAACAATTGAAGCTCACATATGTGGAAGATCAAAGCATAATAGTAGCACAGTGATTGATGGTTATATTTTGAAGTCTATTTTGCTTATTAAACAGGGACTTGCTATATGTATTGAGGACTTTGTAGCTAACTGTGTCATTTACATAGAAAACATACATGCAGATAATTACAACATTTCCATATAATTATGGTGTTATGAATAGAAACATATTTCGTGTCACACAGTTGCAAAGAAATTGTCATAGTGCAGTTTTCAGTTTAGTAGAATACATGTGAACAATTTCTAAAGTTCTAGAGTCCAATCTGGACCACTGTCGTAGTGTTTTACGTTTATTTATCGTCGCTACCGGTTGCCCAAATGAGCCACGCCTCCTGAAGAGATTAGTCATTTTCGATCTTTGGAGGATAGTGCAATGATACAGACAGAGACCCATTCCAGAGTCTCCTCTGTAAAGCACCGACACAAGACCTTGGTTTAATGTCCCATCTGAAAGACTGTTAATTTTATTAGGGTCAGACGTGGGATCGATCCTGCAATCCCTGGATTACCGGTCCAACGTGTTAACCACTAGACTACAGATAGGGGAACAGTCCATCCTGAAAGGGGGTACATCATTTGTATGCAGCATAATTAGAATGTATGTAATATTGTTTATATGCATTTAATTTCATGTATGTTAAGGGCCTCTGTGGCCGAGTAGTTACGGTCGCTCTGGGTTCGAATCCCACTGGTGGTGTCAAATTCTTTCATGTGAGGAAGCTATCCAGCTGGCTTGCGGAATGTCAATGTTCTACCCGAGTGCCCGTCCATGCCAGACATGATGTTCGGAGGGGTGACATTTAAGCCCCAATCGAACAAACAACGAAAAGTCATACTAGTATATCGGACAAACCTAAAAATCCAACACAAAAATATTCTCCCAAAATTGTGTATGTTTATTAACACTTTCAACACTACAGGCCTCTAAATAGACTTACAAAAAGTGTAGATCCAGATGAGCCGTCTCATCAGGATCTGCACTTTTTGCCAGTAATAATTATTACTATATTTAGATAAAATTACCCATTTTGATAAATGAACTGGTCCAAAGGTAATTTCTTATTAATTTATTAGTCTGAAAATATCATGCACCAGTCCATGTCAGTTACTTGGGTTTGAATAGGTTAATTAGGAATTTCTTTTCATAAACCTATAGAACAGATCTTGAAGTGGTAGTATGCTGTTACAAATTCAAGTGTTTGGAACTGCAAATGATCAATTGAAATATACAATATGTATATTTGAGTGTAAGGCATCAAAGGCGCATCTGTCGCTGATAGACCATTGTTTAAATTACTTAGCTCTATTATAATGGTTCACAGCCGCATCATCTCCTCCAGTAACACTGCCTGGTGCAGCCAGTTCTGGGGAAAAAGCAGTACATGTTTGGTGCAGCTAGTACTGGGAAAAAATATGGCAGTACTGCTTGGTGCAGCTAGTTCTGGGAAAAAAGATGGCGGTACATGCTTGGTGCAGCTAGTTCTGGGAAAAATAAAGATGGTGGTATATGATCTATTACAGTCTGGGTTGGGTGTGTGTGGTCTGGTTTTGATAAATTGTTTCTGTTATTAAGTATCATGTAGGCCCTGGTGTACCTGCTATATATAACATGGTGATCCTGACTGATACCATTGCGATACTAGCATCCCATACTGCCAAGAAAATATAGAACCAGGCCATGTTTTCACAATAGTATAGTATTCTTCCACATTGTAGTCTTATTGTTCCACTTTACAAAACTTATCTAGAAATATTGAGAGCCTGGTGCTGCAGTATATAACTAATGTTATAGAGAAAACCAAGGATTCGAGTCTCGAGCCCGAGATTGTGCCCAGCTGTAGCCGTTACGATTGTGCCTTTAGGCAAGGCATTTAAATTCCACGATGCCTCTTCTCTCTCCCTCGTGCCGATAGATTCTACCAGGAACGAGATCTCGAGAGTGATTAATATAAGTTGTAAGAATTTGTTTCGCAATCAAGCTAAAATAAATTTGTATAAACTAATCCAAAGATTGTATAATAGTCCACATAAAATGTCGAGCTGAGACGAATCACTTTTAAAATGTACCATTGTATGACAAGATTCTGGACGGCACATAAACATATAAGGTAATTCTGGACACCGAGTAATGTCTGTGTACATACACAGTGATGCACAATGGGACATTGTATGACATGATTCTGGACAGTATATACATACTGTACAATGGTGAACAATGGGACATTGTATAACATGATTCTGGACAGTATATACATACTGTACAATGGTGAACAATGGGACATTGTATAACATGATTCTGGACAGTATATACATACTGTACAATGGTGAACAATGGGACATTGTATAACATGATTCTGGACAGTATATACATACTGTACAATGGTGAACAATGGGACATTGTATAACATGATTCTGGACAGTATATACATACTGTACAATGGTGAACAATGGGACATTGTATAACATGATTCTGGACAGTATATACATACTGTACAATGGTGAACAATGGGACATTGTATAACATGATTCTGGACAGTATATACTGTACAATGGTGAACAATGGGACATTGTATAACATGATTCTGGACAGTATATACTGTACAATGGTGAACAATGGGACATTGTATAACATGATTCTGGACAGTATATACATACTGTACAATGGTGAACAATGGGACATTGTATAACATGATTCTGGACAGTATATACTGTACAATGGTGAACAACGGGACATTGTATAACATGATTGTGGACAGTATATAATGTACAATAGTGCACAATGGGACATTGTATAACATGATTCTGGACAGTATATACATACTGTACAATGGTGAACAATGGGACATTGTATAACATGATTCTGGACAGTATATACTGTACAATGGTGAACAAGGGGACATTGTATAACATGATTCTGGACAGTACATACTGTACAATGGTGAACAAGGGGACATTGTATAACATGATTCTGGACAGTATATACTGTACAATGGTGAACAATGGGACATTGTATAACATGTTTCTGGACAGTATATACTGTACAATGGTGAACAATGGGACATTGTATAACATGATTCTGGACAGTATATACATACTGTACAATGGTGAACAATGGGACATTGTATAACATGATTGTGGACAGTATATAATGTACAATAGTGCACAATGGGACATTGTATAACATGATTGTGGACAGTATATATATACTGTACAATAGTGAACAATGGGACATTGTATAACATGATTCTGGACAGTATATACATACTGTACAATGGTGAACAATGGGACATTGTATAACATGATTCTGGACAGTATATAATGTACAATGGTGAATAATGGGACATTGTATAACATGATTCTGGACAGTACATACTGTACAATGGTGAACAATGGGACATTGTATAACATGATTCTGGACAGTATATACTGTACAATGGTGAACAATGGGACATTGTATAACATGTTTCTGGACAGTATATACATACTGTACCATGGTGAACAAGGGGACATTGTATAACATGATTGTGGACAGTATATACATACTGTACAATGGTGAACAATGGGACATTGTATAACATGATTCTGGATTGTATATACTGTACAATGGTGAACAATGGGACATTGTATAACATGATTCTGGACAGTATATACATACTGTACAATGGTGAACAATGGGACATTGTATAACATGATTCTGGACAGTATATACTGTACAATGGTGAACAATGGGACATTGTATAACATGTTTCTGGACAGTATATACATACTGTACCATGGTGAACAAGGGGACATTGTATAACATGATTGTGGACAGTATATACATACTGTACAATGGTGAACAATGGGACATTGTATAACATGATTCTGGATTGTATATACTGTACAATGGTGAACAATGGGACATTGTATAACATGATTCTGGACAGTATATACATACTGTACAATGGTGAACAATGGGACATTGTATAACATGTTTCTGGACAGTATATACATACTGTACAATGGTGAACAATGGGACATTGTATAACATGATTCTGGACAGTATATACATACTGTACAATGGTGAACAATGCGACATTGTATAACATGATTCTGGACAGTATATACATACTGTACAATGGTGAACAAGGGGACATTGTATAACATGTTTCTGGACAGTATATACATACTGTACAATGGTGAACAATGGGACATTGTATAACATGATTCTGGACAGTATATACTGTACAATGGTGAACAAGGGGACATTGTATAACATGATTCTGGACAGTATATACATACTGTACAATGGTGAACAATGGGACATTGTATAACATGATTGTGGACAGTATATAATGTACAATAGTGCACAATGGGACATTGTATAACATGATTGTGGACAGTATATATATACTGTACAATAGCGAACAATGGGACATTGCATAACATGATTCTGGACAGTATATACATACTGTACAATGGTGAACAATGGGACATTGTATAACATGATTCTGGACAGTATATACATTGTACAATGGTGAACAATGGGACATTGTATAACATGATTCTGGACAGTATATACATACTGTACAATGGTGAACAATGGGACATTGTATAACATGATTGTGGACAGTATATACATACTGTACAATGGTGAACAATGGGACATTGTATAACATGATTCTGGACAGTATATACATACTGTACAATGGTGACATGGGACATTGTATAACATGTTTGGACAGTATATACTGTACAATGGTGAACAATGGGACATTGTATAACATGATTCTGGACAGTATATACTGTACAATGGTGAACAATGGGACATTGTATAACATGATTCTGGACAGTATATACTGTACAATGGTGAACAATGGGACATTGTATAACATGATTCTGGACAGTATATACTGTACAATGGTGAACAATGGGACATTGTATAACATGATTCTGGACAGTATATACATACTGTACAATGGTGAACCCCCTGTCGCCTCCGTGGTCGAGTGGTTAAGGTCGCTGACTTGTATACCACTGTAACCTATCATCACTGATGGTCACGGGTTCGAGCCCCGCTCAGGCCGTGTCTCATTTATATGAAAAAGTTGGCAGTTTCTTACGGAGGTTGGTGCACCCAAGTACTGGTTAACCGCTGGAGCCTGCCCAGGAAAGGTGTTGTTAGGTAAACTGCCCGCCGGCGATATAGCCCAAATGGTGCTGATGCAGGCGTAAAACCCAAATCATAACATAATAACATGATTCTGGACAGTATATACTGTACAATGGTGAACAATGGGACATTGTATAACATGATTCTGGACAGTATATACATACTGTACAATAGTGAACAATGGGACATTGTATAACATGATTCTGGACAGTATATACATACTGTACAATGGTGAACAAGGGGACATTGTATAACATGATTGTGGACAGTATATACATACTGTACAATGGTGAACAATGGGACATTGTATAACATGATTCTGGACTGTATATACTGTACAATAGTGAACAATGGGACATTGTATAACATGATTCTGGACAGTATATACATACTGTACAATGGTGAACAATGGGACATTGTATAACATGTTTCTGGACAGTATTTACATACTGTACAATGGTGAACAATGGGACATTGTATAACATGATTCTGGACAGTATATAATGTACAATGGTGAACAAGGGGACATTGTATAACATGATTCTGGACAGTACATACTGTACAATGGTGAACAAGGGGACATTGTATAACATGATTCTGGACAGTACATACTGTACAATGGTGAACAATGGGACATTGTATAACATGATTCTGGACAGTATATACATACTGTACAATGTTGAACAATGGGACATTGTATAACATGATTCTGGACAGTACATACTGTACAATGGTGAACAAGGGGACATTGTATAACATGATTCTGGACAGTATATACATAATGTACAATGGTGAACAATGGGACATTGTATAAAATGATTCTGGACAGTATATACTGTACAATGGTGAACATTGGGACATTGTATAACATGATTCTAGACAGTATATACTGTACAATGGTGAACAATGTGACATTGTATAACATGATTCTGGACAGTATATACTGTACACTGGTGAACAATGGGACATTGTATAACATGATTGTGGACAGTTTATAATGTACAATAGTGCACAATGGGACAGTGTATAACATGATTGTGGACAGTATATACATGCTGTACAATGGTGAACAATGGGACATTGTATAACATGTTTCTGGACAGTATATACATACTGTACAATGGTGAACAATGGGACATTGTATAACATGTTTCTGGACAGTATATACTGTACAATGGTGAACAATGGGACATTGTATAACATGTTTCTGGACAGTATATACTGTACAATGGTGAACAATGGGACATTGTATAACATGATTCTGGACAGTATTTACTGTACAATGGTGAACAATGGGACATTGTATGACATGATTCTGGACAGTATATACATACTGTACAATGGTGAACAATGGGACATTGTATAACATGATTGTGGACAGTATATAATGTACAATAGTGCACAATGGGATATTGTATAACATGATTGTGGACAGTATATATATACTGTACAATAGTGAACAATGGGACATTGTATAACATGATTCTGGACAGTATATACATACTGTATAATAGTGCACAATGGGACATTGTAGTACAAGGTTCTGTGGAACACAGTATATACATACTGTATAATAGTGCACAATGGGACATTGTACAAGGTTCTGTGGAACACAGTATATACATACTGTATAATAGTGCACAATGGGACATTGTACAAGGTTCTGCGGAACACAGTATATACATACTGTATAATAGTGCACAATGGGACATTGTACAAGGTTCTGCGGAACACAGTATATACATACTGTATAATAGTGCACAATGGGACATTGTACAAGGTTCTGCGGAACACAGTATATACATACTGTATAATAGTGCACAATGGGACATTGTACAAGGTTCTGCGGAACACAGTATATACATACTGTATAATAGTGCACAATGGGACATTGTACAAGGTTCTGTGGAACACAGTATATACATACTGTATAATAGTGCACAATGGGACATTGTACAAGGTTCTGCGGAACACAGTATATACATACTGTATAATAGTGCACAATGGGACATTGTACAAGGTTCTGCGGAACACAGTATATACATACTGTATAATAGTGCACAATGGGACATTGTACAAGGTTCTGGGAACACAGTATATACATACTGTATAATAGTGCACAATGGGACATTGTACAAGGTTCTGTGGAACACAGTATATACATACTGTATAATAGTGCACAATGGGACATTGTACAAGGTTCTGTGGAACACAGTATATACATACTGTATAATAGTGCACAATGGGACATTGTACAAGGTTCTGTGGAACACAGTATATACATACTGTATAATAGTGCACAATGGGACATTGTACAAGGTTCTGTGGAACACAGTATATACATACTGTATAATAGTGCACAATGGGACATTGTACAAGGTTCTGTGGAACACAGTATATACATACTGTATAATAGTGCACAATGGGACATTGTACAAGGTTCTGTGGAACACAGTATATACATACTGTATAATAGTGCACAATGGGACATTGTAGTACAAGGTTCTGTGGAACACAGTATATACATACTGTATAATAGTGCACAATGGGACATTGTAGTACAAGGTTCTGTGGAACACAGTATATACATACTGTATAATAGTGCACAATGGGACATTGTAGTACAAGGTTCTGTGGAACACAGTATATACATACTGTATAATAGTGCACAATGGGACATTGTACAAGGTTCTGTGGAACACAGTATATACATACTGTATAATAGTGCACAATGGGACATTGTACAAGGTTCTGTGGAACACAGTATATACATACTGTATAATAGTGCACAATGGGACATTGTACAAGGTTCTGTGGAACACAGTATATACATACTGTATAATAGTGCACAATGGGACATTGTACAAGGTTCTGTGGAACACAGTATATACATACTGTATAATAGTGCACAATGGGACATTGTACAAGGTTCTGCGGAACACAGTATATACATACTGTATAATAGTGCACAATGGGACATTGTACAAGGTTCTGTGGAACACAGTATATACATACTGTATAATAGTGCACAATGGGACATTGTACAAGGTTCTGCGGAACACAGTATATACATACTGTATAATAGTGCACAATGGGACATTGTACAAGGTTCTGCGGAACACAGTATATACATACTGTATAATAGTGCACAATGGGACATTGTACAAGGTTCTGTGGAACACAGTATATACATACTGTATAATAGTGCACAATGGGACATTGTACAAGGTTCTGTGGAACACAGTATATACATACTGTATAATAGTGCACAATGGGACATTGTACAAGGTTCTGTGGAACACAGTATATACATACTGTATAATAGTGCACAATGGGACATTGTACAAGGTTCTGTGGAACACAGTATATACATACTGTATAATAGTGCACAATGGGACATTGTACAAGGTTCTGTGGAACACAGTATATACATACTGTATAATAGTGCACAATGGGACATTGTACAAGGTTCTGTGGAACACAGTATATACATACTGTATAATAGTGCACAATGGGACATTGTACAAGGTTCTGCGGAACACAGTATATACATACTGTATAATAGTGCACAATGGGACATTGTACAAGGTTCTGTGGAACACAGTATATACATACTGTATAATAGTGCACAATGGGACATTGTACAAGGTTCTGTGGAACACAGTATATACATACTGTATAATAGTGCACAATGGGACATTGTACAAGGTTCTGTGGAACACAGTATATACATACTGTATAATAGTGCACAATGGGACATTGTACAAGGTTCTGTGGAACACAGTATATACATACTGTATAATAGTGCACAATGGGACATTGTACAAGGTTCTGTGGAACACAGTATATACATACTGTATAATAGTGCACAATGGGACATTGTACAAGGTTCTGTGGAACACAGTATATACATACTGTATAATAGTGCACAATGGGACATTGTACAAGGTTCTGTGGAACACAGTATATACATACTGTATAATAGTGCACAATGGGACATTGTACAAGGTTCTGTGGAACACAGTATATACATACTGTATAATAGTGCACAATGGGACATTGTACAAGGTTCTGTGGAACACAGTATATACATACTGTATAATAGTGCACAATGGGACATTGTACAAGGTTCTGTGGAACACAGTATATACATACTGTATAATAGTGCACAATGGGACATTGTACAAGGTTCTGTGGAACACAGTATATACATACTGTATAATAGTGCACAATGGGACATTGTACAAGGTTCTGTGGAACACAGTATATACATACTGTATAATAGTGCACAATGGGACATTGTACAAGGTTCTGTGGAACACAGTATATACATACTGTATAATAGTGCACAATGGGACATTGTACAAGGTTCTGTGGAACACAGTATATACATACTGTATAATAGTGCACAATGGGACATTGTACAAGGTTCTGTGGAACACAGTATATACATACTGTATAATAGTGCACAATGGGACATTGTACAAGGTTCTGTGGAACACAGTATATACATACTGTATAATAGTGCACAATGGGACATTGTACAAGGTTCTGCGGAACACAGTATATACATACTGTATAATAGTGCACAATGGGACATTGTACAAGGTTCTGCGGAACACAGTATATACATACTGTATAATAGTGCACAATGGGACATTGTACAAGGTTCTGCGGAACACAGTATATACATACTGTATAATAGTGCACAATGGGACATTGTACAAGGTTCTGCGGAACACAGTATATACATACTGTATAATAGTGCACAATGGGACATTGTACAAGGTTCTGTGGAACACAGTATATAGATACTGTATAATAGTGCACAATGGGACATTGTACAAGGTTCTGTGGAACACAGTATATACATACTGTACAATAGTGCACAATGGGACATTGTACAAGGTTCTGTGGAACACAGTATATACATACTGTATAATAGTGCACAATGGGACATTGTACAAGGTTCTGCGGAACACAGTATATACATACTGTACAATAGTGCACAATGGGACATTGTACAAGGTTCTGCGGAACACAGTATATACATACTGTATAATAGTGCACAATGGGACATTGTACAAGGTTCTGTGGAACACAGTATATACATACTGTATAATAGTGCACAATGGGACATTGTACAAGGTTCTGTGGAACACAGTATATACATACTGTATAATAGTGCACAATGGGACATTGTACAAGGTTCTGCGGAACACAGTATATACATACTGTATAATAGTGCACAATGGGACATTGTACAAGGTTCTGCGGAACACAGTATATACATACTGTATAATAGTGCACAATGGGACATTGTACAAGGTTCTGCGGAACACAGTATATACATACTGTATAATAGTGCACAAGGGGACATTGTACAAGGTTCTGCGGAACACAGTATATACATACTGTATAATAGTGCACAAGGGGACATTGTACAAGGTTCTGTGGAACACAGTATATAGATACAATCCATTTGAATGATCACTGTCGCCAAATGTAAATGATATAAAAATAGAGTGTTTGCTCACTTGACAAAATTGACAAGCTCATTATCATGAAGAGAAATAAAACTGAATGTTAAAGCATGGTTAAATATCCGCCAATAAATCATAATGTTGATGATTACTTATGTATTATAGCAAAATATCTATAAAAGTCTGTCAATTTAACTTTATTTGTTAATATAAAGCAACACCTGGTTTATACTACCGGTACCTGAGCTATATAAAGAGCTATCTTGCGAATATCTTTAAATTTCATGTAGCTGTTACTGCAATTTATTTCAAATAACTGCATAATCAATCTAATGTCTGGTAAAATGAGAACAAAGCCAAAATCATGCTTAAGTATTTATATGATATAATACAGAAGAAAGAAAATGAAGGAGAATTTAAAGGCCATGCTAAGCTTGGGGTTGGGGTTATATGAAAGTGGCTCATTCTAGAGTGTGACTGGCTGGGGTGAAATAGTCACCCTAGTGACCCTGCCCTTGTCCCCTGGGGTCTGTCCCACTCCCCCCCTTAAACATTTTTTTTTTTTTTTTTACAATTGTCATACAAAATATTGTCCAGTAAGATACACTGGCTTGTTATAAAGCACTCATTCTATTGTGACTTTTTACCCTATTTCGTTGAAATTTATTAAATAACACAAGTTAAGGGTGCCAATCACGCTGTCTAACATCCAGAAAGAAGTGAAGTAATTCATTGTATGTATGGGCACACCAGCAACCTTATTTTTGTCCCAAAATTTGTTGAGCCCAGTAGCACCGCTCAGCAGCACAGCCTAGCAGCACAGCCCAGCAGCACAGCCCAGCAGCACCGCCCAGCAGCACAGCCCAGCAGCACAGCCCAGCAGCACAGCCCAGTAGCACAGCCCAGCAGCACAGCCCAGCAGCACAGCCCAGCACTGCCTAGCAGCACCGCCTAGCAGCACCGCCCAGCAGCACAGCCCAGCAGCACCGCCCAGCAGCACAGCCCAGTAGCACAGCCCAGCAGCACCGCCCAGCAGCACAGCCCAGCAGCACAGCCCAGCAGCACAGCCCAGTAGCACAGCCCAGCAGCACAGCCCAGTAGCACAGCCCAGCAGCACCGCCCAGCAGCACAGCCCAGCAGCACAGCCCAGCAACACAGCCCAGTAGCACAGCACAGCCCAGCAGCACTGCCCAGCGCCGCCTAGCAGCACCGCCCAGCAGCACCGCCCAGCAGCACAGCCCAGCAGCACAGCCCAGCAGCACAGCCCAGCAGCACAGCCCAGTAGCACAGCACAGCCCAGCAGCACCGCCCATCACCGCCTAGCAGCACCGCCCAGCAGCACCGCCCAGCAGCACAGCCCAGCAGCACAGCCCAGCAGCACAGCCCCAGCACAGCCTAGCAGCACAGCCCAGCAGCACCGCCCAGCAGCACAGCCCAGCAGCACAGCCCAGCCCAGCAGCACATACTTATAGTTTTGATGAAAACTGCGCAAAATCTGACATAGTTGTCTCCACTATTTGTTCAACCTTCAACTTTGTTCAGTAAAGATGTGAGCGTTTGTTGCGTGTAGTTTGGAACGCTGTGTTCTATTCTACAACAATAGGCTTCTGTGGACAAACTAGGTCACTAGGTGTTCTATTCTACAACAATAGGCTTCTGTGGACAAACTAGGTCACTAGGTGTTCTATTCTACAACAATAGGCTTCTGTGGACAAACTAGGTCACTAGGTGTTCTATTCTACAACAATAGGCTTCTGTGGACAAACTAGGTCACTAGGTGTTCTATTCTACAACAATAGGCTTCTGTGGACAAACTAGGTCACTAGGTGTTCTATTCTACAACAATAGGCTTCTGTGGACAAACTAGGTCACTAGGTCAAGTGAGGGAAAATTGTGCACCACCAGGGCCAAAAAAGGGTCTTTTGTCATTAACCCTTTCAACACCACAGACCTCTAAATTGGCTTACAAAAATGTGTAGATCCAGATGAGCCGGCTCGTGACGAGCCGTCTCATCAGGATCTGCACTTTTTTCAAGTAATATAACTATTTTTAGAGAATTTTTTTTACCCATTTTGATAAATGAACTGATCCAAATGTAATTTTGTTATTAATTTATTGGTCTAAAAATATCATGGACCAGTCCATGTCAGTTACCTGGGGTTGAATGGGTTAATCCTGTTGGATTAACACCAAAGTTGGCAGGAAGCATCAGTATTATTTCTAGATGTGCATATAATAATCATGTTCTGGTCGGAAGATTCTTTTGCGCATTTACAGCCCTTTGAACATTTTTATAACTCAAAACTTGTAAACGCTTCATCTGTAGTCTAGTGGTTAACACGTTGGACTGGTAATCCAGGTTCGATCCGCCGTCTGACCCTAATAAAATTAACAGTTTTTCAGATGGGACTTTAAACCGAGGCCTCGTGTCGGTGCTTTACATCGTGCACGTAAAAAACCGGAGGAGCCTCTGGAATTGGTCTCTGTCTGTATCATTGCACTATCCTCCAAAAATCCAAAATGACTTAATCTCTTCAGGATTTTATAATTATGGGCAATCTGTAGCGATGATAAATAAATGTAAAACACAGACACACAGAAAGAAGTAATTATCTGTATACAGTAAAGAGACAGTTGTGAATTAAACTTGCAACAGCTTGCTGGAGAATCCGGCTGTAACCATGCTTATGACAAAATGCATTTTCATTTGCATGATATATACGTTATATAATTTGCAAATGGCGTACTGACTTGTAGGAGTTTCCTTAAATGATTTGCAAATGGCGTAATGACTTGTAGGAGTTTCCTTAAATGATTTGCAAATGGCGTACTGACTTGTAGGAGTTTCCTTAAATGATTTGCAAATGGCATACTGACTTGTAGGAGTTTCCTTAAATGATTTGCAAATGGCGTACTGACTTGTAGGAGTTTCCTTAAATAATTTGCAAATGGCGTAATGACTTGTAGGAGTTTCCTTAAATGATTTGCTGTTTAATAATGAAAGAGATTGTCTTATTTCTCAAACCGTAACATTAATTTTAAATGAATGATTGGTTGATAGTAATCGTCTGTTGAGTAGTTTTTATAATTTGGTTAAATAAAGTCATATATGCCTGTTTTAAAAAAAAATACAATTACATTGTATGTGTGTGTCCCATTTTCTTTAAAAATACAATTACATTGTATGTGTGTGTCCCATTTTCTTTAAAAATACAATTACATTGTATGTGTGTGTCCCACTTTCTTTAAAAATACAATTGAATTGTATGTGTGTGTCCCATTTTCTTTAAAAATACAATTACATTATATGTGTGTGTCCCATTTTCTTTAAAAATACAATTACATTATATGTACACACGTGTGTCCCATTTTCTTTAAAAATACAATTGCATTGTATGTGTGTGTCCCATTTTCTTTAAAAATACAATTACATTGTATGTGTGTGTCCCACTTTCTTTAAAAATACAATTACATTGTATGTGTGTGTCCCACTTTCTTAAAAAATACAATTACATTGTATGTGTGTGTCCCACTTTCTTTAAAAATACAATTACATTACCCTGTAATTTGTTGATATAGCAGGGTGCTTTAACCCATAATCTGCCGAATAAATTGGACGGAATGTGGAAACAACATAGATCCAGAATGCCATGTTTGATCAGGATCTATGTCGTTTGCTATTCAGACAAGTGATTTAGCTCCACTATCCGAATAGTAAACCGCATAGGGCCTTCTCAGACAGCACATGTGCCCTCTGATCTGGCTCTTTGCTGTTTGCAAATGCGACTTTAGTCGTGATTAGCAGGTTAAGGGTTAATGATATATTCGAGGATTGTTTTATGTGGACAATTTCTCTATAATATGTGTTTTTGTTGAAATTAGACAAAGATCAGTTGCAACATGTCTGTAATTAATTGCTTGTCATTGGTACAAGCCATATAGCTGAATATGTGATTCTAGATGAACATTTAGAAGGTTAACACAAATGTGATATTTGTATGGAGCCCAATACATGATGTACCATTTGTTAGTTTAAACATAAGCAATTAATTTTAAGGCAATTATAAATTACTTGCTGGATTCTCACTGCCTCAATGTTATTGAACAAACAAACAAATATTTTAAAAAATGTGATTTTTCATACAATAAGAGCTAATATAAAAACAAATCCCATTGAGCTTACATTTCATAGGTGGACATTTACGATATAATACAAGAATATTTATATAGAACACAGAAGTGAAAGTCAGAATTTTCAATGGGAAATATTTGTACTTTGGTGAAAACATACTTATTTTAAAGATATTTGAACTCTCTAGATTTGAATGAGAATTTAATATTTATTTGATGTTGGCCTCACGCAGAAGAACATGTTACTAGGTTGCCATGAATCTAGTGTTTATTTGATGATGCCTCACACAGAAGAACATGTTACTAGGTTGCCATGAATCTAGTGTTTATTTGACGAAGGCCTCATACAGAAGAACATGTTACTAGGTTGCCATGAATCTAGTGTTTATTTGATGTTGGCCTCACACAGAAGAACATGTTACTAGGTTGCCATGAATCTAGTGTTTATTTGATGTTGGCCTCATGCAGATGAACATGTTACTAAGATGCGATTGATGTTGGCCTCACACAGAAGAACATGTTACTAGGTTGCCATGAATCTAGTGTTTATTTGATGTTGTCCTCACACAGAAGAACATGTTACTAGGTTGCCATTGATGAAGGCCTCACACTCAAGAACATGTTACTAGGTTGCCATGAATCTAGTGTTTATTTGACGAAGGCCTCACGCAGAAGAACATGTTACTAGGTTGCCATGAATAGTGTTTATTTGATGTTTGCCTCACGCAGAAGAACATGTTACTAGGTTGCCATGAATCTAGTGTTTATTTGATGATGCCTCACACAGAAGAACATGTTACTAGGTTGCCATGAATCTAGTGTTTATTTGACGAAGGCCTCACACAGAAGAACATGTTACTAGGTTGCCATGAATCTAGTGTTTATTTGATGTTGGCCTCACACAGAAGAACATGTTACTAGGTTGCCATGAATCTAGTGTTTATTTAATGATGGCCTCACACAGAAGAACATGTTACTAGGTTGCCATGAATCTAGTGTTTATTTGATGTTGGCCTCACACAGAAGAACATGTTACTAGGTTGCCATGAATCTAGTGTTTATTTGATGTTGGCCTCACACAGAAGAACATGTTACTAGGTTGCCATGAATAGTGTTTATTTGATGTTGGCCTCACACAGAAGAACATGTTACTAGGTTGCCATGAATCTAGTGTTTATTTGATGTTATCCTCACGCAGAAGAACATGTTACTAGGTTGCCATGAATCTAGTGTTTATTTAATGATGGCCTCACACAGAAGAACATGTTACTAGGTTGCCATGAATCTAGTGTTTATTTGACGAAGGCCTCACGCAGAAGAACATGTTACTAGGTTGCCATGAATCTTGTGTTTATTTGACGAAGGCCTCACACAGAAGAACATGTTACTAGGTTGCCATGAATCTAGTGTTTATTTGACGAAGGCCTCACACAGAAGAACATGTTACTAGGTTGCCATTGATTAAGGCCTCACACAGAAGAACATGTTACTAGGTTGCCATGAATCTAGTGTTTATTTGACGAAGGCCTCACGCAGAAGAACATGTTACTAGGTTGCCATGAATCTAGTGTTTATTTGACGAAGGCCTCACACAGAAGAACATGTTACTAGGTTGCCGTGAATCTTGTAAAAGCCCGGGTTATTGCAGTTTTATTGCTTCCTTACTTCTCATGTTTTGGTGTATTGTGAAGTTATGATACAACACAGATCCCGGTTAATATGCTGCTGAAATACTTGATATACCCCAAAGCATACCTCTTAATTAGTAGCTACAAAAGAAAGCTGGTTAGGTGTCTTTCGCTTTGTGTTACAGACCCTCCTGCACAACTGTTCTATCCATATTCTATATCCACATACATTAAGAACAGTGTCGCTCTAAGCCCACAAAATTGAATTTATCTGTAATTGTTGTAGATAACAGGTACCTTTGTTATGCAATTGATGGTGAAATCCTTTACTTCTGGGAAAACCCTCAAACATTTACATGTACGTCATTCATTTCACACTATTTTTTGCTCATGCGCAGAGCAAAGCTCATGTGAGGTATTGTTACCTCAATGTATCTGTCCATTGTCACCCGCCATCCATAATCATTTTCAGATGTCTTCTCCTCGGTAACCATTGGGTTATGCTATATCCACCATTTAATGGTGGCCTGAGATCAAAATTGGGCATGGCCCGGGAAGTCAAGTAGGGGTCAAATATTATATTTGAGTGAATATGGTCATGTCATATATCAAATCAAAGGAGCCGTTACGTTTGTGCCCTTAGGCAAGGCATTTAAATTCTTCTCTCTCCCTTGTGGCGATGGATTCCACCAGGAATGAGGTCTCGAGAATGATTAATATAAGTTGTGTTTCGCAATCGAGCTAAAATAAATTTGTATAAACTAAATGGAAGGTATCGATGAGGCGATCACTCTAATGCACTTTCATCAAAATCGAATGATTTCGTCATCCAAGATGGCTGTCGAAAGGTAAAAATGTCGAACGTTTTATGAGAGATTTCAAACGTCTTCTTCTCATGAACTGATCAGTCAATGTTCAAGAAACTCTACTTGTATGATCCTCTACTTGTATGATCCTCTTACTTGTATGATCCTCTAATTGTATGATCCTCTACTTGCATGATCCTCTTAGTTGTATGATCATCTACTTGTATGATCATCTACTTGTATGATCCTCTACTTGTATGATCCTCTACTTATACTTGTATGATCCTCTACTTGTATGATCCTCTACTTGTATGATCCTATTACTTGTATGATCCTCTACTTGCATGATCCTCTACTTATACTTGTATGATCATCTACTTGTATGATCCTCTACTTGTATGATCCTCTACTTGCATGCTCATCTACTTGTATGATCCTCTTACTTGTATGATCCTCTACTTGTATGATCATCTACTTGTATGATCCTCTACTTATACTTGTATGATCCTCTACTTGTATGATCATATTACTTGTATGATCCTCTACTTGTATGATCCTCTACTTATACTTGTATGATCCTCTACTTGTATGATCCTCTACTTGTATGATCCTATTACTTGTATGATCCTCTACTTGCATGATCCTCTACTTATACTTGTATGATCATCTACTTGTATGATCCTCTACTTGTATGATCCTCTACTTGCATGCTCATCTACTTGTATGATCCTCTTACTTGTATGATCCTCTACTTGTATGATCCTCTACTTGTATGATCCTCTACTTATACTTGTATGATCCTCTACTTGTATGATCATATTACTTGTATGATCCTCAGATCCTCAGATGATTTTATCGTCCAAGATGGCTGCCGACGGGTCAAAAGATCGTTCTTTTATTATAGATTTAAACATTCTTCTTCATCCAAACTGCTTGGCCAATGGTAGCCATATTCTACAGTCATAGTTCATGGGTGTAGCCTTTTCAGATTTGTTGAAATGGAGGTTGTCGCAAATAAAAGATGGCCACCGTCTAAAAATAACACAAATTCTTTAAACATCTCACAAACCACTGATCGGATTTTTGCAACATTTGGTAGAAATGATCAAGGTTTGAAACCTTTCAAAGGTGTAAAATGGTGACCCCGGGGGGAAATATGAAGTCAGGTGAGCTATACAGGGCCATCATAACGCCTTAAAGGCCTGCAGGTTGACCTATATTTGACCTTAAACACATGAGGAATAGCGGTACAAATCTGACGGTCGACGCACTAAACACACGAGGAATAGCGGTACAAATCTGACGGTCGACGCACATCGTATTTGCCACATGCAAGGCCCTGCATGGTATACATCTAATACATGAGCACCACTTATATCTATTATGACCCACGTACATATCAGAGGTTATAAATTGCTGAAATTGAAGTTCTGTATTTTTATAGTACTTACAACTGGTATAAACAATTCAACTCCACTTATGGCCCAAATAAGGCTGGTTGCGCGGGTTAGGCAGCCAGTTCCTGCATTGCTGTACCACACATTCAGGCATCAGTTCCCTCTTATGCCAAGTACAGTCTCCTCTTCTAGCCGCTACTTTTCTCTCTATATATCTGACATCTTTCCATGCGCCACAATTATATAGCATTGCCCAAAACCTCCTGTATAGAAGCTTTCTCTCATGTGAATTTAGATTATGCGGTGGACGATTATTAGCAGGCCACCAAAGTTGTTTGTTCTGTTCATTTATTATGCAAGGGGAACACAAGCACAGTGGACACTCAGCAACACCTTCAGCATGCTGAGGCATAGGGGGAGGTACGTAAGCAGCCTCTGCAACGGGCATGGCGGTGGCTGTTTCTTCTATTTCCATCTCTACGTCCCAGTTCTTATTTTGCACGAAAGTCAGCAATTCTTTTCTCTGCTCATCAGTTACATACATTGTTATTTTACTCAATGGCATCTTGTAGAAATCGGCAGAATATGTGTAATACTCGTATGTTCAAGAGATTATAATTATAATATTATACATGTACTCATAGCATTCACTGTGATTATTATGTAGCATCAATATCGGTAAACACACACTGACACAGAGAAATATTTAAAATATAACAGAAAACTTGCGAATAATACTGTAGATATATAATTAAATGAAGTATGAAGGTTACCATATAACGAACACATATAGTTTATTCATATAAATACATACATATTATATACATACATATTTGATTAGGTCAACACATGAACTGAATTTTGAATTAGATTGCACAGATCACAACCATAGCGCACATTATACATGCATACAAATTATCAGTCTCAGTGATTACGCTACGGCTGATGAGGCACCTACATAACATGTAATCTATGTCCCTGGGCTGATCTGGATTATGTAGTTTGAATACTCATAACTATCAATTTTCTTTACAATCAATAATATACGTTTACTTAAATTGTCAGGGCCTCATTTTGACTAATTCTCAGCTCACAGAGTGATCGTGCATATTAACCGTTAGAAAATACCTACATACGCCAAATTATACTGAATGTACTGCTACATTGTTGATACAAGCCACTAATCACATGGAACAGGTAGTAAAGTATAAATCTTTACAATTGGACGGGGTCAAACTGCAGGCCTTTCAGGTATCATATTATACCTTGACCTCGATCTAATTAACTAGCAATTTATTGTAGCTTAGTTTACCTTGACCTCAATCTAATTAACTAGCAATCTATTCTAGCTTAGTTTACCTTGACCTCAATCTAATTAACTAGCAATTTATTGTAGCTTAGTTTACCTTGACCTCGATCTAATTAACTAGCAATTTATTCTAGCTTTGTTTACCTTGACCTCGATCTAATTAACTAGCAATTTATTGTAGCTTTGTTTACCTTGACCTCGATCTAATTAACTAGCAATTTATTCTAGCTTTGTTTACCTTGACCTCGATCTAATTAACTAGCAATTTATTCTAGCTTTGTTTACCTTGACCTCGATCTAATTAACTAGCAATTTATTGTAGCTTTGTTTACCTTGACCTCGATCTAATTAACTAGCAATTTATTGTAGCTTTGTTTACCTTGACCTCGATCTAATTAACTAGCAATTTATTGTAGCTTTGTTTACCTTGACCTCGATCTAATTAACTAGCAATTTATTGTAGCTTTGTTTACCTTGACCTCGATCTAATTAACTAGCAATTTATTGTAGCTTTGTTTACCTTGACCTCGATCTAATTAACTAGCAATTTATTGTAGCTTAGTTTACCTTGACCTCGAGCAATTTATTGTATTATATTCTACCTTGACCTTGATGTAACTAACTATTAGTTTATAATAGAAATTTTTATGTTGACCTCGATCAAACTAAATTCATGCTAGCATTATTTCCTTTGGCCTAGTGACCTAGTATTTATAAGTAAATGGCTGGTTCTGGAACTGAGCTTTCATCAACGTTAACACGGAGAATCATCAACGTTAACACGGAGAATCATCAACATTAACACGGAAAATCATCAACGTTAACACGGAGAATCATCAACGTTAACACGGAGAAGTATTAAATGATATGTTTCCTGATTACCAAATATCAATAGATGCGTGTATAGATATATCTGATGTAATTAATAAATCTGATGTGCCGGTCCTCGTTGATGATCATTATGTTATTGCCAGGGTGAATGAGGCATGTCCCCTCACTTTCTACCAGAGTGCATGAGGCATGTCCCCTCACCTTTCTACCAGAGTGCATGAGGCATCCGAGTGCATGAGGCTTCCCTCACCTTTCTACCAGAGTGCATGAGGCATGTCCCCTCACCTTTCTACCAGAGTGCATGAGGCATGTCCCCTCACCTTTCTACCAGAGTGCATGAAGCATGTCCCCTCACCTTTCTACCAGAGTGCATGAGGCATGTCCCCTCACCTTTCTACCAGAGTGCATGAGGCATGTCCCCTCACCTTTCTACCAGAGTGCATGAAGCATGTCCCCTCACCTTTCTACCAGAGTGCATGAAGCATGTCCCCTCACCTTTCTACCCTGGCCGACCTACGTTAATCAAAGACCTCCTTAATTTATGCCTTGTATATTTAAAGAGAATTGTAAACATGACATCTATAATTGTAGAGGGTGTTTCATGTATAACAAATACATCACATTTATGGCCAAGTATCAGGTACACCATATTCCAAGTATCTCTCTTCACAAAACACAAAATATCGTCATTTTTAGCTGTTGAAACTAGTTAGACACACTCCAGTGATTCTTGCTTAGCTATAGGACCTCCGACGTAGAAAATCATAGGACCACCTATACAAAAACACTGTGGTATATTAGAGCAGTTGAAATCAGTGAGTGAAAATGCAGTGAGATATTGCGCATGTTTTCATGGCAATTTTACAGATTGTGTTCTTCAATAAGATCGGATAATATCGCCTGTGTGTTTTATACATACTAACTAATTGATCTGTAATTGAATATATTGGATATAGTGTTATTGATAGTGAAGAATTGGGCAAAAAAAGGTGTGAAATATGTTAAACATGTTGAAAGATTATTCATCGCTGTGTTTCATTTTCTCTACCTTTGTTTACACATACATAATTAAATCATTCGCGCTTAGTTCTATATTGGAACCGATGACAAGACAATAATAAGCCATTCTTGGAATCTTTACCAAATCTGGCTATAATTTTTATGTCATTTTAAGCAGATTTTATCTTTACAACAAAATCTAGTCTCTAATCAGTGGATTTAGACCAAAGTTTCTTTCTGCAAAATCTTTCTGCAAAATTGTCTTGTAATGTAATATAAGATAAAAACAGTTAATACTCACATTAATACTTATGTTTTAATATAAGTATATTAATTAATATAAGCATATTAAGACTCGGCTGATGTGAATCATTAAGCAGCCATTTTGAAAATGAAACCGATGTTGTCTTTTACCGCAGGCGTGTGATACAGGGGTATATTTCGCTCATTTTTAAAATCACAGAATGAAAATAATGTTTATCGTAGAATCAATTAGCCCTTAATCTGCCAATCATGGCTAAAGTCACCTTTGCAAACAGCATAGAGGTCACAAAATGTGGTGTCTGATCAGATTCTGTGCCGTCTGATCAGGCTCTATGCTGTTTGCTATTCGGATATTATAGCGAACAACATAGATCTTGATTAGACGCGGCATTGCGCCACCCTGGCTGATCTGGATCTATGTTGTTTGCACATTCCGTCCAATTTATATTCGGCAGGTTACGGGTTAAGTGAAAAGAACAAGACTGTTTAGTGGAACGAACAGAAATCGAGTGACTACTGAAATCGAGTGACTACGATAGTTATTTAACATGAGTGAATAGTGTAATATTCTTAATTATTCACCTGTGGAATTTATTACGCGTAATTAACAAGTTTATATATAATTATTTTGCTATAATTTTTTAGCAAAAACAAAACAAAAATCACGTTATTGCAAATAATTAAGTCATTGTTTGACCAGTGTAATAATATACATAGTTATTTGCGTGGGTAATTATTATGTTACAATAATGGTGGTATTTAAAAAGTTATTGTCTTGAGTAGTGTCAGACGTTATATTCATCATTGTTCGAGTGTGGATTTATTGTGTGGATTGCGGATTGGTTCATATGGATATACTATAATGTGAAGCATGAAGCTGTTGGCATACTGTACATGCTAACTGGGGACGAGTTTTTGTTCAAGCACTTGAGTATCATTCCAGAAGAAGGTATATCAACATCTACTATGTTTTAATTTGTAGTTAACCCTTTCAACACCACAGACCTCTAAATAGGCTTACAAAAAGTGTAGATCCAGATGAACCGTCTCATCAGGATCTGCACTTTTTGCCAGTAATATTACTATTTTTAGACAAAATTATCCATTTTGATAAATGAACTGGAGCAAATGTAATTTTCTTATTAATTTATTGGTCTAAAAATATCATGCACCAGTCCATGTCACAGGGATTCGGCACGTTTGGGGGTACTAGTATATATATTTAAGTACAGGGATTCTGCACGTTTGGGGGTACTAGTATATATATTTAAGTACAGGGATTCTACTCTGTGGGATGTCAGATTTCGCATGGATCAGTAAAATGGCCCTATCTGAAACAATTTTGTACAAAGCTGTCCAAATATAACGCCTATCCCGAGTCTTTATATTGTTCTTCAAATAAAACACAACTTTAAGCTGCATGCATGTATATTTTGCAAACAATTGCCACAGACATTGGCCATAGCAGGTCACATTTCCATACTAGGACACGGGTTCTGTCGGCAACAAAAACAAATCTTCGACGGGAGAGTTTTAACTGTGAATAACATTATCAATAAAATGTGTTTCCACTAACGTGTAGGTTTATTCGGCAAAAATGTACGTCAAAAAGAGATTTCGTAGCATTTTCAATTTGTTTTGAAAATTTCTAAAGCGGTGCAATTCGCGTTGAAATGCCAGTTGAAACGAGCGTTCTGATTGGATTATTAGAATGTAACAAGATGTTTTTTTATATATGAAGAATAATCATAATCCAATCAGAACGCTCGTTTCAACGCGAATTGCGCCGCTTTAGAAATTTTCAAAACAAATTGAAAATGCTACGAAATCTCTTTTTGACGTACATTTTTGCCGAATAAACCTACATGTTAGTGGAAACACATTTTATTGATAATGTTATTCACAGTTAAAACTCTCCCGTCGAAGATTTTTTTTGTTGCTGACAGAACCCGTGTCCTAGTATGGAAATGTGACCTGCTATGGCCAATGTTTGTGGCAATTGTTTGCAAAGTATACATGCATGCAGCTTAAAGTTGTGTTTTATTTGAAGAACAATATAAAGACTCGGGATAGGCGTTATATTTGGACAGCTTTGTACAAAATTGTTTCAGATAGGGCCATTTTACTGATCCATGCGAAATCTGACATCCCACAGAGTTAAATATATATACTAGTACCCCCAAACGTGCCGAATCCCTGTGGTCATGTCAGTTACTTAAACTTTAAACTTTATTTATTTTACAACGATTGCGAAGCAAGTTTTAACAACTCATATTAATCACTCTCGTTGGCGCTGATTAAAGCGTGTATGTGGTCATTCGTGTGGGAGGAAACCGAAGTACCCGGAGAAAATCACCTGTCCGATCTGGCTACCACCGTACGTACCATCTCACATTCTTTCCGGTCCGAGGATTGAACCCAGGTTGCATTTGTGAGAAGCGAGCGCGCTAACCACTGCGCTAATTGAACCTAGTGTTGAATGGGTTAATGAGATATGAAAGGAAATAGTTCAGTCCTGTCTGGCGCCCTAAAATAGAAACTAGAATATTTATAGTCCCATTATTTCTGCCTGTGAATTACTTCTTGCCCCCAAAAAATTAATTTATTAAAATAACCCTTAAAATACTGAATCAATTTGAAGGAATGAGCAAGCAATATAGATCCTGATCAGCCGTGGTGCAATGCCTTGTCTGATCAGGATCTATGTTGTATGCTATTCAGCCAAATGTTTAAGACCCACTATCCGAATGGCAAACGCCGCAGTTGATCAGGATCTATGTTGTTTGCAAATGTGATTTTATTTACTCCGCAGGTTAGTGGTTAATAATGTTATGGATGTCGCTATAAACAGAGATCTTTTTGTATTGGTGGTACTGTCATGTATAGTACGGCAGGTCAATCATTTAGGAACCAGGGATGCTTCTTGGCATCTTCTGTATCTTGCACAAAAATATACAAAATTACAAAACATAAAATTACAAATTGCGAAAGTGACGATAAATTCTTATTAAAATTTATACTAGCTGTCGTGCAAAATGAACAGAAAGAAACTGTAGCAGCTATTGCTTCATGTTTTTAAAAAAAAAATTATATATATATATGTCTGCCTCCGTGGTCGAGTGGTTACGGTCGCTGACTTGTATACCACTGTAACCTATCATCACTGATGGTCACGGGTTCTAGCCCCGCTCAGACCGTGTTTCATTTATATGAAAAAGTTGGCAGTTTCTTACGGAGGTTGGTGCACCCAAGTACTGGTTAACCGCTGGAGCCTGCCCAGGAAAGGTGTTGTTAGGTAAACTGCCCGTCGGCGATATAGCCCAAAATGGTGCTGATGCAGGCGTAAAACCCGAAATATAAAATATAATAATATATGTTTTTTTATAGATAATATTATAGCAAACTATGGTTATAAGGAACAGATATTTTTGAACACAGGATGTTCCTCACATCACAAGTTTACTATATTTCTATATTAAAAAAAGTATGAACGTTATATTTGTTTTACAACGATTGCGAAACAAGCTGTAACAACTTATATTAATCATTCTCGTTGGCGCAGTTTACAGCGTATATGTGGTCATTTGTGAACCACAGTATCCGGAGAAAACCCACCTGTCCGATCTGACGACCATCGTACCATCTCGCATTCTTCCCTGTCTGAGGATCGAACCTGGTTTGCATTGATGAGAAGCGAGCGTGCTAACCACAGCACTAATCCTTAGCACTATATAATATGGCAACCGTCCGTCCGTCTTTAAGAAAGTTGATAAATGATCAGAATCTTGCATAAAATGCTTTAAACTGTTTCTTTCTAAATTAACCCTTTCAACACTACAGGCCTCTAATAGACTTACAAAAAGTGTAGATCCAGATGAGCCGGCTCGTGATGAGCCGTCTCATCAGGATCTGCACTTTTTGCCAGTAATAATTATTAATATTTTTAGAAAAATTACACATTTTGATTAATGAACTGGTCCAAAGGTAATTTTCTTATTAATTTATTTGTCTAAAAATATCATGCACCAGTTCATGTCAGTTACTTGGGGTTGAATGGGTTAAAGGGAAGAAAATTTAATAGTTTAAACTCTGCATGCTGGGTAAAATAAATGCTATAAATAGTTCAAATTATTGTAGCAGACCACGAATTCCTTAATGTGTTTTTCTTATTTGTAGCTTAAAAAGCTCTGGAAATATGTCATGGAATTTCATTAGAATTGTGTCGTTATGAACCAATTCTAATGAAATTGCAGAACAGATATATTTCACTGTTGATGGACCGATGTAATATGCCTCAGAAGTAATGTCGGGCTGTATAAGTTATAGTGCCATTCCCACATATGTTAGCAGATTTATGTTAGTATATATTGGTGTGAAAATGTCTTAATTTAACTCTCTGAATGCATAATCTTCTAGCACATGCCTACTAAACGATATAAGCCTGTATATATAGCCGGCACTAATCAAATCATTGACATATGTCTTTAACTTACAGTGCAAAAAGTGCAAATATTTAGCAGATGTTTCATTTTTGCTATTTTTGCACTCGCATGACACCACCCTTGAATTCAAAATACAGTCAAATCTATGTTAGTGGTCACCTCCATTAAGCAGCCAACCTATATTAAGCAGCCAGTTTCCAGATTCCCAAAATGCTGTTTTCTTATACATTTGACCTCTATTAAGCAGCCACCTCTGCTAAGCAGCCACTTTCTGTAATTCCCTTGGCTGGCTGCTTCAGACAGGTTTGACTGTGCACGCAAAGGGAAAGTGAAAACACAATTATACATGTGTTTCAGCAGAGGTTATCGGAATATTTTCATCCTAAAGTTATAACAGTGTTTATTTGTATTTAGTCAATTCAATTTCTTTTAACCCTTTCCTTCATAGAGATTTAGGTTAATATACCATTATATCTCCATACAAACGACAGCCATTTAACCCTTTCCTACATAGAGATTTAGGTTAATATACTATTATATCTCCATACAAACGACAGCCATTTAGCTATCATGTAGAGGATATTAGTAGTCGCCATATCTATCCCACCTCCATAGATATTACTGGAACTACATGAGATTCTGGCCTTTATTAGGAACATTGGTTTGGCTCTACACTGTCAAATGTATTTTGTATTGGTAATGGCGTCAAGAGGCGCTTCTATGAGGGAAAGGGTTAATTGTCTTAGCACTTTGCACGCTAGTAGAGAAAATAATTGTCATGAAGTTTCATAATATTTTTCAATTACAAATATGAAAAAACACATTAATGAATTGTCGGCTGCTTTGATATTTGAACTATTTATAGCCTTTGTTTTACCCAACATGCAAAGAGTTAATGATAACTAATAGATTTAGTTAGATAGAGGATGGATTGATCTTAAATATACATGTGATGGTAATGTAGGCAAAGCTGGTGGTGGGTTTACGTTTATTTATCGTCACTACCGGTTACCCATATGAGCGACGCCTCCTGAAGAGATTAGTCATTTTAGAGTTTTGAAGAATTATAGTGCAATGATACAGACAGAGACCCATTCCAGAATCTCCTCTGGTTCTTTTACATGCACAGTGTAAAGCACCGACACAAGACCTCGATTTAACGTCCCATCTGAAAGACTGTTAATTTTAATAGGGTCAGACGGGGGATCGAACCTGTGATCCCTGGATTACCAGTCCAGCATGTTACCACTGGACTACCGATCCATCTGTAGGCCAAGCTGAAAGCGTTTTTACATTTTAACATGTCCCCGTTTTATTTTTTATTCAACTGAATGAACTTAATCATCCATTATGAATTCACTTCTTTGATAGAAGATAATCTCGTAATTATATATGCTAAATATAGCCGTTCTAATCAACCGTAATATCATAATAGTGAAATGTTATTGAAATACATTATTACTATTAGCTGGGCATGCAAACTAATGATGTTTTCAAGTTCAAATGCACACATTTAAAACACCTTATATAATTAAAAATCTGTAAAAATAAATTGACGCAAAATTTATATTTAATATTGTGTTAAATATAAAAATTAAAAACAAATATTGAAACGATTGCGAAACTAGCTTTAACAACTAATATTAATCACTCTTGTTGGAGCATATGCGAGTGTAAATGTGGTCATTCGTGTGGGAGGAAACCATCTGTCTGATCTGGCGGCCACCAGGGTGTGCATTGGTGAGAAGTGAGCGCGCTAACCACTGCGCTAATCGGATAGTCCAAAGTATTATGTACGATAAACCGACATTATGCTAGTGTCATCATCTGCAATTCATAGATTATTTATTAATTTTATTTATTTATTAATAAATGCATCATCTCCTTAAGGACATATACCAGTTCAAACTGACTGTCACAATTTCTAAGAATGTTGCTATCAAACAGTTGTATGTATTAAACAGTATCACACGCTGTAAACAAAGTCATTATTTTTAACATTTTGAATTTACTTGAATATTATTGAAAGTTACATAATCTTATTTTGCCCAGGTTTTTTGTCCATTCGCCTCTATTCCTAGCTCCAATTCTCCGAAACAAATCATAACGGTAATGAAATGAATGTGTGTACATCACCGTTACCATGTTTATTAATATTGCTGGTATACAAAATGGGTCATTTGCCTCCAATGCAATTTTTTTAAAAACAGGAATATATCTTTAATGAGTATGTTGTATGTTGTGGGATACAGAGTACAGGCGGATATATAGTCCATTGGTAACACGCTGGACTGGTAATCCAGGGATCGCAGGTTCCATCCCCCGTCTGACCCTAATAAAATTAGCAGTCTTTCAGATGGGACTTTAAGTCGAGGTCTTGTGTCGGTGCTTTACACTGTGCACGTAAAAGAACCAGAGGAGATTCTGGATTCTGTCTGTATCATTGCACTATCCTCCGAAAATCTAAAATGACTAATCTCTTCAGGAGGTGTCGCTCATATGGGCAACTGGTAGCGACGATAAATAAACGTAAAACACACACACACACGATATTGAACAAACTTGTGTTTATTGGTCTTCTTGGTGCACTAAGTTCAGGTAGTGTGCTAGATGCATGATAGACATTAATATGGAATATATTAGTTGAATAAAATATTACTACTCGACAAATTTAAACTGAGATGTGATTTTTATGGTATCAGTTTATGCTCTCACCACCCCACCCACTCCCGTCGCCTGATTTCAAATAAGGTGAAGGTCATTAATATACACAACGATTTGACTCAATGTTACGGTTAAATGTTGACTTCTATACAGATACATGAAATAAATTGAAGGTCAATGTCAAGGTTATTATTGTTCAGAGACATTTGAGCAAAAAGTGAAGGTCATTTCTATACACAGATATTTGAACTAAGATAAAGGTCATTGCTATGTGCAGACATTTGAACATACATTTTATATATACATAAATTGTTGAATTTGGAGAAGTATTAATAATTATGTTATGCTGTGTGAAGGGCATGTATTTAATTGTACTAGATAGTGACCAGAATAAATATGTTCGAAATCGAACTCTTTAAAGCAGCATTATTTCGTAATAAAGGATATTTTTGATGAAATATAAATACTAATGTGTGTGTGTTGTACAAAAATCGAAATAGTCGCTCAGAAACGATAAAATTCAAATAAATATAAACCGTCGTATAAGCGAATTTGTTTATCAACAAACAAAATAAAACACGCACAGTGGTCATGCGTGAAACAACAGCGGATATGCCATGTTTGTTTTCATCATTGCCGAAGGAGGACAATGCATTCCAAATGTAAATCAGGTTCCGATTGTAATCAAGTGCGCTTGACCGACCGACTCGGAAAGTCCTACTTTCGGTTTTGAGTTTGTTTTATTGCAAAAAAACACTGTTTACTAACTGAACACAATTATACAAATTGTAATTCAAGAATGTGTAGCAGCATTGCTACCCATAGGTAAAATTTGAAATTTTCAAATATCTTTTATTTCATACGATATAGGGCTGCTTTAACCAATAGTTGTTTTTATTTAATTAACTACTCACCCAAATAAGCTGAATTATTTTTTCTCAAAATGATCTGTAATACTTCATGAAGGCACCTAACCCTATATTGGCCAGAAGCATGGCCCCTTAAACACTATGTAAATTGGGGCAGGGGCGCTTATGAGTCTCAGTATAATTGATTGATAATAATATTAATAATGCCTGCGAAATAAAGGGTGTGTCATGATATAATATCTTCTAGTATGCGGTATATATATTAGATTGTATGTAATGTGAGTGTGTGAGTTTACGCTCGCCCATATGGTTCGACGGAGGCGAGGGTAAATAAGCTCAATCATCATCGTGAGTGTGTCCCGTATGCTGCATTATACTGAATCGACAGCACATTGTGAATCTCCCCACCCACTGGGCATAGTTGATTGGTGCAGGGGAACATTGATATTTTATGCATGCAGCAGACATTCATCATTTTGTCACGGTTTATCACCTTTGCTGATCTTTGTTGTGCTGTTGGGTAATAATGAACATTGTTAGAATTATTCATGAATTTTCGGCATTTATGATTTTGACATGCGCTAATGTGCATTATCAGATTTTAACCCTTCAATTAAGGCCTGTATCTCTGGATATTAATGGAGTTAACGTGTGCCTGCATTAATTTGGAAGTATGACCTTGGATATTAATGCATGTATAGATATATATTCTGTCTAGCTGTACTCAGAAATATCACCTTCCATAGTAAAACATTGTATGTAGCAAGTAGATACTGTTGTCCATAAACAAGAGATCGTGACCGGCTGGAACATTCTGTTGTTCTATCAGTGGGACATTCTGTTGTTCTATCAGTGGAACATTCTGTTGTTCCATCAGTGGGACATTCTGTTGTTCTATCAGTGGGACATTCTGTTGTTCCATCAGTGGGACATTCTGTTGTTCTATCAGTGGGACATTCTGTTGTTCCATCAGTGGGACATTCTGTTGTTCTATCAGTGGGACATTCTGTTGTTCCATCAGTGGAACATTCTGTTGTTCTATCAGTGTGGGACATTCTGTTGTTTTATCAGTGGGACATTCTGTTGTTCCATCAGTGGGACATTCTGTTGTTCTATCAGTGGGGCATTCTGTTGTTCTATCAGTGTGGGACATCCTGTTGATCTATCAGTGGGACATTCTGTTGTTCTATCAATGGGACATTCTGTTGTTCTATCAGTGGGACATTCTGTTGTTCTATCAGTGGGACATTCTGTTGTTCTATCAGTGGGACATTCTGTTGTTCTATCAGTGGGACATTCTGTTGTTCTATCAGTGGGACATTCTGTTGTTCTATCAGTGGGACATTCTGTTGTTCTTGTGGGTTTGTTGTTCATCAGTGGGACATTCTGCTGTTCTATCAGTGGGACATTCTGTTGTTCTATCAGTGGGACATTCTGTTGTTCTATCATGACATTTGTTGTCTATCATGGACATTCGTTGTTCTATCAGTGGGACATTCTGTTGTTCTATCAGTGGGACATTCTGTTGTTCTATCAGTGGGACTTCTGTTGTTCTATCAGTGGGACATTCTGTTGTTCTATCAGTGGGACATTCTGTTGTTCCATCAGTGGGACATTCTGCTGTTCTATCAGTGGGACATTCTGTTGTTCTATCAGTGGGACATTCTGCTGTTCTATCAGTGGGACATTCTGTTGTTCTATCAGTGGGACATTCTTTAATTCTAGCTACAGTGCAATTTTTAGTTTTATCAACAAGACAGTAATGATTCAAATGACTGCATATTCCGTAGTTCTAACAGGCCACCCCGCAGATCTAACAGGCCACCCCACAGTTCTAACTGGCCAATTTCCATAGTTCTAGTGACATCATAATATTATATTCATGGTTCTAACAATGAACCATTCCATAGTTCTAGCGAAATGATATGTCATAGTTCTGTTAGCAATTCATTCCATAGTTCTAACAACAAGATGGATTTGGTTTTGCAGATTTTGTTGCGGGGGGGGGGGGACAATTCTTTCGTTTTGTAGAATAATCTATGGAGCTTTTCTGGAACATGAGTAGTAGTTAGTTTGTTGATTAACTGAGATACAATTAACTGACACATGGATAAATGTTCCTGATGGCAAATTACCATCACAAATACCTGAGATACCATCTACTTCTGTTAGTACAAATTACTCCAAAAGTTATGTTGATTTTGATGTGTTTGTAACGGCATGTTGGGACCTGCCGGTAGAGCCATCACATTGCTGGTAAGATTACTATTGTATTGTGGGAGAAATAAATCTATCGGCTTGTTTCCAATAATAGAATATGCATTATGAATGTTATGGTTGCCGTGCCAATGAACATCACTAAAATATGGAGTTTCAACGCATACTAGTTTATACAAATTTATTTTAGCTCGATTGCGAAACAAGTTCTTACAACTTATATTAATCACTCTCGAGACCTCATTCCTGATGGAATCCATCGCCATGAGGGAGAGAGAGAAGAGGCAACGTGGAATTTAAATGCCTTGCCTAAGGGCACAATCGTAATGGCTCCAGCGGGGCTCGAACTCTGGACCTTTCGCACTTGAAGCGAACGCGCATCCACTGCACTATCTCGACTTCCACAATGCATACTATTTATGACTATTAGCTTGTGCTGACTATATTCAATATGAGATTGTTCAGTCTAGCTCCTTTGTTTCTGTGCAGAATTATGTAACACTTTAGATACCTTGGAATTATGTAACTCTTTAGATACCTTGGAATTATGTAGCTCTATAGATACCTTGGAATTATGTAGCTCTATAGATACCTTGGAATTATGTAACTCTATAGATACCTTGGAATTATGTAGCTCTATAGATACCTTGGAATTATGTAACTCTATAGATACCTTGGAATTATGTAACTCTATAGATACCTTGGAATTATGTAACTCTTTAGATACCTTGGAATTATGTAGCTCTATAGATACCTTGGAATTATGTAACTCTTTAGATACCTTGGAATTATGTAACTCTATAGATACCTTGGAATTATGTAGCTCTATAGATACCTTGGAATTATGTAACTCTATAGATACCTTGGAATTATGTAGCTCTATAGATACCTTGGAATTATGTAACTCTATAGATACCTTGGAATTATGTAACTCTTTAGATACCTTGGAATTATGTACTCTATAGATACCTTGGAATTATGTAACTCTTTAGATACCTTGGAATTATGTAGCTCTATAGATACCTTGGAATTATGTAACTATATAGATACCTTGGAATTATGTAGCTCTATAGATACCTTGGAATTATGTAGCTCTATAGATACCTTGGAATTATGTAACTCTATAGATACCTTGGAATTATGTAGCTCTATAGATACCTTGGAATTATGTAGCTCTATAGATACCTTGGAATTATGTAGCTCTTCAGATACCTTGGAATTATGTAAATCTTTAGATTCCTTGGAATTATGTAACTCTTTAGATACCTTAGAATTATGTAACTCTTTAGATACCTTAGAATTCTGTATATCTGTATATACCTTGGAATTCTAGAGTTCTTTATATACCTTGGAATTCTGCAGCACCTTAAATATAATAAATAACATTCTGCAATTTCTGGGATAACATGTGAAATTCCACAACACCACAGTTTATAAATGAAGTCTGATAGCTTGAAATTCTGTACATGTCTGGTTTAATTGGATTGAATTCCTGTTTACTCCCAGTTTGCTCTTAGGTGTTTTTGAAGTGTGCCATATGCCGGTTCATATGCACACGTCTGTTACTGTGTGTAGATGAACTGTATACGCACAACCATATGTTTGTATTGTACAATGGAACATCTTAAATCCCGCTCATTTTAGAAATTACAAGTAGGAGCAGATATAAGTAGGTAGATAAAAGTAGGTAGATATAAGCAGGCAGGTATAAGTAGGTATATATATGTAATGTAGATGAGTAGGTTAGATATAAGTAGGTATATATATGTAATGTATATAAGTAGGTTAGATATAAGTAGGTTAGATATAAGTAAGTTAGATATAAGTAGGTTAGATATAAGTAGGTTAGATATAAGTAAGTTAGATATAAGTAGGTTAGATATAAGTAGGTTAGATATAAGTAGGTTAGATATAAGTAGGTTAGATATAAGTAGGTTAGATATAAGTAGGTTAGATATAAGTAGGTTAGATATAAGTAGGTTAGATATAAGTAGGTTAGATATAAGTAGGTGGATATAAGTAGGTGGATATAAGTAGGTGGATATAGGTAGGTAGAATAAATAGGTAGTTATGAGTATGTTGATATGAGTATGTAGACATATGTAGGTAGATATAAGTAGGCAGATACACATATGTATGTATGAGTAGGTGGATATGAGTATGTTGATATGGGTATGTATATATATGTAGGTAGATATAAGTAGGCATATATAAGTAGGCAAACATAGGTAGACATATATACATAGGTAGGTATGAGTAGGTAGGAATGAGTATGTAGGTATGAGTAGGTAGGTATGAGTAGGTAGGTATGAGTAGGTAGGTATGAGTAGGTAGGTATGAGTATGTAGGTATGAGTATGTAGGAATGAGTATGTAGGTATGAGTAGGTAGGTATGAGTAGGTAGGTATGAGTAGTCAAGTATGAGTAAGTAGGTATGAGTTGGCAGGTATGAGTAGGTAGGTATGAGTAGGCAGGTATGAGTAGGTAGGTATGAGTAGGTAGGTATGAGTAGGTAGATATGAGTAGGTAGGTATGAGTAGGTAGGTATGAGTAGGTAGGTATGAGTAGGTAGGTAGGTATGAGTAGGTAGGTATGAGTAGGTAGGTATGAGTAGGTAGGTATGAGTAGGTAGGTATGAGTAGGTAGGTATGAGTATGTAGGTATGAGTAGGCAGGTATACATAGGTATGTATGAGTAGGCAGGTATGAGTAGGTAGGTATGAGTAGGTAGGTATGAGTAGGCAGGTATGAGTAGGTAGGTATGAGTAGGTGGGTATGAGTAGGTAGGTATGAGTAGGTAGGTATGAGTAGGCAGGTATAAGTTGGTAGGTATGAGTAGGCAGGTATGAGTAGGTAGGTATGAGTAGGTAGGTATGAGTAGGCAGGTATGAGTAGGCAGGTATAAGTAGGTAGGTATGAGTAGGCAGGTATGAGTAGGTAGGTATGAGTAGGTAGGTATAAGTAGGTAGGTATGAGTAGGCAGGTATGGGTAAGCAGGTAGACATAGGTAGGTATGAGTAGGCAGGTATGAGTAGGTAGGTATGAGTAGGTAGGTATGAGTAGGCAGGTATGAGTAGGTAGGTATGAGTAGGTAGGTATGAGTAGGCAGGTATGAGTAGGTAGGTATGAGTAGGCAGGTATGAGTAGGCAGGTATGGATGAAGCTTGAGAAGCTCCAATACGGTGGGTCAGATGTCGGGCGCTGTTTTGTTTGATTTGTAGCTTAACTCTTTGCACGTTTGTTGTGAAAATAACATTCGAGTTTGTCATGCATTTTCATTAGAATTGTGTCATTACAACAAAACAGTGCCCCGCTCAAGCAGTTTCTTATGGAGGTTGTTGCACCAAGTACTGGTTAACTGCTGGAGACTGCCCAGGAAAGTTGTGTTATGTAAACTGCCCGCCGGCGATATAGCCCAAAATAGTGCTGATGAAAGCGTAAAACCCGAACAAACAAAAATACAGTGCCAGCAGCTATTGTTAGTGGTAGAAGATGTTCATGTTATGGTGTATTTGTTCTTCTCAATATAGAAAACGTGTTGTGCAAGATGCTGAACTAATGGGATATTGAAGATCTGTGTAGAGTTAATGGGATATTGAAGATCTGTGTAGAGCTAATGGGATATTGAAGATCTGTGTAGAGCTAATGGGATATTATAGATCTGTAGTGAACTAATGGGATATTGAAGATATGTGTAGAGTTAATGGGATATTGAAGGACTGTGTAGAGTTAATGGGATATTGAAGATCTGTGTAGAATTAATGGGATATTGAAGGTCTGTGTAGAGTTAATGGGATATTGAAGATCTGTGTAGAGATAATGGGATATTGAAGATCTGTGATGAACTAATGGGATATTATAGATCTGTAGTGAGCTAATGGGATATTGAAGATCTATGTAGAGCTAATGGGATATTGGATGTATGTGATGAACTAATGGGATATTGAAGATCTGTGATGAACTAATGGGATATTGATGAACTGTAGTGAGCTAATGGGATATTGAAAATCTGTGATGAACTAATGGGATATTGAAGATCTATATTGAGCTAATGAGGTATTAAAGATCTGTAGTGAGCTAATGAGGTATTAAAGATCTGAAGTGAGCTAATGGGATGTTACCGATCTGTAGGGAGCTAATGGTAAGTAAGGGTGTTGCCGCATCTGGTATAGATTGTACAGAACTATAGGTGTTTGAACATTTATAATAGAGCAATGATGAACCATTAGAAAGGTTTGAGCAATATCTTTATTATGCAGTTAATTGCGTTTTGCACAATTTGGAGTTATTTATATATATATGAACCTCTCTTCCTGTAGCATGGCATAGTAAAGGCATTAGTGCTAATAGGCTGAAACAATTATTGTTGAATTTTCAGATATTTCCGATAGTTGTCAATCATGCAGGGAGGGGGGGGGGGTGTAGTATTTTGTTTGTTTGCTCATTAGTGAAGGTAGGCATTGCATGTCTCCTTACGTCTGTTTGAAATACCCGCTCAGACTGTGGCTCATTTATATGAACAAGTTGGCAGTTTCTTACGGAGATTGGTGCACCCAAGTACTGGTTAACTGCTGGAGCCTGCCCAGGAAAGGTGTTGTTAGGTAAACTGTCCGCCGGCGATATAGCCCAAAATGGTGCTGATGCAGGCGTAAAACCCGAAATATAACATATAACATAACTGTTTGAAATAATATGCCTCCGATACCCAGACAGTAGCTGGATTGAATAGCTACGGCATTCATAGCCTTAATAAAGGAGAAGCAAGATACTGCAAACATGCATGAATCCCTCCACAAATAAAGTAGATCGGTGTATAGCATGCATGAATCCCTCCACAAATAAAGTAGATCGGTGTATAGCATGCATGAATCCCTCCACAAATAAAGTAGATCGGTGTATAGCATGCATGAATCCCTCCACAAATAAAGTAGATCGGTGTATAGCATGCATGAATCCCTCCACAAATAAAGTAGATCGGTGTATAGCATGCATGAATCCCTCCACAAATAAAGTAGATCGGTGTATAGCATGCATGAATCCCTCCACAAATAAAGTAGATCGCGGTATGTGTATAGCATATTAGGAGAGTGAAGGCATGAAGACATATTATTAAGAGTACAGTCATACTTGTATTACAAGACAGTCTCTAAGAATGGTGTCTTAACTCTTTGCATGCTGGGTAAAATAAAGGCTATAAATAGTTCAAATAATTGTAGCAGTTCATAAATGTGTTTTGTTTCTTATTTGTATCTGAAAACTGGAAACATGTCATGGAATTTCCTTAGAATTGTTTCGATATGACGTTCATTCTAATAAAATTGCATGACATATTTGACAAGTTATTTTCACCGATAGCGTGCAAAGAGTTAAAAGTCTTGGAAGAGTGGCAGTCGTGATAGCGCAGTGGTAGCACATTCACTTCAGGTGCGAAAGGTCCGGAGTTCGAATCCCGCTGAAGCCGTTACGATTGTGCCCTTAGGCAAAGCATTTAATTTCCACGTTGCCTCTTCTCTCTCCCTCGTGGCGATGGATTCCATCAGGAATGAGGTTTCGAGAGTGATTAATATAAGAACTTTTTCGTAATCAAGCTAAAATAAATTTGTATAAACTAATGAGTTAAAAAATCCATATTGTTCCTTAACCCATTTCATTCTGGATACATTTAAAGGCTTTTGCAAACAACGTAGATCCAGATCAGCCACAGCGTGACGCTACATGCTGATCAGGATCTATGTTGTTTGCTACATAGCCAAGTGTCTTAGCAAGATAATCTGAATAGCAAACAGCATAGAGCCTGATCAGACGGCATGTTCAGTGGCAGCTGATCTGGCTCTATGTTCTTTGTAAATATTGTTTGAACGGTATCCAGAATGAAATGGGTTAACAACACAAACGGAAACTGAATAGGTGTTCTCTTAGTACAAGACTTTAGAGGTTTCTTATTGTATTTGGTCTTAATTTGTGCATGTTTGACGGTATTCCGAAAACCTAATCCTATTTTATATTGGCCTAATGTATGCAATAACGTTATTATAACACATTTTTTATCACATTTTCTTACAAACTACAGCAGCAGCCGGTAGTTTAGTATGATTGAACAGACATGCATATCACATCTCCATTACATACAGCTGTGTAAATTAATGGCTTGATTTTATAGGCAATTATTGAGGTGAAATTGCTGACTTGAAAGGGATCCCTCTATGAACAGCTAATGTTTTAAAGCAGATCCTCTATTGATTGCCGGTAAATGTGTAATATAGAGATCTACTAGAGACTTATACACAATCTTTATATTTTGTATATTTATTTGCTTGGGTATTTATGAAAATGGGTTCCTGTGGTGAGAGTACTTCAGAAATATCTGGGAATATATCTGTATATATGTACCTCGTACAAACTGCTTCACCCACGCTCTCGTTATTTCGAATCCAAAATTGATATTTTCAAACTCGGTCTGACAAAAAGTGGAACTTTACTCTTGGTTCCTTTATGGATTTTAGTTATAACTCTTTGAATGCTGGGTAAAATAAAGGCTATAAATAGTTCAAATAATTGTAGATGACGACAATTCATTAATTTAATGGGTTTTTCTTATTTTACTAACTGAAATATGTCATAGGATTTCGTAATGACATAAATGACTGTTATTTTCACTGGTAGCTTACAATGTTTATTCAGTGAAATATAACTTTGTTATTTTCACTGGTAGCTTACAATGTTTATTCAGTGAAATATAATTTAGTTTATACAAATTTACATTAGCTCGATTGCAAAACAAGTTCTTACAATTTATATTAATCACTCTTATTCCTGAGGGAATGCATCGCCACAAGGGAGAGAGAGAAGATGCAATGTGGAATTTAAATGCCTGGCTGTTGGGAAGGGCCGTTTTCTAATGTTGGTTATAACTTGTGGCCCGACCCTTTTGCAATGTTACACAAATGTATGTATGCATCTTATACATTGTTAATTTCTATTCTGTATCATGCATGTATGTCAACTGTACTGTTTAACCCATTCAACCCCAAGTAACTGACATGGACTGGTGCGTGATATTTTCAGACCAATAAATTAATAAGAAAATTACCTTTGGACCAGTTCATTTATCAAAATGGGTAATTTTATCTAAAAATAGTAATAATTATTACTTTTCATAAGCCTATTTAGAGGCCTGTGGGGTTGAAAGGGTTAATATGCATATGCAATAAAGTATGGTTAAATCAAATGCCTGGCCTAAGGCCACGGTCCTAACAGTTCCATTGGGGCTCAAACTCCAGGCCTTTCGCACCTGAAGTGAACACGCTATCACTGCGCTATCACGACTTCCACGTAAATATAAACAAACAAATATCATCTTATTATATCTAATTATTCATAAGGAAATGAAAATCATTAACAGTTAATATTATTAATTGCTACAAACAATTAAAGAGGATCAGCCAATCAATTTTAAGCCCGCTAATGTGCTAATATAGTGTTCAGATCGTGTTTATGAATGGATGATGTTGTCTGCACATAGACTAAATATTTTTGAGGGCCCTAAGGAAGATTAGTTCCGAACTAATTAGGTCACCCTCTATAAATAAAGAAAGTTAAAAAAAAATTAAAAATATATATATATAGAAGTATATCTCTATTACTCTATTTGGAGCGAATTATTATGTTAATACAGTCAACCCTGTGTTAGTGGTCACCTCCATTAAGCAGCCAAACCTGTATTAACCCATTCAACACCAAGTAACTGACCTGGACTGGTGCATCATATTTTTAGACCAATAAATTAATAAGAAAATTACATTTGGACCAGTTCATTTATCAAAAATTCAAAATGGGTAATTTTTCTCTAAATATAGTAATATTACTGGCAAATAGTGCAGATCCTGATGAGACGGCTCGTCACGATCTACACTTTTTGTATGCCTATTTATAGGTCTGAGGTGTTGAAAGGGTTAAGCAGCAAGTTTCCAGATTCCCAATCGGTTGTTTTATTATATATTTTACCTCTATTAAGCAGCCACCTGTGTTAAGCAGCCACTTTCTCTGACTCCCCTGGCTGGCTGCTTAAGACAGGTTTGACTGTATTTACAATCAATGAGTACAGACAAGTTTACGAGTTCATTAAGAAACAATAGGAGGTATAATTCATTAAGTTATGTGTAATACTTTCACCATGGGAGTTACAATTCAGTATCTTCTACCACACCTTCTAGAGTGTCTTCGTATATGTTCAGAACATGAAGTTTGGAGTCACATCACCCAGTGGTCAATATGCCATTTACTGATCTCATATCTACTACAGTATCACCTATATGGTTGCCATATCTACTATGGTATCACCTATATGGTTGCCATATCTACTACAGTATCACCTATTTGGTTGCCATATCTACTATGGTATCACCTATTTGGTTGCCATATCTACTACGGTATCACCTATATGGTTGCCATATCTACTATGGTATCACCTATATGGTTGCCATATCTACTACGGTATCACCTATTTGGTTGCCATATCTACTACTGTAGCACCTATTTGGTTGCCATATCTACTACCGTATTACCTATTTGGTTGCCATATCTACTACAGTATCACCTATTTGGTTGCCATATCTACTATGGTATGACCTATTTGGTTGCCATATCTACTACAGTATCACCTATTTGGTTGCCATATCTACTACTGTATCACCTATTTGGTTGCCATATCTACTACGGTATCACCTATATGGTTGCCATATCTACTATGGTATCACCTATATGGTTGCCATATCTACTATGGTATCACCTATTTGGTTGCCATATCTACTACTGTATCACCTATTTGGTTGCCATATCTACTACGGTATCACCTATTTGGTTGCCATATCTACTACAGTATCACCTATTTGGTTGCCATATCTACTATGGTATGACCTATTTGGTTGCCATATCTACTACAGTATCACCTATTTGGTTGCCATATCTACTACTGTATCACCTATTTGGTTGCCATATCTACTACGGTATCACCTATATGGTTGCCATATCTACTATGGTATCACCTATATGGTTGCCATATCTACTATGGTATCACCTATTTGGTTGCCATATCTACTACTGTATCACCTATTTGGTTGCCATATCTACTACGGTATCACCTATTTGGTTGCCATATCTACTACAGTATCACCTATTTGGTTGCCATATCTACTATGGTATGACCTATTTGGTTGCCATATCTACTACAGTATCACCTATTTGGTTGCCATATCTACTACTGTAGCACCTATTTGGTTGCCATATCTACTATGGTATCACCTATTTGGTTGCCATATCTACTACAGTATCACCTATATCGTTGCCATATCTACTACAGTATGACCTATTTGGTTGCCATATCTACTACGGTATGACCTATTTGGTTGCCATATCTACTACTGTATCACCTATTTGGTTGCCATATCTACTACAGTATCACCTATTTGACGAGCCGTCTCATCGAAATCTGTACATTTTGCTAGTAATATTATTTTTAGACAAAATTACCCATTTTGATAAATGAACTGGTCCCAATGTATTTTTCTGATTAATTTATTGGTCTAAAAATATCCTGGACCAGTCCATGTCTGTTACTTTGTGTTGAATGGGTTAAATCACATTTGCAGTATTTCGTTTCTACAATGAGTATTACATTTCGTGATACCCAGCTTGTGTAACAAACATATTAATTTGATCATGTCAGATCCTTGTATCATTAAATTATTTGTTACAATTATTAACCCTTTCCTTCATAGAGATTTAGGTTAATATACTATTATATCTCCATACAAACGACAGCCATTTAGCTATCATGCAGTGAATAAGTAGTGGTCATATCTAATGCCACCTCCATAGATATTACTGGGACTACATGGAGATTTAGGTTAATATACTATTATATCTCCATACAGACAGCCATTTAGCTATCATGTAGTGGATAAGTAGTCGTCATATCTATCCCACCTCCATAGATATTACTGGGACTTCATAGAGATTTAGGTTAATATAATATTATATAGCCATACAGACAGCCATTTAGCTATCATGTAGTGGATAAGTAGTGGCCATATCTATCCCACCTCCATAGATATTACTGGGACTACATGAGATTCTGGACTTTATTATGAACATTGGTTTGGCTACTACATTGTCAATGTATGTCGTATTGGTAATGGCGTCAAGAGGTGCTTCTATGAGGGAAAGGGTTACGGTATGAAGCTGTCTTGCAGAAGGCTGGTGGTTGTACACAGGTTCTGAGATCAGGCTCGATCAGAGGAGCACCTTGATATTTGATAATATTAGTTTATACAAATTTATTTTAGCTCGATTGCGAAACAAGTTATTTCAACTTATATTAATCACTCTCGAGACCTCATTCCTGATGGAATCCATCGCCATGAAGGAGAAAGAAGAGGCAACGTGGAATTTAAATGCCTTGCCTAAGGGCACAATCGTAACGGCTCCAGCAGGGCTCGAACTCCAGACCTTTCACACCTGAAGCATATTCATATTGATCAAGGGAACCGGTAAACCCTAGTTAATGTTAACAAAAATCACTGTATCTCCTGTGCTATTAAGTCAAACTTAACTGTAACCAGTCGTCCATAAAATGAACTAAACAAGAATGAAAAATGTGCAAGTACAAAAAACCATGTAACCAGTTGTCCATAAAATTAACTAAACAAGAATGAAAAATGTACAAGTACAAAAAACCATCAACCATATCAACGGCTTCCTGTCTGGCTATACAAAGAATCTGCCCTAATAAATTGTTACCAATGGTGATTGCTGTGGAAGTTTGTAAAATGGGTGTTACAGTTCTCTCATAAATTTGATGAGATTCAAAAGTAGGAGGGGTTGAATGTTAATTAGATTGTGAGGTTAGGCAATAAATTCAAGTATGTAAGAATTTCAGTGACACATTGGATTACTTTGTTACTGGTAATGATAATAGAGGTTAACCTTGATCACCATGGTAACTTAGCCTAGCAATAGCAAATTTGACCATTTTACCAATTTTACCACAACCCCACGGCTACAACCCCAAAGAAGGCTGCCTAAATAATCCTTTTATCATACTATAAATGCCGATTTTCTGATTTGCTGAATGTAGATTTACACTATGTTAGGACAGCCCAAATTGCACAAAATCGGAATTTTGGAAATCATTTGGCACATATTTTTAAACTTTTGATTTATAATAAACTGAACTAATATCAACGGGTCTGAGTGGTTGTGGCATATGCATCGGTTGTGGAATATTAATCAGTTGTAACATATGCATCGGTTGTGGCATATTAATCAGTTGTAACATATGCATCGGTTGTGGCATATTAATCGGTTGTAGCATATGCATCGGTTGTGGAATATTAATCAGTTGTAACATATGCATCGGTTGTGGAATATTAATCAGTTGTAACATATGCATCGGTTGTGGCATATTAATCGGTTGTAGCATATGCATCGGTTGTGGTATATGCATTGGTTGTAGCATATGCATCGGTTGTGGAATATGCATTGGTTGTAGCATATGCATCGGTTGTAGCATATGCATCGGTTGTGGTATATGCATCGGTTGTGGAATATGCATCGGTTGTAGCATATGCATCGGTTGTAGCATATGCATCGGTTGTGGTATATGCATCGGTTGTGGAATATGCATCGGTTGTAGCATATGCATCGGTTGTGGTATATGCATCGGTTGTGGTATATACATCGGTTGTAGCATATGCATCGGTTGTGGTATATGCATCGGTTGTGGTATATGCATCGGTTGTGGAATATGCATCGGTTGTGGTATATGCATCGGTTGTGGTATATGCATCGGTTGTGGTATATGCATCGGTTGTGGAATATGCATCGGTTGTGGTATATGCATCGGTTGTAGCATATGCATCGGTTGTGGTATATGCATCGGTTGTGGTATATGCATCGGTTGTGGAATATTAATCAGTTGTAACATATGCATCGGTTGTGGCATATTAATCGGGTGTAGCATATGCATCGGTTGTGGTATATGCATCGGTTGTAGCATATTAATCGGTTGTAGCATATGAATCAGTTGTGGCATATGCATCGGTTGTGGCATATGCATCGGTTGTGGCATAAACATGGTAACATCGCTCTGACTACTGTTCAGACTACTGTTCAGACTACTGTTCAGATGACTGTTCAGACTACTGTTCAGACTACTGTTCAGACTACTGTTCAGACTACTGTTCAGACTACTGTTCAGACTACTGTTCAGACTACTGTTCAGACTACTGTTCAGACTACTGTTCAGACTACTGTTCAGACTACTGTTCAGACTACTGTTCAGACGACTGTTCAGACTACTGTTCAGACTACTGTTCAGACTACTGTTCAGACTACTGTTCAGACTACTGTTCAGACTACTGTTCAGACTACTGTTTAGACTACTGTTCAGACTACTGTTCAGACTACTGTTTAGACGACTGTTCAGACTACTGTTCAGACGACTGTTCAGATGACTGTTCAGACTACGGTTCAGACTACTGTTCAGACGACTGTTCAGATGACTGTTCAGACTACTGTTCAGACCACTGTTCAGCACACCCTTAATCTTGCCTACGTAAAAAGTTGTATAATGGATTGAATGCACAACAATTACCGTGTTCGGAAGACAAATGACTAATGTAAGAGAGGAAATAATTACGGTAATTGATAATTCACTAATTCCTAATGACATATTAAACTGACAGTTAAAATAAATCACAGTAGTGGACTGTCTATCAGTAGAAGCAGTGACCCTAGACACACTCGACAAACCTGATACCTAAATGAACATGCAACACAAAACCAAAGCTTGCATGATCGGAATCGTTAAAAGTAGCAATAATGGTGCATTTTGGGTAACTTTTGTGTATGTTTAAACAATTATCGGATCAACAAGTGAAAGACTGGGCGTAGATATTTCACCAGCCAACACAATACACAAACGTACAAGAACAAAATAGAGTGAAGATGAATGGCTATCTCATTAAACAGAGCTTGAGGAAGAGTGAAGAAGTAATTGAGAGTTATACACTGTTACATTTGATGAGAATGCCAGACCCGGTTTGAAATGCTTCCTAGTGTATCATTTCCCACAATATGGTAAGCTAGTTTTTGTGATGAGATATGTAGCTTCACTGAACTGTATTTGTATTGCATGTCACTTGGCTTACAGTCAGGCCAACCGCCCCGTCAGAAAGCATAACTGTGCTTGTGGGAGTTCTCGTACAATTTGTATACACAGTTGTAATGCTAACATTGCACAGTTGTAATGCTAATATTAAAGAAGACAATGTTCTGTTATTGTAATGTACAGTTAGACTTGTATTCTCTCCATTCTATCATTCAACATGTTCTTGTAGATTCTATCCCTGCCAGACAACATGTTCTTGTAGATTCTATCCCTGCCAGGCAACATGTTCTTGTTGATTCTATCACTGCCAGGCAACATGTTCTTGTAGATTCTATCACTGCCAGGCAACATGTTCTTGTAGATTCTATCCCTGCCAGACAACATGTTCTTGTTGATTCTATCACTGCCAGACAACATGTTCTTGTAGATTCTATCCCTGCCAGGCAACATGTTCTTGTAGATTCTATCCCTGCCAGACAACATGTTCTTGTAGATTCTATCCCTGCCAGACAACATGTTCTTGTTGATTCTATCCCTGCCAGGCAACATGTTCTTGTAGATTCTATCACTGCTAGGCAACATGTTCTTGTTGATTCTATCACTGCTAGGCAACATGTTCTTGTAGATTCTATCCCTGCCAGACAACATGTTCTTGTAGATTCTATCCCTGCCAGGCAACATGTTATTGTTGATTCTATCCCTGCCAGGCAACATGTTCTTGTAGATTCTATCCCTGCCAAACAACATGTTCTTGTAGATTCTATCCCGGCCAGACAACATGTTCTTGTAGATTCTATCCCTGCCAGGCAACATGTTCTTGTAGATTCTATCCCTGCCAGACAACATGTTCTTGTAGATTCTATCCCTGCCAAACAACATGTTCTTGTTGATTCTATCCCTGCCAGACAACATGTTCTTGTAGATTCTATCCCTGCCAGACAACATGTTCTTGTTGATTCTATCCCTGCCAGACAACATGTTCTTGTTGATTCTATCCCTGCCAGGCAACATGTTCTTGTAGATTCTATCCCTGCCAGGCAACATGTTCTTGAGGGACTTCAACCGTAATATTACAAATCTGATAAACATATGCTCCTGGTCTACTGTCATTTCAGTAGGCCAGTGAAATGAATACCTTTTTAACACGTGCCCATTGAAAGGACATCTTAGATTGCATATATTGAGGAAAGAGGACATCTTAGATTGCATGTATTGAGGCAAGATGGGAACACATTGATGATGGGTAGAGATAACAGGCAACCATTAAAATGCAATGTATTGAACTATTGAGCCCAAACCGCCTTTTCTTAAATGCCTTTGTGTGCAGAATATTGTATATGGTTCTTTAATGAGGAGATTGTCTAGCTAGTATTTCACGTAACCTTTCCCCACTTGTCATGTAATGCATAGTAATTAATGTAAAATTTCAACAAAAAATAATTTATACAACAACAGAATTGATCAGTTTAAACTGTTAAAGCCGGCAGCCGGCCAGGTTAATTTACTGATTATATCGAAATTGTGTAAATGTTTTGTTTCATAATTAATGGACCCTCATTGGTCGAATCTTCGTCCAAAGGTGTGAGGTTGCCGAGTTCTTGTATTTTTATGTAAGCTACATGCCTCCCAAAATATTTTATTCATGAAACTAAGAATGTGCACAACTGAAATGTCAAATGATAATTTTTATAATTATTTTTTTTGTCTGAAATATGATATATATTCTTTGTTAGTTTTTAAGAATGATGTAATATATATTTATAATCTTTCGTTGGTCACGGGTTCGAGCCCCGCTCAGACCGTGTCTCATTTATATGAAAAAGTTAGCAGTTTCTTATGGAGGTTGGTGCACCCAAGTACTGGTTAACCGTTGGAGCCTGCCCAGGAAAGGTGTTGTTAGGTAAACTGCCCGCCGGCGATATAGCCCAAAATGGTGCCCGATGCAGGCGTAAAACCCAGCCCAAAATGGTGCTGATGCAGGCGTAAAACCCGAAATATAACATAACGTATAATCTTTCGTAACACCCTTGTTGATGCAGGCATCTCTTTTAAAAGTGCACATTTTGATACAATTGTTCGCGAAATAAATGTCACTATGTCCTACCATAAAATACTATAGCAACTGCTAATCATTATTGGTGATGTTAATGAATGCTGTTGGATAAATAATGTTTGTTTTATGTGTGTTTTCACACTGTTTATCATTATTATCTATTCAGTATATGGTTTTAATTCATTTTGTTGATACTGCATTTAAAGCAGGTGATATGTTTAAAGAAACGGCAAAAGGCAAAACATTATGTAGCGTTCATTGCCTCGTTGACATACATGACTCAGTTTATTCACAACGAACACATAAGATTTTAAGGCGTTTTGTGAAGGGGAAATACATTATGTTATGCTTGAATTCGTGTTTCATTCCACGATCAAATTTTGCATTGTATGAATAGCAAAGCATGAATCTGAACGTTTTGTATTGCTGTGTCAAGTGAAGCAGAAATAGGGGAGCATATACGTTGATGTATGGACGTAAACTATGCTGACATTCACCTTTTATAGCCGTTTTCGTGATCCGAATAGATAAAAGCTGCCCAGCCGTTAAATACCGAAATATGATTAGCTTTATGTCAAGATACCTGAAAGTAATGTATAACATGAAGGGGAAAAGATTGAATAAGTTGAGGACTTGATGGGTGAGAACTAGTTTTGTACAGATTTGCTAAAACTTACCACTTTCAAAATGAGACTACCGGTAGATTTGAAAATATTTTTGAATGTTAATTTTTGTATTAGTGTTTATGATGGTGCTGTGGAGATGTTGTTTTTTAGTATAGATACAGTGTTGTCATATGTGTTGTGTTGTTTTGTCGTATCTGACTTTCAGGTCAGACTAGCATATTGAAAATATGTTGAATGTTTATATAATGTTTGAGGGTTATGTTGAATGTTTATATAATATTTGAGGGTTATGTTGAATGTTTATATAATGTTTGAGGGTTATGTTAAATGTTTATATAATGTTTGAGGGTTATGTTGAATGTGTATCTATAATGTTTGAGGTTTATGTTGAATGTTTATATATAATGTTTGAGGGTTATGTTGAATGTTTATATATAATGTTTGAGGGTTATGTCGAATGTTTATATAATGTTTGAGGGTTATGTTGAATGTTTATATAATGTTTGAGGGTTATGTCGAATGTTTATATAATGTTTGAGGGTTATGTTGAATGTTTATATAATGTTTGAGGGTTATGTTAAATGTTTATATAATGTTTGAGGGTTATGTTGAATGTTTATCTATAATGTTTGAGGTTTATGTTGAATGTTTATATATAATGTTTGAGGGTTATGTTGAATGTTTATATATATGTTTGAGGGTTATGTCGAATGTTTATATAATGTTTGGGGTTATGTTGAATGTTTATATAATGTTTGAGGGTTATGTTGAATGTTTATATAATGTTTGAGGGTTATGTTGAATGTTTATTATAATGTTTGAGGTTTATGTTGAATGTTTATATATAATGTTTGAGATGTTTGAGGGTTATGTTGAATGTTTATATAATGTTTGAGGGTTATGTTGAATGTTTATATAATGTTTGAGGGTTATGTTGAATGTTTATATATAATGTTTGAGGGTTATGTTGAATGTTTATATAATGTTTGAGGGTTATGTTGAATGTTTATGTACAATGTTTGAGGGTTATGTTGAATGTTTATATATAATGTTTGAGGGTTATGTTGAATGTTTATTATATAATGTTTGAGGGTTATGTTGAATGTTTATATATAATGTTTGAGGGTTATGTTGAATGTTTATATATATAATGTTTGAGGGTTATGTTGAATGTTTATATAATATTTGAGGGTTATGTTGAATGTTTATATAATGTTTGAGGGTTATGTTAAATGTTTATATAATGTTTGAGGGTTATGTTGAATGTTTATCTATAATGTTTGAGGTTTATGTTGAATGTTTATATATAATGTTTGAGGGTTATGTTGAATGTTTATATATAATGTTTGAGGGTTATGTCGAATGTTTATATAATGTTTGAGGGTTATGTTGAATGTTTATATAATGTTTGAGGGTTATGTCGAATGTTTATATAATGTTTGAGGGTTATGTTGAATGTTTATATAATGTTTGAGGGTTATGTTGAATGTTTATATATAATGTTTGAGGGTTATGTTGAATGTTTATATATAATGTTTGAGGGTTATGTTGAATGTTTATATAATGTTTGAGGGTTATGTTGAATGTTTATATAATGTTTGAGGGTTATGTTAAATGTTTATATAATGTTTGAGGGTTATGTTGAATGTTTATCTATAATGTTTGAGGTTTATGTTGAATGTTTATATATAATGTTTGAGGGTTATGTTGAATGTTTATATATAATGTTTGAGGGTTATGTCGAATGTTTATATAATGTTTGAGGGTTATGTCGAATGTTTATATAATGTTTGAGGGTTATGTTGAATGTTTATATATATAATGTTTGAGGGTTATGTTGAATGTTTATATATAATGTTTGAGGGTTATGTTGAATGTTTATATATAATGTTTGAGGGTTATGTTGAATGTTTATGTACAATGTTTGAGGGTTATGTTGAATGTTTATGTACAATGTTTGAGGGTTATGTTGAATGTTTATATATATATATATATATATATATATATATATATATAATATATATATATATAATGTTTGAGGGTTATGTTGAATGTTTATACAATGTTTGAGGGTTATGTTGAATGTTTATGTACAATGTTTGAGGGTTATGTTGAATGTTTATGTACAATGTTTGAGGGTTATGTTGAATGTTTATACAATGTTTGAGGGTTATGTTGAATGTGTATGTACAATGTTTGAGGGTTATTATGTTGGTGCTTGATAGGTTACACGTATTTACTATACCTTGGCCACTTTCAAATGAGACATGTACTCTACTGGTAGGTTTGAAAATATGATGAATTTGTATTAGTGTTAAGATATAGTATATATATATGTAGTGTTATTTTGCAGTATCCGATTTTTATGATTTGAAAATCGGCTGTCTGATTAGCGCAGTGGTTAGCGCGCTCGCCTCTCACCAATGCAACCTGGGTTTGATCCTCGGACCAGGAAGTATGTGAGATGGTACGGTGGTCGCCAGATCGGACAGGTGGGTTTTCTCCGGGTACTCCGGTTTCCTCCCATACGAATGACCACATTTACGCGTTCATTCGCGCCAACGAGAGTGATTAATATAAGTTGTTAAAACTTCGCATTCGTTGTAAAATAAATAGTTTAAAAAAATATAATTTGAATGTACATTTGTATTGATGTTAAACTGTTGTTTTTATGGTGTTGTTGTTGTAGATGACATTGTACTTCTAATGCAACTTCTATATCTGACTTTCAGATCAAGCTACATACATGTAGTTCATTAGTAAACTATTCGAGCTAAGATACTATTTCTAAGATGGTGAATTGTTGTGCATATATGGTGCAACTTCTAACTGAAAATGTTCCAAATGTTCATTTGTTAACCGTTAACTGGTAATCCAGGGATCGCAGGTTCGATCCCCCCATCGGACCCTAATAAAATTAACAGTCTTTCAGATGGGACGTTAAACCGAGGTCTCATGTCGGTGCTTTACACCGTGCACGTAAAAGAACCAGAGGAGACTCTGGAATGGGTCTCTGTCTGTATCATTGCACTATCCTCCAAAAATCTAAAATTACTAATCTCTTCAGGAGGCGTCGCTCATATGGGCAACTGGTAGCGACGATAAATAAACGTAAAACACACACATTTGTTAACCATTGACCTGCCGAATGAATTGGGCAGAATGTGCAAATAACATAGTTTCAGATCAGCCGCGACGTAATGCCGGTCCTGATCAGGATCTATGTTGTTTGCTTTTCAGACAAGTGTTCTAGCTCCACTATCCGAATAGCAAACAGCATAGAGCCTGATCAGACAGCACGTTCTGTACATTCTCTGAAGTCTGATCTGGTTCTATGCTGTTTGCAAAAGCGACTTTAGTTGTGATTGGCTGGTTAAGGGTTAAGATGTTGTTTCTGAGATTGTGTACTGTTCCAGTATCCAACATTCAGATCTCAATAAATTTGAATATATTTTGAATGTTTTGTTTGTTTTTTTTGTTATTTTTATTTCCTGATCAATATACATCACAATTACACATATACATAATAATTACACATATACATAATAATTACACATATACATAATAATTACACATATACATAATAATTACACATATACATAATAATTACACATATACATAATAATTACACATATACATAATAATTACACATATACATAATAATTACACATATACATAATAATTACACATATATAATAATTATACATAATAATTACACATATATTTTTTTTTTTCTAAATTACACATATACATAAATTACACATATACATAAATTACACATATACATAATAATTACACATATACATAATAATTACACATATACATAATAATTACACATATACATAATAATTACACATATACATAATAATTACACATATACATAATAATTACACATATACATAATAATTACACATATACATAATAATTACACATATACATAACAATTACACATATACATAATAATTACACATATACATCACAATTACACATATACATAATAATTACACATATACATAATAATTACACATATACATAATAATTACACATATACATAATAATTACACATATACATCACAATTACACATATACATCACAATTACACATATACATCACAATTACACATATACATCACAATTACACATATACATAATAATTACACATATACATCACAATTACACATTTCACAATTACACATATACATCACAATTACACATATACATCACAATTACACACACTGTACACTTTCCAAGAAACAAAGAACGTCTCAAAAAGTTTGAATGTTAGATTACTTCATCAGTATTGTTTGAATTTGCTTTCATTTTGAGAATAGGAATACAGAATAGGTTCAATTAATTTGTTTAGCCACATTTTGAGTCCCTCCCCTGGGCTGGGAAGTGTGGGAATTGACAGTGTGATCAGTGTCATTCTTTTTACTGCCAAACAATATATTGTCAAAAAAATAGTAGATATTTTCGGGAGCAGAGGGTGTGAGGACTTTATCAGGATTATTACCAGCAATCTGTTGGCACAGGGAGTGGCTACTTAAACCTATATTAAGAGAAAAATTAACAGTTGCCCTCTTCTAGGTTCATTTGGCGTTGCCTCTGGCAAGGTTCGCAATGTTCGAGGTATGAAACCTCTGACAAGGTTCGAGGTATGAACCTCTGAAATGTTGAGGTATGAAACCTCTGGCAAGGTTGAGGTATGAACCTCTGACAATGTTCGAGGTATGAAACCTCTGCAAGGTTCGAGGTATGAACCTCTGGAAGGTTCGATGTATGACACCTCTGACAAGGTGCGAGGTATGAAACTCTGACAATGTTCGAGGTATGAAACCTCTGACAAGGTGCGAGGTATGAAACCTCTGACAAGGTTGATGTATGAAACCTCTGACAAGGTGCGAGGTATGAAACCTCTGACAAGGTTCGAGGTATGAAACCTCTGACAAGGTTCGAGGTATGAAACCTCTGGCAAGGTTCGATGTATGACACCTCTGACAAGGTTCGAGGTATGAAACCTCTGGCAAGGTTCGAGGTATGAAGCCTCTGATAAGGTTTGAGGTATGAAACCTCTGTCAATGTTTGAGGGATGAAACCTCTGTCAATGTTCGAGGGATGAAACCTCTGTCAATGTTCGAGGGATGAAACCTCTGTCAATGTTCGAGGGATGAAACCTCTGTCAATGTTCGAGGGATGAAACCTCTGGCAAGGTTCGAGGGATGAAACCTCTGTCAATGTTCGAGGGATGAAACCTCTGTCAATGTTCGAGGGATGAAACCTCTGACAAGGTTCGAGGGATGAAACCTCTGGCAAAGTTTGAGGTATGACACCATTAATAGGCACTTCTTCATCTTGTGACAGATATAGCTTATAGCTTGACAAGGTATCCATGGTTACTAGCATTCAACATTAATACATTAATTTATGCTCATCTATTCACATTTTTATGACATTTTAATTGTTGATTCATTATTTATTTGTTTATTTCAGAGGAGGGAACCAGCAAGCAGGCTCACTCCTCCAGTCACCACAGAAGCCGGGAACCATCAAGCGGTTCTCGGGGTGAAGAACCAAGTTCCAGCAAGACTCGCGACGCTTCTGTGGAGACAGTCGACCGTGGGGTCGGACCCACACCAGCACCGCCTCCATCGCATGTGGACCCTCGCTCGCTCCCTCATCCATACTACCTACCATCAAGCTTCATAGATCCCAGAAATGGGTTAGAACAGACTAACCCATACAGTACCAACCCTTATGGTATGTTTCTTTAGACCATTATAACTTGCCATATATACCCAGCCATAAGTCAATCTATTCCATATGTCTAAGGTTAAATTTTGCTGGATCCTTCCAAAAGTCGAGTTAAGGAGAGGACAGCCATAAGCTGTAAAACTTTCCTTCCAATTCCTTATTTTCAATTGTTGTAAATAACCATGTACATGATAGAAACTAAATATGTTTAAACCAAGTCGAGGATACTTTGTGGACTTATGACATACGTTATGACAATGGTTTTCCCCCTAATTTTTAAATGAAACTTGGCTCAATTTTAGATTATTCCAGTACAAAATCATAAAAAAGAAAAAAGTTCAACTTTTTTCTTCAAATTTTATTTACTTGTTTCTCTGCAAGTCAACACATTATTTTCATCACCTTTCTGTATGAGGAAAAGGTTGAAGTAGGTCTTGGACAATGATCTTATACTCACCATGGCCCCATATACCCTTCCCCTACTCCTTCTATTTTATTGATTAAAATGAAAATCATATAAAATTTAATGAAATTAAAAAATTTAAATATCTCAGTCTGTTTCAAATAAATTTGAATGAAAATGAAACGATTAATTTATAAGAGCAGTATTAGGGATGCTGTGTTTATACTCCCTAATACTGGATATCTTTCTTTTAAATTTCATATTTTATTTCTCTATCAACATACATAAATACAAAATCAATATATGTTAACAATACAATGTACTAACATAAATTAATGTCTTTTATATAGTATTTCCATGCAGATACATTAAATATCAATACAATGTATATATATGATGGAGAGAAAATTTCATTACGTTTTTTGAAAGAGAGAGAGAGAGAGAGTGAGAGAGAGAGAGAGAGAGAGAGAGAGAGAGAGAGGAGGGCAGGGCAGGGCAGGGCAGGGCAGGGGAGAGGAGAGGAGAAATCGTGTGGATGGTTGAGTATCTACTATAACATTTAAAGATTAGTTAATTAATGTGGTTCAGAAACGGTTTCCATTTTAGCGTGAAAGTAGTATGCTGGTTTTTGAGCAATGCAATTGTTTCCTCTATTTTTATTTTATACTTAAATATGCAACAAAATGGACACCAGTTGGTATATACTTCTCACATTTACATATTTGAATATGAAGTATTTAGCAAGCAGTATAATGTAATTAATGTTCATTTCATATAGTTTGTTACTGTGGCTGAAATTACAAAGCGAAATGCATTCATAATTTAATTGAACTAAATCATCTGTTCTTAAAAAAATTCTCAATATACTATACTGTATATCTTACTGAACTGTTTCACTGAATTGTTTGAAGCTGAAATATTTAAATTAGAAAAAAAAACGATTTATTCCACCAAGAAAATCAAGATATGAGTTGTGCAATGTAACATAATGATAATTATATAGTCGCGGTTGGCAAAACACTGCATCAGCTATGTAGATGCATATCTTGATGCAGTATATCAGGTAATTAATACCGTTTATTGCTTTTTTAATTACTTTTGAATACCAAGGGAGGGCATGAATAGTGAGCTGGGTGTTAAACCAGACACATTATGTGTGTTTATCCACCATTTCAAATATACTAAACATCATCTAACATTATTGTGATCTGGAATCGAATAAAATTATGTTAGTATTTGAACATTTGATGAATCACCATTTATTATGCAAACACTTTTGCTGAACAGAATCGCACAAATATGCCTACTTTTGTGCTGGTTGCATGAAAAGGGCTGCAGGGCTTGGGGATACAAGGGCTGGGGGAGGGAAGAAAACAATGGCTTCAATAAGGGGGGTACAAGGTTGGGCAAGGTGTAGGACCCTGCTAAGACGCTCCAGAAACATACCTAGGTATATGCTTAAAATCCCAAATTACTTGTTTATACAAATTTATTTTAGCTCGATTGCGAAACAAGTTCTAACAACTTATATTAATCACTCTCAAGACCTCATTCCTGATGGAATCCATCGCCACGAGGGAGAGAGAAGAGGCAATGTGGAATTTAAATGCCTTGCCTAAGGGCATAATCGTAACGGCTCCAGCAAGGTTTGAACTCCGGGCCTTTCGCACCTGAAGCGAACGCCCTACCATTGCGCTATCACGACTTCCACTTCCACCCAAATTACTGGAATATATTTGAAGTAATATTGCTAAGGATGAATGTGAAGCGAGTATTTCAATGCTCTATGTTTTTAAAATGTTTGATTTTGTGTTCAGGTCTACCAGGTTTTCCTTACTATCATGTGCCGTACCCCATAAACCCTCCGCTGCCGATCAATGCGCAGACTCTTGAAGGTCGTTACAACTGGCCTCCACCACCACCAGGATTTCACCATCCCATGCCAGGGTAAGTATTAAACCAATCAATGCCAGGGTACATAGTCAACTCTTCCAAATCCATGATTATAGGATTTCCTAACAAACCTGATAATAGTAGGACCCACCCCCCATAGTAGCTTATCTAGTCATTACGATTCCCCATGGTTGCTTATCTAGTCATTAAGATCCCCCATAGTAGCTTATCTAGTCATTAAGATCCCCCATAGTAGCTTATCTAGTCATTACCACCCCCATAGTAGCTTATCTAGTCATTACCACCCCCATAGTAGCTTATCTAGTCATTACGATTCCCCATGGTTGCTTATCTAGTCATTAAGATCCCCCATAGTAGCTTATCTAGTAGCATTAGATCAACATTTATTTACAATGTTTGGGTATTTAATATCCACACATACGGAAATTGAATTGTCATTGAATATGTTTTCCTAGAATATGTTTTCCTAGAATATGTTTTCCTAGAATATGTTTTCCTAGAATATGTTTTGCTAGAATATCAGAATATTCCAAATTCTTGTTTGTCTCAATACATTTTTATGACTGTGATTGGTTATTCAGTGGGCAATAAAACCTGTCTGAATGAACTTCAGTAATTATGGGTAATGGTCTCACCTTCAAAATAGGAAGACGTTGAAAGCATTAAGCTTGTATTGGTGTAGCGTCGAACTGCAGGCGCAAGTCACCATATTGTAGTCTGTACAAATTGATCTTAGCCGAATCACGTTCTTATGACATTTGGTTAATAGCTCTCGAGACCTCATTCCTGATGGAATCCTCTGCCACGGGGGTGAAAGAAGAGGCAAATGGATTTACAACTCTTGCTTAGCCCATTCAACAGCAAGTAACTGACATGGACTGGTGCCTCATATTTAACCCATTCAACACCAAGTAACTGACATGGACTGGTGCCTCATATTTAACCCATTCAACACCAAGTAACTGACATGGACTGGTGCATCATATTTAACCCATTCAACACCAAGTAACTGACATGGACTGGTGCATCATATTTAAGCTATTCAACACCAAGTAACTGACATGGACTGGTGCATCATATTTAACTCATTCAACAGCAAGTAAATGACATGGACTGGTGCATCATATTTAACTTATTCAACACCAAGTAACTGACATGGACTGGTGCATCATATTTAACCCATTCAACAGCAAGTAAATGACATGGACTGGTGCATCCATCATATTTAACCCATTCAACAGCAAGTAACTGAAATAGACTGGTGCATGATATTTAACCCATTCAACCCCAAGTAACTGACATGGACTCATGCATGATATTTAACGCATTCAACACCAAGTAACTGACATGGACTGGTGCATGATATTTAACCCATTCAACAGCAAGTAACTGACATGGACTGGTGCATCATATTTAACCCATTCAACAGCAAGTAACTGACATGGACTGGTGCATCATATTTAACTCATTCAACACCAAGTAACTGACATGGACTGGTGCATCATATTTAACTCATTCAACACCAAGTAACTGACATGGACTGGTGCATGATATTTAACCCATTCAACACCAAGTAACTGACATGGACTGGTGCATCAAATTTAACCCATTCAACACCAAGTAACTGACATGGACTGGTGCATCATATTTAACCCATTCAACAGCAAGTAAATGACATGGACTGGTGCATCCATCATATTTAACCCATTCAACAGCAAGTAACTGACATAGACTGGTGCATGATATTTAACCCATTCAACCCCAAGTAACTGACATGGACTCGTGCATGATATTTAACGCATTCAACACCAAGTAACTGACATGGACTGGTGCATGATATTTAACCCATTCAACAGCAAGTAACTGACATGGACTGGTGCATCATATTTAACCCATTCAACAGCAAGTAACTGACATGGACTGGTGCATCATATTTAACTCATTCAACACCAAGTAACTGACATGGACTGGTGCATCATATTTAACTCATTCAACACCAAGTAACTGACATGGACTGGTGCATGATATTTAACCCATTCAACACCAAGTAACTGACATGGACTGGTGCATCAAATTTAACCCATTCAACACCAAGTAACTGACATGGACTGGTGCATCATATTTAACCCATTCAACAGCAAGTAACTGACATGGACTGGTGCATCATATTTAACCCATTCAACACCAAGTAACTGACATGGACTGGTGCATCATATTTAACCCATTCAACACCAAGTAACTGACATGGACTGGTGCATGATATTTAACCCATTCAACACCAAGTAACTGACATTGACTGGTGCATCATATTTAACCCATTCAACAGCAAGTAACTGACGATATTCTTAGACCAATAAATGAAAAAGAAAATTACATTTGGACCAGTTCATTTATCAAATGTCACGAGCCGGCTCATCTGGATCTACACTAAGCCTATTTTAGAGGTCTGTGGTGTTGAAAGGGTTAATCTGCCAATCATGACTAAAGTCAATTTTGCAAACAGCATAGAGCCAGATCAGATGACACAGAACGTGCTGTCTGATCAAGTTCTATGTCTGAATAGCAAACAACATAGATCCTGATCAGACGCGGCGTTACGCCGTATGTTATTTGCACATTCCGTCCAATTTATTCGGCAGGTTAAGGGTTAAGTGGAGTGATAAAATGTAATCTAATGCTATGAGTGTACAGTACAACAAGGATGCAGTAAGTTGCTGCCTATGTTGGCTGTCCGACTAGCACAGTTGTTAGCGCGCTCGCTTCTCACCAATGTGACCCGGGTTCGATCCTCGGACAGGGAAGTATGTGAGATGGACAGGTGGGTTTTCTCCGGGTACTCCGGTTTCCTCCCACATGAATGACCACATTTACCCTTTCATCCACGCCAACGAGAGTGATTAATATAAGTTGTTAAAACTTGATTCGCAATCGTTATATGTTGGTTTAGGAGGCGGTGAGGAAACAGAATGAAGGCAATCATAATCATTTTCCTGCTGAATAAATTTAAAGCAATGTGCAAACAACATAGATCCAGATCAACCGCGGTATATTTCGACGCATGCTGCTTCTGATCAGGATCTATGTTGTTTGCTATTCTGTCAAGTATGTTAGCTCCACTATCCGAATGACACACAGCATTGAGCAAGCTCTGTGCCATCCTATCTGGCTCTATCTTGTTTGCAAAATTGACTCTTATTGCAAAATTGACTCTTATTGCAAAATTGACTCTTATTCGCAATTAGTGGGATAAGTGTTAGAACTGAGCCTGCACAGTTTGTCTTTTTCTAACCTTCCTATACTAAAACAAATAATAACCAGCCAAGAACCAAATCAATGTTATGTGTTTGCAGGAACCAGTGGGGAACCATGCAGATCGTAACATTTCCTGAGGAGTGTTGTAATATTTCTGACATTAGTGGGGTTCTTAAGCATAAACTGGGAGCAGTATCATAGATAACGTAGATTCATATCAGCGAGTCGAGCACTGTATATAGCCGAGTTAAGCTGGTATATTTCTGTTGCATTCTGGGCACCACTCAGTTTTATAGCCGCCTTGATTAACCCGTTGCACGGTAGCGGTGAAAATATCAGTGACATATGTCGAGGGATTTCATTAGAATTGTCGTTACGATCTGCTAACATATGTGGGAATGGCACTATAACTTATACAGCCCGACAGTACTTCGTAGGCATATTACAGCGTTCCATCAACAGTGAAATATATATGTTCTGCAATTTCATTCGAATTGGTTCATAACGACACAATTCTAATGAAATTCCACGACATATTTCCCGAGTTTTCAGTTACAAATAAGAAAAAACACATTAATAAATTCTCGTCTGCTACAATTATTTGAACTATTTATAGTGTTTATTTTACCCAGCATGCAAAGAGTTAAATATTTCTGTTCTATTCTGTATTGTAGGTTGCCCACTAGTCCCTCACACACTGATGTCTCATCTCTATACGGACTACGGAGCCCAATGGCGCCCAGTGAGTCGGTGACTGCCCTCGCCTCGCGTATACACTTGGAGCAATTACGTCAGAACTACCTGAGTCCAGTAACGGGGAGACGATATAGTCCTGGTTCTATCCCAGGTAGGGGTGTGCAGGATTACGTGGCCCTAGTTTCATCGTCACATGGCATGGCATATCCATGGCCTTCTGGTAAGCTATCACATTAGTTACTGGGGGGAAATGGATCCATATTTAGTAGTGTAGTACGGAGTCTATCAAGCCAAGTATACAGGTGTGCACAGAGCCCATCTAGCCAAGTATACAGGTGTGCACAGAGCCCATCTAGCCAAGTATACAGGTGTGCCCAGAGCCCATATATCCAAGTATACAGATGTGCCCAGAGCCCATATATCCAAGTATACAGGTATGCCCAGAGCCCATCTAGCCAAGTATACAGGTGTGCCCCAGAGCCCATCTAGCCAAGTATACAGGTGTGCCCCAGAGCCCACCTAGCCAAGTATACAGGTGTGCCCCAGAGCCCATCTAGCCAAGTATACAGATGTGCCCAGAGCCCATATATCCAAGTATACAGGTGTGCCCAGAGCCCATATATCCAAGTATACAGATGTGCCCCAGAGCCCATATATCCAAGTATACAGATGTGCCCAGAGCCCATATATTCAAATATACAGGTGTGCCCAGAGCCCATATATCCAAGTATACAGATGTGCCCAGAGCCCATATATCCAAGTATACAGGTGTGCCCCAGAGCCCATATATCCAAGTATACAGATGTGCCCAGAGCCCATATATCCAAGTATACAGGTGTGCCCAGAGCCCATGTATCAAAACATGCATACCATATTGCTTCTAATAAATGCCCAGTGGAGGCATAGCATGTTCTAAAAGGGGGGAGCGTTTATTTATTTCCTATCAATCATAAATTGATATTGTAATCATCTAGAGAAATTACACGTGTTAGTCTGTCTGTCCGTGTTAGTCTGTCTGTCCATGTTAGTCTGTCTGTCCGTGTTAGTCTGTCTGTCCATGTTAGTCTGTCTGTTCGTGTTAGTATGTCTGTCCGTGTTAGTTGATGCTTTAACGTTTGGATTACATAGAGTGTTATACGTTTATTTATCATCGCCACCCATATGAGCGACGCCTCCTGAAGAGATTAGTCATTTTAGATTTTGGAGGATAGTGCAATGATACAGAAAGAGACCCATTACAGAGTCTCCTCTGGTTATTTTATGTGCACAGTGTAAAGCACCGACACGAGACCTCAGTTTAATGTCTGTATCATGCACTATCCTCCAAAATCTAAAATGACTAATCTCCTCAGGAGGCGTCGCTCATATGGGCAACCGGTAGCGACGATAAATAAACGTAAAACACACACACACACACACACAGAGAACTCTTGACTTCCTTCTTCGATCTATATAAATGTTGTTATTGCCCCATTTGGAAAGAGGGTTGTTCAATGAGCTCTAGAAATGTTACACAAGTATGGATGCATATTTATAACCAATTCTACATACTATGACATTTTCTGTACACAAGTATGGATGTATATTCATAACCAATTCTGCATACTATGACATTTTCTGCAGGTGTACCTTTTGGCAGTAGTGGAGGTACAGGATATCCAAACGACTACCCGGTTGGGTTCAGCCCATATGGCGCCCGTAGCATGTTCACTGATGTTCCACCAACCCCTGGTAGTGGCAGCGTGACACTTCCTGGATCCATCGAAAACAGTGAGTCTTATTGTTAAGCTGTTCTCTTTTGTTGTGGGAAATGGATATTCATTTATATCATTCTATAATCAAAATTAAATTTAATGATCGCACAAAACAACACATTTTAATAGGTCTTAAAACATAACTAATCATCATTAGACCATTTAACATGCTCTTAACATGCATTTATATGCATGCACATAACACCCCTGTTAAGCATCCATCAGTGTTATGTTTATATGATTAAAATTCACAGCAGTGCTATTTGTGCGGCTGCTATGCAGTGCTATTTGTGTGGTGCGGCTGCTATGCAGTGCTATTTGTGTGGTGCGGCTGCTATGCAGTGCTATTTGTGCCGGTGCGGCTGCTATCCAGTGCTATTTGTGTGGTGCGGCTGCTATGCAGTGCTATTTGTGTGGTGCGGCTGCTATCCAGTGCTATTTGTGTGGTGTGGCTGCTATGCAGTGCTATTTGTGCCGGTGCGGCTGCTATCCAGTGCTATTTGGGTGGTGTGGCTGCTATGCAGTGCTATTTGTGCGGTGTGGCTGCTATGCAGTGCTATTTGTGCATAGTGGCTGCTATGCAGTGCTATTTGTGTGGTGTGGCTGCTATGCAGTGCTATTTGTGCAGTGTGGCTGCTATGCAGTGCTATTTGTTTGGTGTGGCTTCTATGCAGTGCTATTTGTGTGGTGTGGCTGCTATGCAGTGCTATTTGTTTGGTGTGGCTGCTATGCAGTGCTATTTGTTTGGTGTGGCTGCTATGCAGTGCTATTTGTGCATAGTGGCTGCTATGCAGTGCTATTTGTGCGGTGCGGCTGCTATGCAGTGCTATTTGTGTGGTGCGGCTGCTATGCAGTGCTATTTGTGCATAGTGGCTGCTATGCAGTGCTATTTGTGCATAGTGGCTGCTATGCAGTGCTATTTGTGTGGTGTGGCTGCTATGCAGTGCTATTTGTGCATAGTGGCTGCTATGCAGTGCTATTTGTGTGGCTGCTATGCAGTGCTATTTGTGCATAGTGGCTGCTATGCAGTGCTATTTGTGTGGCTGCTATGCAGTGCTATTTGTGTGGTGTGGCTGCTATGCAGTGCTATTTGTGTGGTGTGGCTGCTATGCAGTGCTATTTGTGTGGTGTGGCTGCTATGCAGTGCTATTTGTGTGGTGTGGCTGCTATGCAGTGTTATTTGTGCATAGTGGCTGCTATGCAGTGCTATTTGTGTGGTGTGGCTGCTATGCAGTGCTATTTGTGCATAGTGGCTGCTATGCAGTGCTATTTGTGCATAGTGGCTGCTATGCAGTGCTATGCAGTGCTATTTGTGCATAGTGGCTGCTATGCAGTGCTATTTGTGTGGTGTGGCTGCTATGCAGTGCTATTTGTGTGGTGTGGCTGCTATGCAGTGCTATTTGTGTGATGTGGCTGCTATGCAGTGCTATTTGTGTGGTGTGGCTGCTATCCAGTGCTATTTGTGTGGTGTGGCTGCTATGCAGTGCTATTTGTGTGGCTGCTATGCAGTGCTATTTGTGTGGTGTGGCTGCTATGCAGTGCTATTTGTGTGGCTGCTATGCAGTGCTATTTGTGTGGTGTGGCTGCTATCCAGTGCTATTTGTGTGGTGTGGCTGCTATGCAGTGCTATTTGTGTGGTGTGGCTGCTATGCAGTGCTATTTGTGTGGTGTGGCTGCTATGCAGTGCTATTTGTGTGGTGTGGCTGCTATCCAGTGCTATTTGTGTGGTGTGGCTGCTATCCAGTGCTATTTGTGTGGTGTGGCTGCTATCCAGTGCTATTTGTGTGGTGCGGCTGCTATGCAGTGCTATTTGTGCGGTGCGGCTGCTATCCAGTGGTTGTTGCAGTGGTAGTGTGGTCAGATTTCTTGTTGCTAGGTGATGCTGCTATTGCAGTGTTGGTTGTTGCGGTGGTGCAGTGGTAGTGTGGTCAGATTTCTTGTTGCTAGGTGATGCTGCTATTGCAGTGTTGGTTGTTGCAGTGGTAGGGTGGTCAGATTTCTTGTTGCTAGGTGATTCTGCTATTGCAGTGTTGGTTGTTGCGGTGGTGCAGTGGTAGTGTGGTCAGATTTCTTGTTGCTAGGTGATGCTGCTATTGCAGTGATGGTTGTTGTGGTGGTGCAGTTGTAGGGTGGTGAGATTTCTTGTTGCTAGGCGATGCTGGTATATGTCTATATAATGAATTGTTGCAGGTTCCCGTCAAACTAGTCCTCGACATAGTATTATCAGCAAGAGTCGTAAACGAGCGCTTTCTCACTCCCCAATCTCTGACTACCTCGACATACAGAGCCTCACCCGGAGCTCAGAGGGATCATTACAGTTGACGCCGCTTCTAGGGGCCGCGCATTCTGCCTCAAGGAGTTCTAGCGCTGCCAGTGGCTCATACGGACATCTTTCTGCAGGTACGTATTCTTGAGCCTTGACAAGAGGGATGGTCTAGACTCCAAGGGATTGGGACTAGACTTTATCCAAGGTGGCCGAGTTAGACTCTGTCCAAAGGGGTATGGCTTGGCTGAGACCCTTGTGTGAGGGTAGAGACGCTAGACTGTCTAAGGGAGTTGTGCCTATTGGGCAAGGCTGAACTCAAAACCTTAGTTGAACGGGGAGAACATATAGTTGAAAGCCTTGGTCTAGTGACCATTCACCTCTCACGTGTTGATTGGAATCCCACAATGCATCAGTTCTGTTGTACAACCTGTACTATATGTTGCACCGAAACACAAACGAAAAATCACACTGTGTAACCTGATACAACAAATTGTCTTTCTTGTGAAACAGAATTAAAAAATTGATCGAAACCAAAGTGCAGGTTTTATCAAATTTTCGCAAGAAAGACAGTTTGTTGTTTCAAATTGCATAAGCTGATAAGGCCAACCCATAAGGAAAAGCTGGTAGCTTGATTAGTGTGTGACTATAAACTAGTTCACAGTTATACGGTTCTACTGTTCCTGATCCCGGGAGACTTGATATTTGTTCACTTGGGTTTCTGATAATATTTATTGAGATATTTAATTATCATAATGTTAATGTATTATTTATGAGGGCAATAAACACAGACACATCACAGGTTGAGGACCTGTCTGGTGCAGTGCAATTACCTTATTTGCACATGCTTGACAGTGTGTATGCATTCATCAAAGTCTGTTATACAGAGGCGACATGCAACTATTGATGACATTCAACTATTGATGACATTAAACTATTGATGACATTCAACTATTGATGACATTCAACTTTTGATGACATTCAACTTTTGATGACATTCAGCTATTGACATGACTTTGTTTTATAATATCCATATTATGTTTAGTTATTGCTGTTTATAATCCATTATTATACACTGTATACAATCTATTCTGTGTAATTTAATCTGTTGAACCCCCCCCCCCCCACACACACACACACACAGGTATAATTGCTAAGTTATTATTGTGGTATTATTATTAAGATTACAAATTTTGATTTGCTACTGCACGAGGGCAACTCAATACAAAATATTCCTGCACGAGGGCAGCTCAATACAAAATATTCACTCTTAATAAATAACTGCTAATGCATTCAACACAATCTTATATATATTTCTGTACTTCCCTTGGCTGGCTACTTAAGACAGGTTTGAATGTATTTCCCTTGGCTGGCTACTTAAGACAGGTTTGAATGTATTTCCCTTGGCTGGCTACTTAAGACAGGTTTGAATGTATTTCCCTTGGCTGGCTACTTAAGACAGGTTTGAATGTATTTCCCTTGGCTGGCTACTTAAGACAGGTTTGAATGTATTTCCCTTGGCTGGCTACTTAAGACAGGTTTGAATGTATTTCCCTTGGCTGGCTACTTAAGACAGGTTTGAATGTATTTCCCTTGGCTGGCTACTTAAGACAGGTTTGAATGTACTTCCCTTGGCTGGCTACTTAAGACAGGTTTGACTGTATTTCACTTGAGTTTCTGCATAAGACAGGGTAGAATATATACTCAGATCAGGTTTGTGAACCTTCATGTGGGTACATTCCTGGCACAAACTCTTCAATGCATTTCAAATGACCAAACTGAATAGTAATGTACACTGTACACTGGTGAGACTTTAATAATTATATATGCTTAATAGAGGTCATATGTATAATAAAACAACATATTAGGAATCTTGAAATTGGCTGCTTAATAGAAATTGGCTGCTTAATAGAGATTGGCTGATTAATAGAGGTCATATGTATAATAAAACAACATATTAGGAATCTTGAAATTGGCTGCTTAATAGAAATTGGCTGCTTAATAGAGATTGGCTGATTAATAGAGGTCATATGTATAATAAAACAACATATTAGGAATCTTGAAATTGGCTGCTTAATAGAAATTGGCTGCTTAATAGAGATTGGCTGATTAATAGAAATTGGCTGCTTAATAGAAATTGGCTGCTTAATAGAGGTCAAATGTATAATAAAACAACATATTAGGAATCTTAAAATTGGCTGCTTAATAGAGATTGGCTGCTTAATAGAGGTGACCACTACAATAGGTTTGACTGTATACAGAACAAGGAAAATCTTGTATTATTCAACGCAGATCCCTTAGTTCAATTTGTTTGTGTTAGACATTCCTATATTATAGCTGTTCACTGGTACCATGATAAGTTATAGACAGTACCATTATAGAGGTTGCACTGTCTGTTTGTCATCATTTGACACTATTGCTTTGAGACTATTTGCTTTAACGGGAGATGTAATTGCTGAATGGGACCATATTGAGAGAAATTCTGAAGAATATGAATGACATTTAAAACCAGATATTACTGATGTATTGACAGATAGGTGTCGCAATTCATGTTGAAGGTGTGAAGAAAACAAGATAAATTGAAGGTGCTGTACCAAGAGAAATTAATATCAAATTTAAATAGCGAAACTCGAACTTCACCTCAGTTTATAGCTAGATTATATGAAATATAAATTGATTATTGAACACCTGTTGGTTATGCACCACATTGATTACTATTTATAGATTATATGAAATATAAATTGATTATTGAACACCTGTTGGTTATGCACCACATTGATTACTATTTATAGATTATATGAAATATAAATTGATTATTGAACACCTGTTGGTTATGCACCACATTGATTACTATTTATAGATTATATGAAATTATTGATTATTGAACACCTGTTGGTTATGCACCACATTGATTACTATTTATAGATTATATGAAATATAAATTGATTATTGAACACCTGTTGGTTATGCACCACATTGATTACTATTTATAGATTATATGAAATATAAATTTATTATTGAACACCGGTTGGTTATGCACCACATTG
>CM026386.1:81184910-81341666 GCA_014843695.1 Archivesica marissinica | reverse complement strand
TTAATAGAGGTCATATGTATAATAAAACAACATATTAGGAATCTTGAAATTGGCTGCTTAATAGAAATTGGCTGCTTAATAGAGATTGGCTGATTAATAGAGGTCATATGTATAATAAAACAACATATTAGGAATCTTGAAATTGGCTGCTTAATAGAAATTGGCTGCTTAATAGAGATTGGCTGATTAATAGAGGTCATATGTATAATAAAACAACATATTAGGAATCTTGAAATTGGCTGCTTAATAGAAATTGGCTGCTTAATAGAGATTGGCTGATTAATAGAAATTGGCTGCTTAATAGAAATTGGCTGCTTAATAGAGGTCAAATGTATAATAAAACAACATATTAGGAATCTTAAAATTGGCTGCTTAATAGAGATTGGCTGCTTAATAGAGGTGACCACTACAATAGGTTTGACTGTATACAGAACAAGGAAAATCTTGTATTATTCAACGCAGATCCCTTAGTTCAATTTGTTTGTGTTAGACATTCCTATATTATAGCTGTTCACTGGTACCATGATAAGTTATAGACAGTACCATTATAGAGGTTGCACTGTCTGTTTGTCATCATTTGACACTATTGCTTTGAGACTATTTGCTTTAACGGGAGATGTAATTGCTGAATGGGACCATATTGAGAGAAATTCTGAAGAATATGAATGACATTTAAAACCAGATATTACTGATGTATTGACAGATAGGTGTCGCAATTCATGTTGAAGGTGTGAAGAAAACAAGATAAATTGAAGGTGCTGTACCAAGAGAAATTAATATCAAATTTAAATAGCGAAACTCGAACTTCACCTCAGTTTATAGCTAGATTATATGAAATATAAATTGATTATTGAACACCTGTTGGTTATGCACCACATTGATTACTATTTATAGATTATATGAAATATAAATTGATTATTGAACACCTGTTGGTTATGCACCACATTGATTACTATTTATAGATTATATGAAATATAAATTGATTATTGAACACCTGTTGGTTATGCACCACATTGATTACTATTTATAGATTATATGAAATTATTGATTATTGAACACCTGTTGGTTATGCACCACATTGATTACTATTTATAGATTATATGAAATATAAATTGATTATTGAACACCTGTTGGTTATGCACCACATTGATTACTATTTATAGATTATATGAAATATAAATTTATTATTGAACACCGGTTGGTTATGCACCACATTGATTACTATTTATAGATTATATGAAATTATTGATTATTGAACACCTGTTGGTTATGCACCACATTGATTACTATTTATAGATTATATGAAATATAAATTGATTATTGAACACTGTTGGTTATGCACCACATTGATTACTATTTATAGATTATATGAAATTATTGATTATTGAACACCTGTTGGTTATGCACCACATTGATTACTATTTATAGATTATATGAAATATAAATTGATTATTGAACACCTGTTGGTTATGCACCACATTGATTACTATTTATAGATTATATGAAATATAAATTTATTATTGAACACCGGTTGGTTATGCACCACATTGATTACTATTTATAGATTATATGAAATTATTGATTATTGAACACCTGTTGGTTATGCACCACATTGATTACTATTTATAGATTATATGAAATATAAATTGATTATTGAACACCTGTTGGTTATGCACCACATTGATTACTATTTATAGATTATATGAAATTATTGATTATTGAACACCTGTTGGTTATGCACCACATTGATTACTATTTATAGATTATATGAAATATAAATTGATTATTGAACACCTGTTGGTTATGCACCACATTGATTACTATTTATAGATTATATGAAATATAAATTTATTATTGAACACCGGTTGGTTATGCACCACATTGATTACTATTTATAGATTATATGAAATTATTGATTATTGAACACCTGTTGGTTATGCACCACATTGATTACTATTTATAGATTATATGAAATATAAATTGATTATTGAACACCTGTTGGTTATGCACCACATTGATTACTATTTATAGATTATATGAAATATAAATTTATTATTGAACACCGGTTGGTTATGCACCACATTGATTACTATTTATAGATTATATGAAATTATTGATTATTGAACACCTGTTGGTTATGCACCACATTGATTACTATTTATAGATTATATGAAATATAAATTTATTATTGAACACCGGTTGGTTATGCACCACATTGATTACTATTTATAGATTATATGAAATTATTGATTATTGAACACCTGTGGTTATGCACCACATTGATTACTATTTATAGATTATATGAAATATAAATTTATTATTGAACACCGGTTGGTTATGCACCACATTGATTACTATTTATAGATTATATGAAATTATTGATTATTAAACACCTGTTGGTTATGCACCACATTGATTACTATTTATAGATTATATGAAATATAAATTTATTATTGAACACCGGTTGGTTATGCACCACATTGATTACTATTTATAGATTATATGAAATTATTGATTATTGAACACCGGTTGGTTATGCACCACATTGATTACTATTTATAGATTATATGAAATTATTGATTATTGAACACCTGTTGGTTATGCACCACATTGATTACTATTTATAGATTATATGAAATATAAATTTATTATTGAACACCGGTTGGTTATGCACCACATTGATTACTATTTATAGATTATATGAAATTATTGATTATTAAACACCTGTTGGTTATGCACCACATTGATTACTATTTATAGATTATATGAAATATAAATTTATTATTGAACACCGGTTGGTTATGCACCACATTGATTACTATTTATAGATTATATGAAATTATTGATTATTGAACACCGGTTGGTTATGCACCACATTGATTACTATTTATAGATTATATGAAATTATTGATTATTGAACACCTGTTGGTTATGCACCACATTGATTACTATTTATAGATTATATGAAATATAAATTTATTATTGAACACCGGTTGGTTATGCACCACATTGATTACTATTTATAGATTATATGAAATTATTGATTATTGAACACCGGTTGGTTATGCACCACATTGATTACTATTTATAGATTATATGAAATATAAATTGATTATTGAACACCTGTTGGTTATGCACCACATTGATTACTATTTATAGATTATATGAAATATAAATTTATTATTGAACACCGGTTGGTTATGCACCACATTGATTACTATTTATAGATTATATGAAATTATTGATTATTGAACACCGGTTGGTTATGCACCACATTGATTACTATTTATAGATTATATGAAATATAAATTGATTATTGAACACCTGTTGGTTATGCACCACCTTGATTACTATTTATTTTATCATTTAAACCTGCCGAATAAATTGGACATAATGCAAATAACATAGATCCAGATCCACGATCTATGTTGCATGGTATTCAGACAAGTGTTTTAGCTCCACTATCCGAATAGCAAACAGCATAGAGCCAGATCAGACGGCACATTCTGGCTCTATGCTGTTTGCTATTCGGATAGTGGAGCTAAAACACTTGTTGAATAGCAAACAACATAGATCCTGATCAGACGTGGCGTTACTTCAGGTGCAAATGGTCCGGAGTTCGAACCCCGCTGGAGCCATCACAATTGTGCCCTTATGAAAGGCATTTAACTTCCACGTTGTCTCTTCTCTCTCCCTCGTGGCGATGGATTCGAGGTCTCGAGAGTGATTAATATAAGAACTTGTTTCGCAATCGAGCTAAAATATATTTGTAATAATAAACTAATAAATTACACACCCAGGATATGTGTACATATATATATAAGCAGCAGTGTGCTTAGTGATAAAAGAATTTATGATTTGGTATTTCAGCATCGCTAGGAGCATTGAGTCCTGCCAATCTTGCTTAGTGATAAAAGAATTTATGATTTGGTATTTCAGCATCGCTAGGAGCATTGAGTCCTGCCAATCTTGCTTAGTGATAAAAGAATTTATTATTTGGTATTTCAGCATCGCTAGGAGCATTGAGTCCTGCCAATCATCCACAGATGTCTAACAACCCATACCTCCGTCCAGGGGCAAACTTCCCACCACCCCCATTCTTTCATCCAGGAATGCCCCCCATGATGGGGCGACTACCCTCTGGAGCACCTCTAATGATACCATCTACCTCACAGCCCCACACATTGCTTCAACCTCAGTCACAACCGCAGAAACCAGAAACACAGGTATGGCCGTATTACAGAATTTATAAACTTGTTAGGAAATTAATTACATTTCAATTATACCACCCTATGCCACCCTTTCAAACCTTATGCACCCTGTGGCACCCAATGCCAGAACTATGCCACCATTTACAACCTTATACCACCCTATAGCACACCTATGTTACCATTTGCAACCCTATACAACCATTTGCAACCCTATACCACCCTTTGCTACCAAATACCACCCTGTGCCACCGTATGCAACCCAATCCCACCATGTACAATCATATGCCACACTTGTCACCCTTTGCAACCCTATACCACTATTTGCAACCCTATACCACCCTGTGTCACCCAATACCACCCTTTTCTACCCACCTATACCACCCTATGTCACCCTTTGCTACCCTATGTCACCCTTTGCTACCCTATGTCACCTTTTGCTACACTACCATCATATGTCACCATATACCACCCTATACCCCCTATACCACCCTATACCACCATATACCACCATATACCCCCTATGCCACCCTATGTCACCCTATGCAACCATATGTCACCCTATACCACCCTATGCAACCATATGCCACCCTATGCCATCCTATACCACCCTATGCAACCATATGCCACCATGTACCACCCTATGCAACCATATGTCACTCTATACCACCCTATACTACCCTATGCAACCATATGTCACCCTATACCACCCTATACCACCCTATACCACCATATGCAACCATGTGTCACCCTATACCAACCTATACCACCCTATGCAACCATATACCCCCTATACCACCATATACCACCCTATACCAACCTATACCAACCTATACCACCCTATGCAACCATATACCCCCTATACCACCCTATACCACCCTATACCACCCTATACCACCCTATGCAACCATATGTCACTCTATACCACCCTATACTACCCTATGCAACCATATGTCACCCTATACCACCCTATGCAACCATATGCCACCCTATGCCATCCTATACCACCCTATGCAACCATATGCCACCATGTACCACCCTATGCAACCATATGTCACCCTATGCCACCCTATACTACCCTATGCAACCATATGTCACCCTATACCACCCTATACCACCATATGCAACCATATGTCACCCTATACCAACCTATACCACCCTATGCAACCATATACCCCCTATACCACCCTACACCACCCTATGCAACCATATACCACCCTATACCCCATATACCACCTATACCACCATATACCACCCTATACCACCCTATGCCACCCTATGCCCCCTATACCATCCTATACCACCCTATGCCACCATATACCACGATATGCAACCACACACAACAAATCCTATTTACTTCCAGAAGTTATAACAAAGGAACACAAAAATTGATTGTAAATAACTGCAGGTGAGTGTTTGTGTTTCGTTGTATCCAGTCTTCCCAATAAAGACCATTTGCTGTATAGAGTGTATATGAGGTCAGTGAACACCCAAATCAATGGCTACATGGACTGATAGATCTAAATGTGATCTATATTCATATGAATTAGGTATAAATATTCTTCAATGATTAATCAGGTATGAGGTACGAGGTAATTGACATATTTAACTCAATTAACCCATTCAACACCAAGTAACTGACATGGACTGGTCCATGATATTTTTAGACCAATAAATTAATAACAAAATTACATTTGGATCAGTTCATTTATCAAAATGGGTAATTTTTTTCCAAAAATAGTTACATTACTTGAAAAAAGTGCAGATCCTGATGAGACGGCTCGTCACGAGCCGGCTCATCTGGATCTACACTTTTTTGTAAGCCAATTTAGAGGTCTGTGGTGTTGAAAGGGTTAATAAAACTCTTTAGGTTAAACATTATTTATTTCAGTATTTGTACATGTAATCAAGACATGAACATTTTACATATAATTTAACAGCAGTAGACTGAAAGGGATTAGTTCTTCTCCCTATCAATTGATTGATATACAATAGGCAGGAGAGTAATATATATCTATCTTCCTCTAATGTCGAACCCCTCGCATAACAATGAAAATACATGAAATCTATTCTAGGTATATGCTAAATAATATGAGGAGTTATTGTATTAACCCGTGATTCAATATAAACCAGTATATACCGTCTCTGTGGCCTAGTGGTTAAAGGCGTCCGCCTACAGAGTGGGTTCGAATCTCGTTAGGGGTTCGTTCTAATATGAGCCGGCTAGTTAAATAATGGTTACCGATTGCTTACCAGCCTGGCGCCTGGCATACAAGCATAGGATTAGGGAAGTACTGATGTTCCGGTTGGTGAGCCACCAGCTAGTTAAATAATGGTTACCGATTGCTTACCAGCCTGGCGCCTGGCATACAAGCATAGGATTAGGGAAGTACTGATGTTCCGGTTGGTGAGCCACCAGCTAGTTAAATAATGGTTACCGATTGCTTACCAGCCTGGCGCCTGGCATACAAGCATAGGATTGGGAAGTACTGATGTTCAGATTCGGGAAGTACTGATGTTCATAAAAAGATGTGTTTCATAAGTCAGAAATGGTGGGCCCTTTAAATAGTGGTGACACTATAATAAACAAACACTTTACTTTTATTGTCAGAAATGGCTGGCCCTTAATAGGGGTGACACTATAATAAACAAACACTTTACTTTTATTGTCAGAAATGGCTGGCCCTTAATAGGGGTGACACTATAATAAACAAACACTTTATGTTTATTGTCAGAAATGACTGGCCCTTAATAGGGGTAACACTATAATAAACAAACACTTTACTTTTATTGTCAGAAATGGCTGGCCCTTTAAATAGGGGTGAGTGACACTATAATAAACAAACACTTTACTTTTATTGTCAGAAATGGCTGGCCCTTTAAATAGGGGTGACACTATAATAAACAAACACTTTACTTTTATTGTCAGAAATGGCTGGCCCTTTAAATAGGGGTGACACTATAATAAACAAACACTACTTTTATTGTCAGCCCTTTAAATAGGGGTGACACTATAATAAACAAACACTATATTTTACTTTATTCTTTATTCATTGTGTCAAGGGTGAGGTAATGGCGACAAGCGGCCATTAATGTTTGCCAATGTTCTCCATGTTTATCTTGAACATCTCAATTAAGAAAGAATCAGTCGTAGATATTAATAGTGATAAAATACCGGTAGCACGGTTTCATATTGAAACTTGCTAAGTGTTAGGGCAGCTTGATATTCACATATTAGTGTTACTTTCCACAGCTGTGCCGGCACAAGTTCGTGATAGGCTAGCGAGTAGGGTGCCATGCCGGTCACATGGAGGGAGATGCATTCTGGGATAATGAGCTTGAGTCATTATGTATGCGTATCACCTGCTCGCTATGTTACTTGGTTATCGAGATATGAAAATTATCATTAAGGTCTAAATTGCGATTTTAATGTAGTTTCTAATAAAACTGATATTTTGATATGATGTTTTATGGTATTTTCGTATAATTACGAACAATTTTGATACGTATAGTTAGCAACTGATTATCTCCGACTCCAAATTTAATGACCAGAAATTCAGTGCGGCGGAGGGGGGGGGGGGTCTATTAGGAATTTTATGAAATTTGATTCAAGTAATATAATAGTTTAACACTGACTTTACGACATCTTACAATTTTGCATGTTATAGACGCAGTTAACCTGCTCGTTTATTTTCCTTTTTAGCCATTTTATTGTCTTTCACTCTTTCACGATAACCAACAACATAGGGACAATGTGTTAGCATGTTCTGTACTACCATCCGTCTTCTCTGAACAATTTGTAAGGCTCACTCCTGGTTGGTACCAGACTTGCACAAAAGCATAACTGTGATGGGTAGTTGCATCCCCCCCCCCCCCCGCTATACAGTATTCAAGTGATTGGGGCCAAAAGATTTGAAGCACAACTCAGTACTGTCATGTAACTGTTTTGCATATCATTGGAGAGTTTGGCATTGTCTTGTTGCATCTGGGAGTTCCATATTGTCTTATTTCATCTGGGAGCTCCACATTGTCTTGTTGCATCTGGGAGCTCCACATTGTCTTATTTCATCTGGGAGCTCCACATTGTCTTGTTGCATCTGGGAGCTCCACATTGTCTTATTTCATCTGGGAGCTCCACATTGTCTTGTTGCATCTGGGAGCTCTGCATTGTCTTGTTGCATCTGGGAGCTCCACATTGTCTTATTTCATCTGGGAGCTCAACATTGTCTTATTTCATCTGGGAGCTCCACATTGTCTTGTTGCATCTGGGAGCTCCACATTGTCTTGTTGCATCTGGGAGCTCTGCATTGTCTTGTTGCATCTGGGAGCTCCACATTGTCTTGTTGCATCTGGGAGCTCCACATTGTCTTGTTGCATCTGGGAGCTCTGCATTGTCTTGTTGCATCTGGGAGCTCCATATTGTCTTGTTGCATCTGGGAGCTCCACATTGTCTTGTTGCATCTGGGAGCTCTGCATTGTCTTGTTGCATCTGGGAGCTCTGCATTGTCTTGTTGCATCTGGGAGCTCCATATTGTCTTGTTGCATCTGGGAGCTCCACATTGTCTTCTTGCATCTGGGAGCTCCACATTGTCTTGTTGCATCTGGGAGCTCTGCATTGTCTTCTTGCATCTGGGAGCTCCACATTGTCTTGTTGCTTCTGGGAGCTCCACATTGTCTTGTTGCATCTGGGAGCTCTGCACTGTCTGGTTTCATCTGGGAGCTCCACATTGTCTGGTTTCATCTGGGAGCTCCACATTGTCTTGTTGCATCTGGGTGTTCCACATTGACCTGTTGCATCTGGGAGCTCTGCACTGTCTGGTTTCATCTGGGAGCTCTGCATTGTCTTATTGCATCTGGGAGCTCTGCACTGTCTGGTTTCATCTGGGAGCTCTGCACTGTCTGGTTGCATCTGGGAGCTCTGCACTGTCTGGTTGCATCTGGGAGCTCTGCATTGTCTTGTTGCATCTGGGAGCTCCATATTGTCTTGTTTTCCATATTTCTATACTTGTGATGCGTGCTTCATGGAATTTGATTGTGCACTATTTATATCGAATAACTATTATTATGTTGCTTTTATATCATCGAAGAAATGATGCATCTGTTTCAGTCTCAGATTAGTACCACAACTAAGGAGGCCGGCAGTAGCGTAGTCAGCAGCACTGTAGAGGCCGGCTACCTAGATAAACGGACAAAGATCAAAGCAGAGAAAGACCTGTATCATCACCACCATCACCACCACCACCATCATCCAAGTCTCAGTAAGTGATTAAATCATCATATTATTATCATCCTAACTACAGTAAGTGATACTGAATCCTACCACCACCATCATCAGCATCATCACCACCATCATCACCAACATCAGCATCATCACCAACATCAGCATCATCACCACCATAAGCATCATCCAAGTCTCAGTAAGTGATTAAATCATCATATTATTATCATCCTAACTACAGTAAGTGATACTGAATCCTACCACCACCATCATCAGCATCATCACCACCATCATCACCAACATCAGCATCATCACCAACATCAGCATCATCACCACCATAAGCATCATCCAAGTCTCAGTAAGTGATTAAATCATCATATTATTATCATCCTAACTACAGTAAGTGATACTGAATCCTACCACCACCATCAGCATCAACCTTAATATTCAACATCATCTTCAGTAATTACATACCTCTAGAAGAGTGTCACCAACATCAGCATCATCTTCAGTAATTTACATACCTCTAGAAGAGTATACTCACAGTCATCACCAACACCAACATCATCTACAGTAATTTACATACCTCTATGAGAATGTCACCAACATCAGCATCATCTTCAGTAATTACATACCTCTATGAGAATGTCACCAACATCAGCATCATCTTCAGTAATTACATACCTCTATGAGAATGTCACCAACATCAGCATCATCTTCAGTAATTACATACCTCTATGAGAATGTCACCAACATCAGCATCATCTTCAGTAATTACATACCTCTATAAGAATGTCACCAACATCAGCATCATCTTCAGTAATTACATACCTCTATAAGAATGTCACCAACATCAACATCATCTTCAGTAATTACATACCTCTAGAAGAGTGTCACCAACATCAGCATCATCTTCAGTAATTTACATACCTCTAGAAGAGTATACTCGCAATAGACATCAACATCATCATTACCATTGTCATTATCATCTTAGCGATATTATTGAAGTGTTTAATTAAGTGAACATCGTCACTTAGCATTGAGGAATGTGGCTTGGCAGATCTCTTGTACAGTAATAAATTGTTTGATAAATATCCAGCAATTCTAGCCAGTGCAACTGCATCACTTGGGAGCATCGTTCAACTGTCTACCTATGTCTGACAATTTGAAATTTTTATGAGACCACGTTTACACCAACGTTGAGTTACCGTAATAGATAGTAGAAGTGCTCAGACTGTCATTATTTATGGTTCCTTAATGATATATTCCCTTCAAAAACATGTAATTGCATTCTATGTGAGTGTCATGTTGTTTAGTGCCAGCAATATTAATAAAACATGCTAAGGGTGATGTATGCACAATAATTACAGTCCGCCTCCGTGGTTGAGTGGTTACGGTCGCTGACTTGTATACCACTGTAACCTATCATCACTGATTGTCACGGGTTCGACCCCCGCTCAGACCGTGTCTCATTTATATGAAAAAGTTGGCAGTTTCTTACGGAGGTTGGTGCACCCAAGTACTGGTTAACCGCTGGAGCATTCCCAGGAAAGGTGTTGTTAGATAAACTGCCTGCCGGCGATATAGCCCAAAATGGTGCTGATGCAGGCGTAAAACCCGAAATATAACATATAACAATAATTACATGGCTTTTATGATTTGTTACGAAGACTTGGAGCTACAAAGAGAATCAAAAAAGACTAACCGCCTCTGTGGTCGAGTGGTTACGGTCTCTGACTTGTATACCAATGTAAACCTATCATCACTGATGGTCATTGGTTCGAGCCTTGCTCGGGCCGTGTCTGTTTATATGAAAAAGTTGGCAGTTTCTTACAGAGGTTGGTGCACCAAGTACTTGTTAACCGCCGGAGCCTGCCCAGGAAATGTGTTGTTAGGTAAACTGCCCGTTGCTCAAATGGGCAACCGGTAGCGATGTTAAATAAACTTAAATAAAAATATTTTTAAAAAGACTAACCTAGTCAAAATAAGATTATATATTTTTTAACGATGTTCAAACGGTTAAAATGATGGACTTCTTTACCTCAACAAACGTAACAAATACAATGATGGACTTCTTTACCTCAACAAACGTAACAAATACAATGATGGACTTCTTTACCTCAACAAACGTAACAAATACAATGATGGACTTCTTTACCTCAACAAACGTAACAAATACAATGATGGACTTCTTTACCTCAACAAACGTAACAAATACAATTGTATGATGCAACTTTTGTAGAAACTGTGAGAGTCAGTTTGAATAGGCTTATAACATTAACCCTTTCAACACCACAGACCTCTAAATTGGCTTACAAAAAAGTGTAGACCCAGATGAGCCGGCTCATGACGAGTCATCAGGATCTGCACTTTTTTCAAGTAATATAACTATTTTTAGAAAAAATATTACCCATTTTGATAAATGAACTGATGCAAATGTAATTTTGTTATTCATTCATTGGTCTAAAAATATCATGGACCAGTCCATGTCAGTTACTTGGTGTTGAATGGGTTAATGAGAGCTCAATCTGAAGTCTTGATTTCGACACTCGTAACATGTCTATATTGTACAGTCGAACTTGTATTAAGAAACCACCAGAGGGAAGGACAAAATGTGGTCTCTAAGTAGAAATGGTCTTTTACTACAGTCTAATTTGTTCTTTAACACCACAAATGGGAACTGAAAAAATGGTCTCTTGATAGGCAAGCAAATGTTCTCTTAATAGATTTGACTGTACATATATTCTGGTCAATCTTTCTCCTTCAATGTATTTTAAACGTGAGGAAGCTATCCAGCTGGCTTATGGAAATATTCAGCGGGTTTTATCTGGGTGACCATACTCTGGGTGGCCATGCCTGAAACAATGTCCGGCGCAGTGGATGCGCGTTCGCTTCAGATGCGAAAGATCAAGAGTTTGAGCTCCGCTGGAGCCGTTACGATTGTGCCCTTAGGCAAGGCATTTAAATTCCACGTTGCCTCTTCTCTCTCCTTCGTGGCGATAGATTCCATCAGGAATGAGGTCTCGAGAGTGATTCATATAAGTCGTAAGAACTTGTTTAGCAAATCAAGCTAAAATAAATTTGTATAATCTAGTGTCGGGCGTGAGTACTATTTAGTATGTATCTCCAGTACTCAAGTTGGAAAGTCAATATATAAGATTGTTGTTGGATGTACCGTCGTATATACAAAACCAATGGACAAAAAAATCAATTCGTTTTATTCCTTGTCAGATTTACTTCAGTTTGTTTGTATTTTGGTGAAGCATAAACTGGGTATAAATTGCGAAATATTTGGAATTTCTCAAGACTTGCTCATGATCACTGCCAATATTAAGCAAGACTTGACACTTGAAAGATCATCTTAACAACAAACCTGGAAGCTTTATATTCCTCTTGTTTCAAACATTGCAGAAGTATTGGGAGCCGGTAGATATATACTGTTCTCAAAGTGCTGTGAGATTTTATGTTTAAAACAGACATCCATACTCAAGAATATAAATGTTTTTTGCATCTGCCAGGCAGTAAATTATATAGAACACTTGTGGAAACTTAACCGCTGAGAATATACATGACTGATTTACAGAGTAAACTTTCTGCTGCTGGAAAATAAGCAGCAGTGAGGGAATGTGATACTTGCAATGCAGAATTTAGTTTTATACAAAGTTATTTTAGTTCTTACAGCTTATATTAATCACTCTCGAGACCTCATTCCTGATGGAATCCCTCGCCATGAGTGAGAAAGAAGACCTGGAATTTAAATGCCTTGTCTAAGGGCACAATCGTAACAGCTCCAATGGGGCTCAAACTCCGGAACTTTCGCACCCGAAGCGACCGGGATAGCATTACGCTATCATGACTTACCAGAATTTAATTGTGAATACCACCAGATACAATACTATTCACAAATAAAATACTTACATCAACTGCTTCATTATCAAACTCATGTATTTCTGAAACTAAATATCATATTGTTAGCCACAAATAATTTCTAAAAATATTTTGATTCACAAAATTTAATTTTAATAATCTCTAAACATTATTTATTCACGACTACTCTCTAAATATATTTTCTCTAAATATATATTTTATCCATGAATAATCTCTGAACTGGCAAAATTAATAATAATTTCTCCGGGTACTCCAGTTTCTTCTCACACGAATGACCACATTTACGCTTTCATCCGCGCCAACTAAAGTGATTAATATCAACTTGCTTCGTAATCGTTGTAAAATAAATAAAGTTTTAAAAAAAGAGTTTAATCCTTAACCTGCCTATTGGACGGAATTAGCATCTGATCAGGATCTATGTTGTTTGCTATTATGTCATGTGTTTTAGCTCAAATAACCGAATAGCAAACAGCATAGAGCCTGATCAGATGGCACATTCTGCATGCTCGCTTCTCACCAATGCAACCCGGGTTCGATCCTCGGACCGGGAAGTATGTGAGATGGTACGGTTGTCGCCAGATCGGATAGGTGGGTTTTCTCCGGGTACTCCGATTTCCTCCAACACGAATGACCACATATACACTTTCATCCGTGCCAACGAGAGTGATTAATATAAGTTGTCAAATCTTGCTTCGCAATCGTTGTAAAATAAATAAAGTTGTTTTAAACATGTTTTAAGATTATCTCTTCCTATATTAATGCAACTAAACATCAGACGGATCTCATTATATCTTAAAGATGTTTAATCCACCTAAACATTACAGACGGATCTGTAGTCCAGTGGTTAACATGTTATCGCAGGTTCGATCCCCCGTCTGACCCTAATAAAATTAACAGTCTTTCAGGTGGGACTTTAAACCGAAGTCTTGTGTCTGTTTTATGCCGTGCACTTAAAAGAACCAGAGCAGACTCTGGAATGGGTCTCTGTCTGTATCATTGCACTATCCTCCAAAAATCTAAAATGACTAATCTCTTCAGGAGGTGTCACTGATATGGGCAACCGGTAGCAACGATAAATAAACGTAAAACACACACGCAAATAAACATTGTGAGACATACCGACCATACCTGCCTATAAGACAAGTTTTCTACCACCAGATTATGGCCTCAAAGTATAAGTTATACTAAAAAAAATATCTTAAATATATATTAATCCATTTCATTCTGGATATATTGAAAGGCTTTTGCAAACAACATAGATCCAGATCAGCCGCAGCGTGACGCTGCGTGCTGATCCAGATCAGCCGCAGCGTGACGCTGCTTACTGATCAGGATCTATGTTGTTTGCTACATAGCCAAGTGTCTTAGCAAGATCATCTGAATAGCAAACAGCATAGAGCCTGATCAGACAGCACATTCCGTGGTGGTTGATCTGGCTTTATGTTCTTTGCAAATACTGTTTGAACGGTATCCAAAATGAAATGGCTTAACTCTTTCGGCGCCACTGGCGAAGATTTGCGACTGCCTGGCAGAGCGCCACGGGCGAATATATGCGACGAGGACACCCTCTCCTGATCTATTTTGTTCCTTAATTTTTAATAAAATATTTTTAATAAAATATATTAAATTAATTTATTTTTGAACCTATGTTAACAAAATTTATACAGTTGAAAGAATACTATGTATTGAATATATGCCGAATATTTCGCCACAATTGGTCAATAAACAAAAAAGTGACAGCATTTTAGCTGGGGTACCCCGCATTGTCTATGAGATTCCAAAAACAAGCTGGCGCTGGGGAGTCTGTTATCTGAGCTGGCTGGCGCTGGGGAGTCTGTTATCTGAGCTGGCTGGTGCTGGGGAGTCTGTTATCTGAGCTGGCTGGCGCCGAAAGAGTTAAATGGTATCCATTATTATATTTTAGAAAATACAGTACTTTGACACTGAAAATGTCTTCTACTTGCACTGGACAAACTGTAATTTATACTCCCTGGTGTCCATTTTATCAACCCGTCTTATATGCAAGTGCATGCCAAAACCCACAGATTTTAGGACCAAAGTAATGGGGGGTTCATCTTATAGGCAAGAAGTGCCTTATAGGCGAGTGGACTGTATAAGATACAATTCATATTAACCCTTTCAACACCATAGACCTCTAAATAGACGTACAAAAAGGGTAGATCCAGATGAGCCGGCTTGTGATGAGCCGTCTCATCAGGATCTGCACTTGTTGCCAGTAATAATTATTACTATTTTTAGATAAAATTACCCATTTTGATAAATGAACTGGTCCAAAGGTAATTTTCTTATTAATTTATTGGGTCTAAAAATATCATGCACCAATCCATGTCAGTTACCTGGGTTTGAATGGGTAAGTTGACAAGAAATCATACATGAATAACAATGCCCCCTCTGTTTGAACTAGTTTGAGTTATATATGAAGAACATTCATAAAACATCTGTCAGGACAATCACATGCATATTGATTGCTGCACCTAATGTTAGTACTGTTAATTCATGCAAAATTCATGCAATATAGTAGATCAGTAGTCGGTATGGTCGAGTGTCTGTTTGTATGTTAAATATTGGTGTACCTAAACATGGCTCGAGAATGACTTTTAAATATTGGTGTACCTAAACATGGCTCGAGAATGACTTAAATATTGGTGTACCTAAACATGGCTCGAGAATGACTTTTAAATATTGGTGTACCTAAACATGGCTCGAGAATGACTTTTAAATATTGGTGTACCTAAACATGGCTCGAGAATGACTTTTAAATATTGGTGTACCTAAACATGGCTCGAGAATGACTTTTCAATATTGGTGTACCTAAGCATGGCTCGAGAATGACTTCAATATTGGTGTACCTAAACATGGCTCGAGAGTGACTTTTCAATATTGGTGTACCTAAACATGGTTTGAGATAAGATCAAGTCGTATATGGACATATGCATTCATCATGTAGAATTTGAGAATGTTTCCTCACATCTTAAATCTTTTTAAAGGCCCTCTATGTGTTTATCTAGAATGTTCTACACCGCGAGATATTCCAAGTGCGTGGCTTGAAATCATGAGTAGTCTTATATTTACGTTTTTCAATAACATTTCATTCAGATTTTAAGCCAAATTTTAAGGCCTTCACCAGAAATAAAGTGTGTTTGGGGGATGGGTGGGGGTGAAATTAATATTTGTAATTTACTTCCCTTTGCGGATATTTATTTATAAAATCATCCATAACATTGTAAAGAGTGGTTCGTTACATTTAACTTTAGGAATAATTTGCATATGAATTTTTTTACCATTTGAAGTGAGAAAGTACTATATGGTACTTTAAGGCAGTTAACCATGCTGTGAGCGGGATCGTGTGCTTGGAACACTGTCTGCCTGTGAGGAGTTATCTACAGTACATTAGTACAGATGATGTTAACAGCAGCACCAAAGTAGTAAAATCCACATGACCAACCAACATAATGTGGATAGGATGTGTTTTAAATACACCTGATTAACCTATGGAAACTATCTACACAGTTCATCTTTATACCTCCTAAACACACACCAACCTTCTCTAGAGTGTTCTCAACTTCAGTTTTATATCCAATAGTACAGTAAAATACCCATTTATATGGTCAGAGAATATGCGTTATGGTTTATTAATTGTTCATTTGCCATTGGCTATGTGCATAATTATGACTTACTTGTATTACATAATCATCAAAACAATCATCTGATTCATTCTGATATGGCCGGTTGGTGCGCCACCGGTGTAGTTAAATAATGGTTACATGTTTATCCGGATATGCACAATGCACATAGAAATGGTCCACCCTGCTTCAACTGCACCTCCGTACTCGCTCCTACTGCACCTCCGTCCCCGCTCCTACTGCACCTCCGTCCCCGCTCCTACTGCACCTCCGTCCCCGCTCCTACTGCACCTCCATCACCACTCCTACTGCACCTCCGTCCCCACTCCTACTGCATCTCCATCCCTGCTCCTACTGCACCTCCATCCCCACTCCTACTGTACCTCCGTCCCCGCTCCTACTGCACCTCCGTCCCCGCTCCTACTGCATCTCCGTCCCCGCTCCTACTGCACCTCCATCCCCGCTCCTACTGCACCTCCGTCCCCGCTCCTACTGCACCTCCGTCCCCGCTCCTACTGCACCTCCGTCCCTGTTCCTACTGCACCTCCATCCCTGCTCCTACTGCACCTCCATCCCCACTCCTACTGCACCTCCGTCCCTGCTCCTACTGCACCTCCATCCCTGCTCCTACTGCACCTCCATCTCCACTCCTACTGCACCCCATCCCCGCTCCTACTACACCTCCATCCCCGCTCCTACTACACTCCATCCCTGCTCCTACTGCACCGCTCCTACTGCACCTCCATCCCCATTCCTACTGCACCTCCCTCCCCGCTCCTACTGCACCTCCATCCCCACACCTACTGTACCTCCATCCCCGCACCTACTGCACCTCCATCCCCGCACCTACTGCACCTCCATCCCCGCTCCTACTGCACCTCCGTCCCTGCACCTACTGCACCTCCCTCCCTGCTCCTACTGCACCTCCATCCCCGCTCCTACTGCACCTCCGTCCCTGCACCTCCATCCCCGCACCTACTGCACCTCCATCCCCGCACCTACTGCACCTCCATCCCCGCACCTACTGCACCTCCATCCCCGCACCTACTGCACCTCCATCCCCGCACCTACTGCACCTCCGTCCCCGCACCTACTGCACCTCTATCCCTGCACCTCCATCCCCGCACCTACTGCACCTCCGTCCCTGCAACTACTGCACCTCTGTCCCGCACCTACTGCACCTCCATCCCCGCACCTACTGCACCTCCATCCCCGCACCTACTGCACTCCCTCCCACACCTATGCCCTCATCCCCACACCTACTGCACCTCCATCCCCGCACCTACTGCACCTCCATCCCCACACCTACTGCACCTCCGTCCCCGCACCTACTGCACCTCCGTCCCTGCACCTCCATCCCTGCACCTCCGTCCCTGCACCTCCATCCCTGCACCTACTGCACCTCCGTCCCCGCACCTACTGCACCTCTGTCCCCGCACCTACTGCACCTCCATCCCTGCACCTCCATCCCTGCACCTCCGTCCCTGCACCTCCATCCCTGTACCTCCTGCATCTCTGTTCCCGCTCCTATTATCCCTCCATCCCCGCTGCAGCTCCATCACCGCTATTACTGCACCTCCAAAAATATCATTTATGATGCAGCAAAATATGAAAACAATAAATGTTTAAGATGTTAATATATCAGAATTATTGTAATTAATTTTGCTTTGAGTTAGTACAATGTGGTGGTATACATTGGGTATTAGACAACATGTCGCCAAGTTGTAATTGAATTTTTCTAAATTGATATTGAAATGCTTGTAGCAGGTGTGTCATTGTAGATAGCAACTCTAAGACACATGTATGTGTTTCTGGGCCTATAAGATACTTATGATAGTCATGGCTTTATGGTACAGAGGTATGAAAATCTAAATAAAATTAATAGCATCTGTCAAATAAGCCTGTTTATGGCCAGCTATTCACTGTCACACTACACTGAACTGGTGACAATGAGGATTGGTGGGTTTGGAAGATGTTTGGGTCATTTAGCGGTCTTTTGTTGTTTGGGTCTGTGTCAATGGGTTACTATCATCATTTTGTTTACGAGGGAAATGAATGAGTGAAGTTGGCCAAATATTTTTAAGGGATTGTTAACCCATTCAACACCAAGTAACTGACATAGACTGGTGCATGATATTTTTTTATTAATAAGAAAATTATATTTGGACCAGTTCATTTATCAAAATGGGTAATTTTGTCTAAAAATAGTAATATTACTGGCAAAAAGTGCAGATCCTGATGAGACGGCCCGTGATGAGCAGGTTCATCTGGATCTACACTTTTTGTAAGCCTATTTAGAGGTCTATAGTGTTGAAAGGGTAACTAGATATATTACCCATAATTTGATAATAATATTATTCTTAATTGTATGTTCAACTACTGCCGTATGTTTCGGGTCTTTCCATAACTTTTGTCACCTTATGCGTTACTTTTTCTCTCCAAATTGAATATATTATATTTATATTTCGGGTTTTACGCCTGCATCAGCATCATTTTTGGGCTATATCGCCGGCGGGCAGTTTACCTAACAACACCTTTCCTGGACGGGCTCCAGCGGTTAACCAGTACTTGGGTGCACCAACCTCAGTAAGAAACTGCCAACTTTTTCATATAAATGAAACACGGTCTGAGCGGGGCTCGAACCCGTGACCATCAGTGATGATAGGTTACAGTGGTATACAAGTCAGCGATCTTAACCACTCGACCACGGAGGCGGACTCTCTCCAAATTGAAACTAAACTTCCTATGCAATTTTATACTATAGTGTTAGCTTGAAGAGTAAATAAATTTATTGATAATTTCGTAAATAAATACCCATGAATGAAAATCATCAAGGCTCCAAGTTTGCACCCAACTGCAGGGGCTCCGTGATGATTGTGCCCTTAGACAAGGCATTTAAATTCCTCGTTGCCGCTTCTCTCTCCCTCGTAGCGATGGATTCCATCAGGAATGAAGTCTCGAGAGTGATTAATATAAGTTGTAGGAACTTGTTTCTCAATCGAGCTAAAGAATGAGACTCATGGCTACAAACATTGTACGAGTTTTGAATAACACGATATGTTGCAAATAATAAACATTATAATACTATTATTGTTGACATAGAGAATGATTAGATTGTCAGGTATCTGAAGAGATCGTCAAAATGAACAATTGTCTTTCTTTTCATTGGTACAATTACCGTAATACGTAGCCTCTATTTAATAAATAAAAGTATATATCAGGGTTCATTCTAGGTCAGAATTTTTGGGAGAAGTGAGAAAGCGCGTGATCGCTTCCTTAAATGGTGTTCTTTAATATACTTCTGCAAAATAGGGTTAAAATGCATAGTTCAACCACAACATTTGAATAGAAGGAGTGCTTTATAATGGGCCAGTGTATCTTACTAGACAAAATTTTGTTTGAAAATCGTAAAAACCAAAAAAAAAATTTTTATTTAGGACGAAGTCAGGGTCCCTAGGGCGACTATTTCGCCTCTAGAATGATCCCTGTATATATTGTCATTATCAATACTGTTACTATCAATGTTTGTACTTTCCTCAGCCACACTAATATTAAATGTAAACTGTTCTGAAGACTTCAATCAATGCTTGTATAAATTTCTAGCAACCTTGATAATGTTCTGAAATCATACAATTTATACAAAGGAAATGTTGATTTACATTTGGTACAGTAGGAAATCTTCACCCATGTGTAACATTTGAGTAGGCTTGAAGTCATTTCATGTCAGATTGTATCAGATAGTGGGGAAAATGTGATTAATGTGTTTATATAGTGGGTGAGTTTTGTTGAAATCTGTTTCATATTTATACATGGTGTTTCCCAGTGTTCGGTTCATGGATTATGCCCAGCACAAGGGCATATAAAGCTAATTGGCCCGGCTCAAAGCACATACATGGCACCTTTTTATTATTTTGTTTCCTAAAATGAGTATCAACATCCCAATAAAAGAATCAATACTCTTTTTATTACCTCTATATCTATATCCATATCTAATTGACACCTTCATACCTATTTCTTATATGATATTAAAATTTATCTTTGCATGCTGTGCATCTTAATTATTTGCTATAAGAGAGATAATGTAAGGGAAGTAACTGTATTACTGACAACATTAATCTCATTCAGTTAACTCCCCTTATGTGGCAATCAACATTATTCATGTGCATTCTGTTGTATTTACAGGCCTGTATGAGGGTGAAGAGGGGGATGAGGGGGATGAGAAACCGCTGAGTGGTGACACCCTCCTGGCTCCCGGCCATATACCACAGGAGGGGGAACCAGACTTTACGGAGACCAACTGCCATTGGGAGGAATGTTCCAAGGAGTTTGACACCCAGGATGAGCTTGTCAAGGTACCAGATTTACTGTATCCTAAATCATGCACTTGGTCTCTATTATATCGTGATGTTCCGAGAAGTTTGATACCCAGGATGAGCTTGTCAAGGTACCAGATTTACTGTATCCTAAATCATGCACTTGGTCTCTATTATATCGTGATGTTCCGAGAAATGTTCCCGCCTATTTTCTCCAGCTACCTGTGAATCAACTTCTGATTTCGTTAGGATTTCATCAGAATTGTGTTTCATCTGTCAATCAAATACAACTTGCATGTACCCGTGCTACACGTGTGTGTATTTATATTTAAAATTTAACTCTATCCCCCCCCCCCATTTTCTTCCTCAGTTCTTCCTCAGAGTGCACATTGGATGAAACGGGATATCATGTTTTACCAGATTTCTATCATGTTTTACCAGATTTCTACCATGTTTTACCAGATTTCTATCATGTTTTACCAGATATCTATCATGTTTTACCAGATTTCTACCATGTTTTACCAGATTTCTATCATGTTTTACCAGATTTGTATCATGTTTTACCAGATTTGTATCATGTTTTACCAGATATCTATCATGTTTTACCAGATTTATACCATGTTTTACCAGTATTGTACTTGTTTCAGCACATTAACCAGGACCATATTCAGGCTAACAAGAAAGCATTTGTTTGTCGTTGGTCGGAGTGTAGTCGTGAGGAGAAACCTTTCAAAGCCCAGTACATGTTGGTTGTACACATGAGACGGCATACCGGCGAGAAACCTCATAGATGTACTGTAAGTTCATGCCCAGACATAATATGTACAGGAATATGAAGCTCTAATGGTGAGCGTATAGCTAACCGGCTCTGCATTGTCTGCATACCACCATAGGCATGTCTGCGTACCACCATATACATTGTCTGCGTACCACCATATACATTGTCTGTGTACCACCATATACATTGTCTGTGTACCACCATATACATTGTCTGCGTACCACCATATACATTGTCTGCGTACCACCATATACATTGTCTGCGTACCACCATATACATTGTCTGCATACCACCATATACATTGTCTGCGTACCACCATATACATTGTCTGCGTACCACCATATACATTGTCTGCGTACCACCATATACATTGTCTGCGTACCACCATATACATTGTCTGCGTACCACCATATACATTGTCTGCATACCACCATATTGTAAGTTTAACTAAAGGTTGAACGGTATGCGACGTAAAGCGCTACATTATTTATCTAAAAATAAAATTACCAGATGGATTATGGGAACAAACAAGGATTATAGGAAGAAAATAACTGAAGAATTGTGGGATACTGTGGACGTAATGAATATGGGTAAATACCACCGTGTCCGTCTCCTTATATTATGTTACTGTAAGCTGCAGGTTGAATTGCTTTCAGTATCGTTTGCATTATATGGTTAATTTAAAAAATGTCAGTGCTTAGCCGGCTTGTAAAATCACGGCTTATGGATTGATGACACCCGTTCATATTGTTTCAGTGTTAAGATGGATCTGTTATTGTCAATGTGATTTTGATACAAAACTACTAATGGTGATTTCTTCAATGGATGCTCATTGATACAAAACTACTAATGGTGATCTCTTCAATGGATGCTCAGAGCTTCAATGGACGTGCTCAGAACTTGAAACATTTAATTTAGTATCACCATTTGCTGAAGGGGTGTGTGCTCTCAGAATACAAACGTACCTAAGGCCTCCGGGGCACCGAGTGGTTACGGTCATTGACTTCAAATTACTTTCTGTTCACCACTGGTTTGAATCCAATTGGGTCGGTGGTTCTACCCAGGTGCCCGTCCGTGCCTGAAATACTGCTCCGAGGGGCACCCGGGGTCTTCCTTCACCAAAAATGGCTGGAAAGTCGCAATTTGACCTAAGTTGTTGGTACAACTTTGAGTCCCAAAAACCAAACAAATGTACCAATATACCGTATTGTCCTAATTTAGTGTCAACATTTTCACGCATTCTATACAGTTTCGACTGTATCCGGTTAGTTTATACAAATTTATTTTAGCTCGATTGTGAAACAAGTTCTTTCAATTGATATTAATCACTCTCGAGGGTCATTCCTGATGGAATCCATCACTATGAAGGAGAGAGAAGAGGCATGTGGAATTTAAATGCCATGCCTAAGGGCACAATCGTAACGGCTCCAGCGGGGCTCGAACTCCGGACCTTTCACACCTGAAAATCCACTGCGCTATCACGACTTCCTCATGTGTCCGGTTGCACGGTGCAGTGTGATTGTATTCAGGTTTGATAGTACTTCTATTATTTTCAGTTTGAAGGTTGTTTGAAAGCTTATTCGAGACTGGAAAACCTCAAGACTCATTTGAGATCTCATACAGGAGAGAAGCCGTACATGTGCGAGTTTCCAGGATGTACAAAGGCCTTTAGTAATGCCAGTGATAGAGCCAAACACCAGAATAGAACACACTCTAATGCTGTAAGTTTTACAAATTTCTTGTATTAATTCACTCTTTTGCAAGTTGATTTGAATCCAAGCCAAACACTCGGAATAGAACACAATCTTAACACTAAGATTCCAAATTTTGTGTATAAATTCAGTGTTTTTATCCCTCACTGCTTACTGGAGTAAATGACAGACGGATCTCTAGTCCAGTGGTAACAATGCTGGACTGGTAATCCAGGGATCGCAGGTTCGATCCCCCGTCTGACTGTAATAAAATTAACAGTCTTTCAGATGGGACGTTAAACCGAGGTCTCATATTGGTGCTGTACACCGTGCTCGTAAAAGAACCAGAGGAGACTCTGGAATGGGTCTCTGTCTGTATCATGGACTATCCTCCAAAATCTAAATGACTAATCTCTTCAGGAGGCATCACTCATTTGGGCAACTGGTAGTGACAATAAATAAACGTACAAAACAAACAACACTGTTTACCGAGAAGGGGATGTAAGAATGACCTCTGTTCATCTTTCCATTCGAAAGCATTTTGTGTGGAATTTCAAATTGACTTGGCACAAATGTTTGCCATATTGAGACGATGTGCATTGCGTAGGTTTCCATGATGATTCAAGGTCATAACTAAATGGCTATATTTGCGTCCGCTCAATATTTCTTGACTTCATTTTGAAATATTTGTACTCTTTATTTCAGAAGTTGTACGTTTGTTAGTTTTAGGACTTAATTATAAACTTATTCCAACAAATGTATATATATATACATATATTTGGAATACGGTAGAAGTGTAGAAGTAGCTCGTACACATATTGAATTTGCTTCTGTACCTGCTGATACGTGTGTATGCTGTATGAATGTGTGTATGGTTGTGAGAGTGTTTGTGTACCTGCTGATATGTGCGTATGCTGTATGAATGTGTGTATGGTTGTGAGAGTGTTTGTGTACCTACTGATACGTGCGTATGCTGTATGAATGTGTGTATGGTTGTGAGAGTGTTTGTGTACCTGCTGATACGTGCGTATGCTGTATGAATGTGTGTATGGTTGTGAGAATGATTCTGTACCTGCTGATATGTGCGTATGCTGTATGAATGTGTGTATGGTTGTGAGCGTGTTTGTGTACCTGCTGATACATGCGTATGCTGTATGAATGTGTGTATGGTTGTGAGAGTGTTTGTGTACCTGCTGATACGTGCATATGCTGTATGAATGTGTGTATGGTTGTGAGAGTGCTTATGTACCTGCTGATACGTGCGTATGCTGTATGAATGTGTGTATGGTTGTGAGAATGCTTCTGTACCTGCTGATACGTGCGTATGCTGTATGAATATGTGTATGGTTGTGAGAATGCTTATGTACCTGCTGATACGTGCGTATGCTGTATGAATGTGTGTATGGTTGTGAGAGTGCTTATGTACCTGCTGATACGTGCGTATGCTGTATGAATGTGTGTATGGTTGTGAGAGTGCTTCTGTACCTGCTGATATGTGCGTATGCTGTATGAATGTGTGTATGGTTGTGAGAATGCTTCTGTACGTGCGTATGCTGTATGAATGTGTGTATGGTTGTGAGAATGCTTCTGTACCTGCTGATACGTGCGTATGCTGTATGAATGTGTGTATGGTTGTGAGAATGCTTATGTACCTGCTGATACGTGCGTATGCTGTATGAATGTGTGTGTGGTAGTGAGAGTGCTTCAGTACCTGCTGATACGTGCGTATGCTGTATGAATGTGTGTATGGTTGTGAGAGTGCTTATGTACCTGCTGATACGTGCATATGCTGTATGAATGTGTGTATGGTTGTGAGAATGATTCTGTACCTGCTGATACGTGCGAGAGAGCTACAAAATATTCAATATGTCAATTTCTTATCATATTTAGATGTTTAGATTATGTACTTGTAGATACACATAGATTGTAAATAAATTAAATAAAATAAAAAAAACCCAAAAAACCGCACCAGCACCATAAATTGCCTCGAGTTTGCCTTCACTATTTTTATCAATATTTCAGAAACCGTACATATGTAAAGCGCCAGGATGCACAAAGCGCTACACAGATCCTAGCTCACTCCGTAAACATGTGAAGACCGTTCACGGTCCAGAGTTTTATGCCAACAAGAAACACAAGGGGGACATTCCGCAGTCCTGTAAGCTCGAGAAAAGGGACGATGATGAACAGGTAATTGTTAAAATATTTGTCAGAAAGACACAAATCTAAATCTTGGTTTCTCTGTTCTGTCATATTTCCTTCGGTTCTGCCACATCAACTTTGAGCTCCTTGTCTAGTGTGTTGGTAGCTTATGAAATACACTGCAACTCCATTATATTGCAATTCGGTTCAAGCCAGGAAATTGTGTTAAAGCCTGGCTGCGAAACTACGTCCAAAAGTGTGGGAAAGTTGAGAATTATTTTTATTGTAATGTATAGTTTATACAAATTTATTTTAGCTCGATTGCGAAACAAGTTCTTGCACAACTTATATTAATCGCTCTCGATACCTCATTCCTGATGTAATCCATCGCCACGAGGGAGAGAGAAGAGGCAACGTGGAATTTAAATGTTTTGCCTAAGGGCACAATCGTACAGATTCCAGCGGGGCTCGAACTCCGGACCTTTCGCACCTGTAATGTATAGTGTGTAATAGATGGACTATTTACATTGTCTTGTGCATTACAGCACCAGGATGACGGTAGGGAAGAAGGGACAACGAAGGTTGAGGAATGCATGTCAGTCGGCCGGATGCAGACGTCATCTGGAGAGAGGCGTAGCTCACAGGTAACTATAGTAACTAAGGTAGAGGAATGTGTTTTTGTCATCCCCTGCTGCAGACGCCTTCGCAAAAGCTGCATATATCGCTTGTAGCTATAGTAACAAAAATAAGGGAATGTCTGTTCGTCTGCCTGCTGCAGATGTCATCTAGAGAGGAATTAACAATTATGAACTATACAGAATTCCTTTCATCAACATTTTATGCAAATTACATTGCACTTGGAACCACAAATATTCTTGAGTAAAATTAATAGTGTTTACATTATAGAACCGTGTTTATATTATAGAACCATGTTTATCTTATAGAACCGTGTTTATATTATAGAACCGTGTTCATATTATAGAACTGTGTTTATATTATAGAACCATGTTTATATTATAGAACTGTGTTCATATTATAGAACCATGTCTATATTATAGAACCATGTTTATATTATAGAACCATGTTTATATTATAGAACTGTGTTCATATTATAGAACCATGTCTATATTATAGAACCATGTTTATATTATAGAACCATGTTTATATTATAGAACTGTGTTTATATTATAGACCCATGTTTATATTATAGAACCATGTTTATATTATAGAACCATGTTTTATTATAGAACTGTTTTTTATATTATAGAACAGTGTTTATATTATATAACCATGTTTATATTATAGAACCATGTTTGTATTATAGAACCATGCTTATATTATAGAACTGTGTTTATAATATAGAACCACGTTTATATTATAGAACCATGTTTATATTATAGAACAACGTTTATATTATAGAACTGTGTTTATATTATAGAACAGTGTTTATATTATAGAACAGTGTTTATATTATAGAACCATGTTTATATTATAGAACCATGTTTATTATTATAGAACCATGTATGTATTATAGAACAGTGTTTATATTATAGAACATATTATTATTCCAGGACAATGTTGGTTCAGTGATACAGCAGCATCCATCTCCACAAAGCAGTCCGGAAGTCAACGTCACCAACAACCTCCAGTCTGAGATTGATGATCACATGACATCGGGGTCACAGGTCATCTCCGTGGGTGTGGAGGAGGATGCAGACGTTCCGGAACCGGATGAGGCCGAGATACCAGGCTCGGATAATCTGGTTGTTATGAGGCAGAACAGAGTAAACTCTAGTAGGACTCTACAGAAACGCAATCTCCAGAAAAATATGGCCCTTCTACCACCTGTAGGGAACAATAGTAAGTGAAATATGCTTGTTTATGTCAATCAATCTTTACCCCACCTCCCCTAGGTGGGAAATTAAGGGTCTATGGGTAGGTAGGACATTAAGGGTCCATAGGTAGGACATTGAGGGTCCATGGGTAGGTGGGACATTGAGGGTCCATGGGTAGGTAGGACATTGAGGGTCCATGGGTAGGTGGGACATTGTGGGTCCATAGGTAGGTGGGACATTGAGGGTCCATGGGTAGGTAGGACATTGAGGGTCCATGGGTAGGCAGAACATTGAGGGTCCATGGGTAGGTGGGACATTGAGGGTCCATGGGTAGGTGGGACATTGAGGGTCCATGGGTAGGTGGGACATTGAGGGTCCATGGGTAGGTGGGACATTGAGGGTCCATGGGTAGGCCGGACATTGAGGGTCCACGGGTAGGTGGGACATTGAGGGTCCATGGGTAGGTAGGACATTGAGGGTCCACAGGTAGGCGGGACATTGAGGGTCCATGGGTAGGCAGGGCATTGTGTGTCCACAGGTAGGTGGGACATTGAGGGTCCAGGGGTAGGCAGGGCATTGTGTGTCCACAGGTAGGTGGGACATTGAGGGTCCATGGGTAGGCGGGACATTGAGGGTCCATGGGTAGGTGGGACATTGTGGGTCCACAGGTAGGCGGGACATTGAGGGTCGACAGGTAGGTGGGACATTGAGGTTCCATGGGTAGGTGGGACATTGTGATTCCACGGGTAGGCGGGACATTGAGGGTCCAAGGGTAGGCAGGGCATTGTGTGTCCACAGGTAGGTGGGACATTGAGGGTCCATGGGTAGGTGGGACATTGAGGGTCCACAGGTAGGCGGGACATTGAGGGTCCACAGGTAGGCGGGACATTGAGGGTCCACAGGTAGGCGGGACATTGAGGGTCAACAGGTAGGCGGGACATTGAGGGTCCACAGGTAGGCGGGACATTGAGGGTCCACAGGTAGGCGGGACATTGAGGGTCCATGGGTAGGCAGGGCATTGTGTGTCCACAGGTAGGTGGGACATTGAGCGTCCATGGGTAGGCGGGACATTGAGGGTCCATGGGTAGGTATACCCAGGATATTGCTTATGTCACCGGTAATCGGTATACCCAGGATATTGCTTATGTCACCGTTAATTGGTATACCCAGGATATTGCTTATGTCACCGGTAATCGGTATACCCAGGATATGGGTGGGGTGGGGGGTGGTTGTGGTGGTTGGTTTGGTTGGTTTGTTTGTCACCGGTAATCGGTATACCCAGGATATGCTTATGTCACCGTAATGGTATACCCAGGATATTGCTTATGTCACCGTAATCGGTATACCCAGGATATTGCTTATGTCACCGGTAATCGGTATACCCAGGATAAGACTCATTTTAATTTTGTTTTATCAACGTTTGTCCTGCTTATTAATCTCTTTAAATATTTCGTTGTTTGCAGGAGTGCGTAAGGATGGCAGTGGTCCGTTGCAGACGTCACTTACTGATCTCAAACCCCCGGCAGCTCCGAACCACAGCAAGCGTATCACAGATCTACATGGTAATGCATTTAATTAGTGAATAATTCTTGATTTAGATACATGATGGGTAATGACATGATGTTCAAATAAACAATTGTCACTTACAACGGAGGTATGTAATGATTAGTATAAAAATGAATGCCATATACTGTCTCCACAAAACATCTCCATCACCAATCTACCTGCCACCACAATACATCACCAATCTACCTGCTTCCACAATACATCTCCATCACCAATCTACCTGCCACCACAATACATCACCAATCTACCTGCTTCCACAATACATCTCCATCACCAATCTACCTGCCACCACAATACATCACCAATCTACCTGCTTCCACAATACATCTCCATCACCAATCTACCTGCCACCACAATACATCACCAATCTACCTGCTTCCACAATACATCTCCATCACCAATCTACCTGCCACCACAATACATCACCAATCTACCTGCTTCCACAATACATCTCCATCACCAATCTACCTGCCACCACAATACATCACCAATCTACCTGCTTCCACAATACATCTCCATCACCAATCTACCTGCCACCACAATACATCACCAATCTACCTGCTTCCACAATACATCTCCATCACCAATCTACCTGCCACCACAATACATCACCAATCTACCTGCTTCCACAATACATCTCCATCACCAATCTACCTGCCACCACAATACATCACCAATCTACCTGCTTCCACAATACATCTCCATCACCAATCTACCTGCCTCCACAATACATTTATTTCACCAATCTACCTGCTTCCACAATATATCTATGTCACCAATCTACCTGCTTCCACAATACATCTCCATCACCAATCTACCTGCCTCCACAATACATCTACATCACCAATCTACCTGCCTCCACAATACATCTCCATCACCAATCTACCTGCTTCCACAATACATCTACATCACCAATCTACCTGCTTCCACAATACATCTACATCACCAATATACCTGCTTCCACAATACATCTACATCACCAATCTACCTGCTTCCACAATACATCTACATCACCAATCTACCTGCTTCCACAATACATCGACATCACCAATCTACCTGCTTCCACAATACATCTACATCACCAATCTACCTGCTTCCACAATACATCGACATCACCAATCTACCTGCTTCCACAATACATCTCCATCACCAATCTACCTGCTTCCACAATACATCTACATCACCAATCTACCTGCTTCCAAAATACATCTACATCACCAATCTACCTGCTTCCACAATACATCTCCATCACCAATCTACCTGCCTCCACAATACATCTCCATCACCAATCTACCTGCTTCCACAATACATATCCATCACCAATCTACCTGCTTCCACAATACATCACCAATATACCTGCTTCCACAATACATCACCAATCTACCTGCTTCCACAATACATCACCAATCTACCTGCTTCCACAATACATCACCAATCTACCTGCTTCCACAATACATCTCCATCACCAATCTACCTGCCACCACAATACATCACCAATCTACCTGCTTCCACAATACATCTCCATCACCAATCTACCTGCCACCACAATACATCACCAATCTACCTGCTTCCACAATACATCTCCAATCTACCTGCCACCACAATACATCACCAATCTACCTGCTTCCACAATACATCTACATCACCAATCTATCTGCCTCCACAATACATCTCCATCACCAATCTACCTGCCTTCACAATACATCTCCATCACCAATCTACCTGCCTCCACAATACATCTACATCACCAATCTATCTGCCTCCACAATACATCTCCATCACCAATCTACCTGCTTCCACAATACATCACCATCACCAATCTACCTGCCTCCACAATACATCTCCATCACCAATCTACCTGCCTCCACAATACATCTATTTCACCAATCTACCTGCCTCCACAATACATCTATTTCACCAATCTACCTGCCTCCACAATACATCTATGTCACCAATCTACCTGCTTCCACAATACATCTATGTCACCAATCTACCTGCTTCCACAATACATCTCCATCACCAATCTACCTGCCTCCACAATACATCTATTTCACCAATCTACCTGCTTCCACAATACACCTATGTCACCAATCTACCTGCTTCCACAATACAGCTCCATCACCAATCTACCTGCTTCCACAATACATCTCCATCACCAATCTACCTGCCTCCACAATACATCTACATCACCAATCTACCTGCCTCCACAATACATCTCCATCACCAATCTACCTGCTTCCACAATACATCTACATCACCAATCTACCTGCTTCCACAATACATCACCAATCTACCTGCTTCCACAATACATCTACATCACCAATCTACCTGCTTCCACAATACATCTACATCACCAATCTACCTGCTTCCACAATACATCGACGTCACCAATCTACCTGCTTCCACAATACATCTACATCACCAATCTACCTGCTTCCACAATACATCGACATCAGCAATCTACCTGCTTCCACAATACATCTCCATCACCAATCTACCTGCTTCCACAATACATCTACATCACCAATCTACCTGCTTCCACAATACATCGACATCACCAATCTACCTACTTCCACAATACATCACCAATCTACCTGCTTCCACAATACATCTACATCACCAATCTACCTGCTTCCACAATACATCTCCATCACCAATCTACCTGCCTCCACAATACATCTCCATCACCAATATACCTGCTTCCACAATACATATCCATCACCAATCTACCTGCTTCCACAATACATCACCAATATACCTGCTTCCACAATACATCACCAATCTACCTGCTTCCACAATACATCACCAATCTACCTGCTTCCACAATACATCACCAATCTACCTGCTTCCACAATACATCTCCATCACCTATCTACCTGCTTCCACAATACATCACCAATCTACCTGCTTCCACAATACATCACCAATATACCTGCTTCCACAATACATCTCCATCACCAATCTACCTGCTTCCACAATACATCACCAATCTACCTGCTTCCACAATACATCACCAATCTACCTGCTTCCACAATACATCACCAATCTACCTGCTTCCACAATACATCTCCATCACCAATCTACCTGCTTCCACAATACATCACCAATCTACCTGCATCCACAATACATCACCAATCTACCTGCTTCCACAATACATCTCCATCACCAATCTACCTGCTTCCACAATACATCACCATCTACCTGCTTCCACAATACATCACCAATCTACCTGCTTCCACAATACATCACCAATCTACCTGCTTCCACAATACATCTCCATCACCAATCTACCTGCCATCACAATACATCACCAATCTACCTGCTTCCACAATACATCACCAATCTACCTGCCATCACAATACATCACCAATCTACCTGCTTCCACAACACATCACCAATCTACCTGCTTCCACAATACATCTCCATCACCAATCTACCTGCTTCCACAATACATCACCAATCTACCTGCCTCCACAATACATCACCAATCTACCTGCCTCCACAATACATCTCCATCACCAATCTACCTGCTTCCACAATACATCTACATCACCAATCTACCTGCTTCCACAATACATCTACATCACCAATCTACCTGCTTCCACAATACATCTACATCACCAATCTACCTGCTTCCACAATACAACTACATCACCAATCTACATGCTTCCACAATACATCTCCATCACCAATCTACCTGCCACCACAATACATCTACATCACCAATCTACCTGCTTCCACAATACAACTACATCACCAATCTACATGCTTCCACAATACATCTCCATCACCAATCTACCTGCTTCCACAATACAACTACATCACCAATCTACCTGCTTCCACAATACAACTACATCACCAATATACATGCTTCCACAATACATCTCCATCACCAATCTACCTGCTTCCACAATACATCACCAATCTACCTGCTTCCACATACATCACCAATCTACCTGCCTCCACAATACATCTCCATCACCAATCTACCTGCCTCCACAATACATCTATTTCACCAATCTACCTGCCTCCACAATACATCTATTTCACCAATCTACCTGCCTCCACAATACATCTATTTCACCAATCTACCTGCCTTCACAATACATCTATGTCACCAATCTACCTGCTTCCACAATACATCTATGTCACCAATCTACCTGCTTCCACAATACATCTATGTCACCAATCTACCTGCTTCCACAATACAGCTCCATCACCAATCTACCTGCTTCCACAATACATCTCCATTACCAATCTACCTGCCTCCACAATACCTCTACCCCACCAATCTACCTGCCTCCATAATACATCTCCATCACCAATCTACCTGCTTCCACAATACATCTCCATCATCAATCTACCTGCCACCACAATACATCTCCATAACCAATCTACCTGCTTCCACAATACATCTCCATCACCAATCTACCTGCCTCCACAATACATCTACATCACCAATCTACCTGCTTCCACAATACATCTACATCACCAATCTACCTGCTTCCATAATACATCTACATCACCAATCTACCTGCTTCCACAATACATCTCCATCACCAATCTACCTGCCTCCACAATACATCTCCATCACCAATCTACCTGCCTCCACAATACATCTCCATCACCAATCTACCTGCTTCCACAATACATATCCATCACCAATCTACCTGCTTCCACAATACATCACCAATATACCTGCTTCCACAATACATCACCAATCTACCTGCTTCCACAATACATCACCAATCTACCTGCTTCCACAATACATCACCAATCTACCTGCTTCCACAATACATCTCCATCACCAATCTACCTGCTTCCACAATACATCTCCAATCTACCTGCTTCCACAATGCATCACCAATCTACCTGCTTCCACAATACATCACCAATCTACCTGCTTCCACAATACATCACCAATCTACCTGCTTCCACAATACAACTACATCACTATTCTACCTGCTTCCACAATACATCTCCATCACCAATCTACCTGCTTCCACAATACATCACCAATCTACCTGCTTCCACAATACAACTACATCACCAATATACATGCTTCCACAATGCATCTCCATCACCAATATACCTGCTTCCACAATACAACTACATCACCAATCTACATGCTTCCACAATACATCTCCATCACCAATCTACCTGCTTCCACAATACATCACCATTCTACCTGCTTCCACATACATCACCAATCTACCTGCCTCCACAATACATCTCCATCACCAATCTACCTGCCTCCACAATACATCTATTTCACCAATCTACCTGCCTCCACAATACATCTATTTCACCAATCTACCTGCCTCCACAATACATCTATTTCACCAATCTACCTGCCTCCACAATACATCTATGTCACCAATCTACCTGCTTCCACAATACATATATGTCACCAATCTACCTGCTTCCACAATACATCTATGTCACCAATCTACCTGCTTCCACAATACAGCTCCATCACCAATCTACCTGCTTCCACAATACATCTCCATTACCAATCTACCTGCCTCCACAATACATCTACATCACCAATCTACCTGCCTCCACAATACATCTCCATCACCAATTTACCTGCTTCCACAATACATCTCCATCATCAATCTACCTGCCACCACAATACATCTCCATAACCAATCTACCTGCTTCCACAATACATCTCCATCACCAATCTACCTGCCTCCACAATACATCTACATCACCAATCTACCTGCTTCCACAATACATCTACATCACCAATCTACCTGCTTCCACAATACATCTACATCACCAATCTACCTGCTTCCACAATACATCTCCATCACCAATCTACCTGCTTCCACAATACATCTCCATCACCAATCTACATGCTTCCACAATACATCTCCATCACCAATCTACCTGCTTCCACAATACATATCCATCACCAATCTACCTGCTTCCACAATACATCACCAATATACCTTCTTCCACAATACATCACCAATCTACCTGCTTCCACAATACATCACCAATCTACCTGCTTCCACAATACATCACCAATCTACCTGCTTCCACAATACATCTCCATCACCAATCTACCTGCTTCCACAATACATCTCCAATCTACCTACTTCCACAATACATCACCAATCTACCTGCTTCCACAATACATCACCAATCTACCTGCTTCCACAATACATCTCCATCACCAATCTACCTGCTTCCACAATACATCTCCAATCTACCTACTTCCACAATACATCACCAATCTAACTGCTTCCACAATACATCACCAATCTACCTGCTTCCACAATACATCACCAATCTACCTGCTTCCACAATACATCTCCATCACCAATCTACCTGCTTCCACAATACATCACCAATCTACCTGCTTCCACAATACATCACCAATCTACCTGCTTCCACAATACATCTCCATCACCAATCTACCTGCTTCCACAATACATCACCAATCTACCTGCCTCCACAATACATCACCAATCTACCTGCCTCCACAATACATCACCAATCTACCTGCTTCCACAATACAACTACATCACTAATCTACCTGCTTCCACAATACATCTCCATCACCAATCTACCTGCTTCCACAATACATCACCAATCTACCTGCTTCCACAATACATCACCAATCTACCTGCTTCCACAATACATCTCCATCACCAATATACCTGCTTCCACAATACATCACCAATCTACCTGCTTCCACAATACATCTCCATCACCAATATACCTGCTTCCACAATACATCACCAATCTACCTGCTTCCACAATACAACTACATCACCAATCTACCTGCTTCCACAATACATCACCAATCTACCTGCTTCCACAATACATCACCAATCTACATGCTTCCACAATACATATCCATCACCAATCTACCTGCCATCACAATACAGCTCCATCACCAATCTACATGCCATCACACTACAGCTCCATCACCAATTTACCTGCTTCCACAATACAGCTCCATCACCAATCTACCTTAGTTAATGCCAGACAAAAAAGTACATATGGCATGACTAAGCTAAAAATGTTAACTAGTTTTGTGTTGTTGAATTTCATCAAAAGGTCATGAGTGTGTGTTTTACGATTAGTTATCGTCGCTACCGGTTGCCCATATGAGCGACGCCTCCTGAAGATATTAGTCATTTTAGATTTTGGAGGATAGTGCAACGATACAGACAGAGACCCATTCCAGAATCTCCTCTGGTTCTTTTACGTGCATGGTGTATAGCACCGACACGAGACCTCGGTTTAATGCCCCATCTGAAAGACTGTTAATTTTATTAGGGTCAGACGGGGGGATCGAACCTGCGATCCCTGGATTACCAGTCCAGCGTGTTACCACTGGACTACAGATCCGTCTGTTATAAAAGGTCATGAGACTCGAAATAAGTCTTTGTATACCCATTTACGCTTGCCCCTCACCGCTGTTGGTTTGAATCCCACTGGAGGTGTTGACCTGGCTTGTGGAAAGGTCGGTGGTGTTTCCCAGGTGCCCGTCCGTGCCTATACTTATACTTGTTGGAAAGGCACCCAAGGTCATTCTCCAACATTATTAGCAGGAGAATTGCCATATACCTATCATGGTAGTGCGTCTGTAAACCCTAGAAAGAAATAAAAACAAATACCCTATTATACCGTCTCCGTGACCTAGTGGTTAAGGCGTCCGCCTACGGAGCGTAAAGTCGAAGGTGCGAACCACGTCACTGGTTCATTCTAATATGGCCGGTTGGTGAGCCGCCAGCTAGCTAGTTAAATAATGGTTACCGATTGCCTGACGCCTGGCTTACAAGGATAGTATTCGGGAAGTACTGACGTTCATAAAAAAGTCGTACGTCAGTAATGGCTGGCCCTTTCAATAGCGGTGACACTATAATAAAACAAAATGCTATAGCAAAATGCTTTACACATATCAACTGAAGGCCTATTCAGTGGAAGTCGTGATAGCGTTCGCTTCAGGTGTGAAAGGTCCGGAGTTCGAGCCCCGCTGGAGCCGTTACGATTGTGCCCTTAAGCAAGGCATTTAAATTCCACATTGCCTCTTCTCTCTCCTTCATGGCGATGGATTCCACCAGGAATGAGGTCTCGAGAGTGATTAATATAAGTTGAAAGAACTTGTTTCGCAATCGAGCTAAAATAAATTTGTATAAACTAAGACCTATTCACCTCTCTGAGGCCCCTTTGTGTTAGCATAATAGTATTGATGGTCCATAAAAAAGAAAACGAACCAACAAATAATTAATTTCTACTTGCAGGTGGCACTGATTCACACAACACCAGTATGTTCCGATCGAGACGGGACAGCAACACGAGTACACTTAGCTCATATTATAGCAGCTTACGGTCAGACAATAGTCCAAATCCATTCGGCAGTCTCGCCTCGAGCAGACGGTCAAGTGAATTGTCAACTAATCGTCTGAGCATAACAAACTCTCCGTACGAGTATGACATCACGGGAAATCGACCGTACCATTCTCGACGATCGTGCAACAGTGATTCTAGTGCCAACATGAGTCATATGGAAGCTCAATTTCAAAAGACAAATCTTGGCAGTCAGCCAAACTTACAATCGCAATCAAACTCGGTGAATTCTAGTATGTACAGCCCCTCTAGTAAATATCAACAGGAACGAATTGCACGATTTTTGGCTGCACGCCAAGATGTGGGTAGTGCAAGGAATAGTGCTCATAGCACACCCTGTAGAACTCCCCTACCCAACGAACTACCAAACAGGGACGCGAGAAGGGCCAGTGATCCTGTAAGGGCTATGGACCCTAATTTTAATGGTGCCTTGAAACAGTTACAACGATTTCATAGTTTGAACATGGGTAAACCACTTCCTGTGCCTCAGGGACGAAGCTTGCGTCACAAATCTGGATCTAACACGACGTTCAATTCCTCACGCAGCAGCATAGCAACAGATCCAGAGCATAGCAACGGTGATTTTGATAGTCAGTTAATGGATACAGATACTGAAGCAGCGTTAGAGGAGAAAATGTTAGAAGACAATGAAGATATGATAATTCCGGACGACATGCGTAGGTTTTTGAACGAACGATACGGGGACGGACATTCACTTTATTCATATGACCCTAATGCATTGACAGAATCGGAAATCTTCTATCTACAGCAAGGTGGTGCTTGTGGTGCTAATAATGTAAGCAACAATCAAACAGGCGCAAACTTTGCGCAGCATTCGCATGATGGGTCTAGTGGTGGGAACCCATATTCTGCAAACAATTCTGTTCACGGAATGCAAATGCAGAATTTCTATAATTCAAACAGTGCTATACCAAACAAAGAAACTGCTGGAAATTATAATATGAGTACAAACGTGAACTCTCCAGGTCATGTCACTAATAATACGCCAGCTGATCCAATAGGATTGCAGCAACATCAGTTATCACGCGAGAACACGGCAGCATGGGTTCAACGGCAAAATGCCCAAAATCTACCTCAATCGCCCGGCTTGTTTCCACCCGTCGCGCCTACCCAGGAACAAAATATTATGTCTCAAGTGAGCATGCCGCCTCCGAAACAACCAAAAGATAGAAACATGAATGCGAACATGAACTGGAATATGGTGAACACGAACATGCAACATGTGAACAGTAACGCACAAAATGTACATCCCATGATGCACTCCCCATTACCCCCCAACATGACCCCACCCCATCCACCTCCGATGCCAAAATCTGATCACCGTGGTCACGGCATGAATCATCCTCATTATCCAATAAAAATGAATCAAATGCATCTTAATCAAACACAGATGGTTCCCAATCAAATGTTACCTGGTCATATTCCCCACCCGCCTGCAACGAAACTGGAGCGGGGCAGCCCCCAAGTTCAGGTACCACATATCAGTCAGTCACAAATCCCACCCAGGGCCAAAGCAGCTAATAGAAATCAGATGATGCAACAGCAGCAGCAGCAGCAACAGCAGCAACAGCAGCAGTCCCCGGAACAACACCAGCAGCATCAGCAAATGGGACCGCCCAATCATAATTCAATTATAAATATGCAAGGAAATAATTATTCACAAAAGTTATACAGCGGATATGGCAGCCCAATGAATTTACCCCAGCAGCAGATGCCACCGCAACAATACCTTAATCCGCAATTTAATAATATGAACATGCCGTTTGTGGGACCGTTGAACAATCAGGAATTCAACCCAAATTGTCAACAAAGTACCCAAGATCATAGATCACCATTCAGTAAATTAGAAATGTCGCCCGGTTGTAACCAGGTTACTAGTTCAACTGACATCGTGGCCGAGCGGCAACAGGAAACGGAGGCGCCACCCATCGAAAACTTCATGGATAATTTGAATTCGATATCGGCGGAAAATTTTATGGATAATATAAATTCTATTTCGCAAGAAAACATGAATCATCTGTATAGTCCGTCTGCGATGAGTAACCGGTCGAACTCGCAGGCATCGCGTTACAGCGCTGCGCTTATGAACACGTCCAACATGGTGGTGAACGACATGAGTTCAACTATGGTGCAGTTAGCAGAAGAAAACAAGTACTTCAGTCGAAGGCAATGATTGAGTGTCATAATTATGTGTCATAATTAGTTGTCATAATTAGCTGTCATAATTAGTGTCATTATTAGTGTCATAATTAGAAAAACATGTGTTCACAATTATGGAATTATATATCACTGAGTCATGTGTCGGTGAATGAGTTTAATTTAGTTTAAACTTTATTTATTTTACAACGATCGCGAGGCAAGTTCTAACAACTCGTTGGCGCGGATGAAAGCGTATATGTGGTCATTCGTGTGGGAGGAAACCAGAGTACCCGGAGAAAACCCACCTGTCCAATCTGGCGACCACGTACCATCTCACATACTATCCGATCCGAGGATCGAACCCGGGTTGCATTGGTGAGAAGCGAGCACGCTAACCACTGCGCTAATCTGACAGCCGAATGAGATTGAATAAAAGACAGAAGATATGTTTAAAGCCTCATTCATTATGCGTGTATGGAGAATGTTTCGCATGCTGAGAAGCGGATATTAGAAATCATGATTTCTGTCTAATATTTCCAGTTTCCAATACTACGTGTAATTTGTTCAGAGTTTTAAGAACATTTTTGAAGATCTTGCATCGATTGTCCTATTTGGTTATTTAAAAAGTTTATTTATCGTTGCTACCGGTTGTCCATAATTTATTACATACCTCAACACCTTTCCTGGGCAGGCTCCAGCGGTTAACCAGTACTTGCCGCACCAACCACCATAAAAAACTTTTTTATATAGAGAAACAGGGTCTGAGCGGGGCTCAAACCCGTGACCATCAGTGATGTTGGTTTGCAATTTAGGAATTTAAATGACCTGCGAAGGACACTATCCTAATGGCTACAGCTCTCTCCCTAGTTTGAAGGTATAGCCTTGACTCTAAGGATAGTGTGGAATAATGTTTATGTTACAAGGGTATATATTCAAGTTGTGTTCATGAAATTCAGCTTATTTTTTGACATATATAATGTTATATATGTAGTTATTGTATTACCATAGTTACTGCTATGTATTGGGACAAATTAATATACATGTAAAGAATATTTTGAAATTTCGTTCTTTTTCCCATTGGCGTTAAACCATTTCATTTTGGATACCATTCAAACAGTATTTGCAAAGAACATAGAGCCAGATCAACCGCCACGGAACGTGCCGTCTGATCAGGCTCTATGCTATTTGCTATTCAGGTGATTTTGCTAAGACACTTGGCTATGTAGCAAACAACATAGATCCTGATCAGCACGCAGCATCATGCGTAACGCTGCGGATCTGGATCTATGTTGTTTGCAAAAGCCTTTAAATGTATCCAGAATGCAATTGACACTCCATGAAAATCACAATTTTGCAAGCTTTTCTATATGCCATGATGCAATGCGATGTCTCAGCATTTTATTTACATTACGACAAAAGGGTAAATATAACATGAATTTTGACTTAATAATTAGTTAAATCGAAAAAGTAAAAAATGACCCCAATTTGATCGATTGTGCGATCAATTTTGAAATTAATTTTACTAATAATATGAACAAAGTACATTGTTCTTGTCCCTTGTTGCTATTGGTTTCAACACTAAATTGTTTTGAATGAAATTATGTATATTTAAGTAATTTTGCAATGTACACTACTGTAGCATGCTGGGTAAATTTTAAACCTATAAATAGTTCCAATAATTGTAGCAGACGACAATTCCTTAATGAATTGTTCTTATTTGTAGCTGAAAATACGTCGTGGAATTTCATTAGAATTATGTAACAACACAATTCTAAGGAAATTTCATGACATATGTGACAGCTAGCATACACAGGGTTATATGACACATTGTTAACCCATTCAACACCAAGTAACTCACATGGACTGGTCCATGATATTCATAAACCAATAAATGAATCAGAAAATCACATTTGGACAAGTTCATTTATCAAAATGGGTAATTATGTCTAAAAATAGTCATATCACTGACAAAAAGTGCAGATCCTGATGAGACGGCTCGTCACGAGCCGGCTCATCTGGATCTACACTTTTTGTAAGCCTATTTAGAGGTCTGTGGTGTTGAAAGGGTTAATCCACTGTACATAATGCTATTGTTCTTGTGAAGTTATAACATTTTGAGCTACGTACATAAAATAAAGCACTTTATTATTATTTTAATTTGACCCAAATACATAACTTCTGAGGATTAATGAGGTTAGCTGAAATCCAGAGATATTTTAAGGGTAAAACCACTTTACTTTTTTTTGTAACTTGTTTCATCATTCTGGGATTATAGTTATTTTATCAAATATAGTTAAACCTGTACATAGCAACCACTGAGGAAGGAAGTGCAAACATGGCTTGTTAACCTTTAACACGCTGTAGGCGAAATGAGCAGATAACAAATGTGTAATATTGTTTCTTTTTTCCCCCTAAAAGCAGGGCTTGGACATTTCAGTCAAATCGTCCAAAGATTAATTCTCAATCATAATTTACAGTCTTAGATTTAATTAGTTACTGCAGATGTTTATATTTTAGCATACAGTCTAACTGTCTTAAGCAGCCAGACAAGGTAATCACAGACAGTGGCTGCTTAGCACATGTTGCTGCTTAATAGAGGGCAAATGTATAATAAAACGATATATTGGGAATCTGGAAACTGGCTGCTTAATACAGGTTGGCTGCTTAATACACATGACCAGTCAACCAAGTTTGTTGTATTTTGTCCGCCTCCGTGGTCGAGCAGTTACGGTCGCTGACTTGTATACCACTGTAACCTATCATCACTGATGGTCACGGGTTCGAGCCAGACTCAGCTCTCAGACCGTTTCATTTATATGAAAAAGTTGGCAGTTTCTTACGGAGGTTGGTGCACCCAAGTACTGGTTAACCGCTGGAGCCTGCCCAGGAAAGGTGTTGTTAGGTAAACTGCCCGCCAGCGATATAGCCCAAAATGGTGCTGATGCAGGCGTAAAACCCGAAATATAACATAAATATAACATAATTGTTGTATTTTGAGGCCAAAACTGCCAGTTACATATATACTGACTCGAGATTAGCCAATTTTCTTTTTTATGTGGTTGCTTGTACACGGATTGATTGTAATTGTTAATTGAATCACTACCATTATAATTTGTGTTGCCGTGACGACAGCGTAGTCATAGACAGTTGCCGTTGTCATAGAATGTTCATATTTATCATGGCAACGCAACATTACTGTAGTGGTGCATGCTTATACGTGTGTAATTATAACGCAATAAAAGTCGTTAACTTTGGAATTTCATGATTTCCATAGTAACTGTATATGTGTTATGAAAAAGTGTGATGAATTATGTCAAACATTTAATATGTGCTAGTAAACAGCAAGTGCTATTTTCAAAAATGTTGTGAGAATGTGTTTTTTTATGCGTCGCATGTAATACTATAAAAGTATTGGTCAGTTAACCGGCATTTATACAACTGACCAATGTTATTGTCCCTGTTCAAATAAAACATATTTAAGCTTTGTCTAAGGAGATAATGTCAAATTCTTGCAAATGTGATGAAATTGTATCTTTTTGATTTTCGAAGTCAGTAAAATCTCTTTTAGACTGTACACTTTATCTGATTTAGAGAGGTTCTTGATTTAGAGATGTTCTTGATTTAGAGATGTTCTTTGATTGAGAGATGTTCTTGATTTAGAGATGGTCTTTGATTTACAGATGTTCTTTGATTTAGAGATGTTCTTGATTTAGAGATGTTCCTGATTTAGAGATGTTCTTTGATTTACAGATGTTCTTTGATTTACAGATGTTCTTTGATTTACAGATGTTCTTTGATTTACAGATGTTCTTTGATTTAGAGATGGTCTTTGATTTAGAGATGTTCTTTGATTTAGAGATGGTCTTTGATTTAGAGATGGTCTTTGATTTAGAGATGTTCTTTGATTTAGAGATGGTATTTGATTTAGAGATGTTCTTTGATTTAGAGATGTTCTTTGATTTAGAGATGGTCTTTGATTTAGAGATGGTCTTTGATTTAGAGATGTTCTTTGATTTAGAGATGGTATTTGATTTAGAGATGTTCTTGATTTAGATATGTTCTTTGATTTAGAGATGGTCTTTGATTTAGAGATGGTCTTTGATTTAGAGATGTTCTTGATTTAGAGATGTTCTTGATTTAGAGATGTTCTTTGATTTAGAGATGTTTTTGATTTACAGATGTTCTTGATTTAGAGATGTTCTTTGATTGAGAGATGTTCTTGATTTAGAGATGGTCTTTGATTTACAGATGTTCTTTGTACCGTTTATGAATTTAAAGACAATGTTTCTATATTCAAATACAGCAAGCAGTGTAATGAGAGATATCTCTAATTTTCTATTACCTCCCTTTGCAGAAAAGGTCTGATTTATCCCAACATGTAAATAGGTCCTTTTAGTTAGAATCCTTTGTTTTTACTGCTTTGCCCTAACCAGATGTTACGGTATGATAATGTGATTTTATCAAAATCGTGTTAATTAACTGATAACATTATCTACAAATAAATTCCCATTGCATATACTGTATCTGTTGAGATATACAGTAGTAATTTAATCATCACCTGCGTAGCTTGAGGTCGAAGGTTCAAACTTCATCAACGGTTCATTTTGATATGGCAGGTTGGTGAGCTGTCAGCTAGTTAAATAATGGTTACCTGGCCTTCAAGGATAGGATTCGGGAAGTACTGATGTCCATAATGGGTGTCTAATAAGTCAGAAATGGCTGACCCTTTCAATCGGGGCGACACTATAATAAACAAACACTTTACTTTTACAAGAAGCTAAAGTGGAATAAAATTGCTAGTATGTTATGCAAAGTGCAAAGAACACAACGATAAAAACAGAGGAAAACACTTAATAGAACTTATCTACCTTCAGAGAGTATTCAGGGGCAGTAACTCACTGATGTCTCTCATTGTTCTACCATAAGCAAAGACACGAACAAAATCCTAATAATATAATCCTGAGGTGACACATCTAAAAATAGAAATATACTGAAATATGACGACAGGAAATATTACACAATTTTTTGTTTTTGTTTTTTGTTTGAGCTTATTTACCCTCGCCGCCGGCGAACCATATGGGCGAGCGATTAATTACACAATTATGGAATGCGGGTTTATACCTTGGTTACAATTAAATGTGTGCGTTATCGCGATCCTCCTTGCCATGAAGAGTCTTTTTTTATACGTTAATCGGGTAACGCCTCCAAAAGTATATCAGTCATTTTATTAGTCATTTAGGATAGTGCAGAAGACACTCGTATTCCAAAGCATCCTCTTACATTCCTGTGTCTAGCACCGATACACGAGACCTCGGTTTATAGTCCCATCTGAAAGACTGTTAACCCTTTCCTTCATAGAGATTTAGGTTAATATACTATTATATCTCCATACAAACGACAGCCATTTAGCTATCATGCAGTGGATAAGTAGTCGCCATATCTATCCCAACTCCATAGATATTACTGGGACTACATGAGATTCTGGCCTTTATTATGAACATTGGTTTGGCTACTACATTGTCAATGTATGTAGTATTGGTAATGGCGTCAAGAGGTGCTTCTATGAGGGAAAGGGTCTATGAACATTGGTTTGGCTACTACATTGTCAATGTATGTCGTATTGGTAATGGCTTCAAGAGGTTCTTCTATGAGGGAAAGGGTTTATGAACATTGGTGTGGCTACTACATTGTCAATGTATGTCGTATTGGTAATGGCGTCAAGAGGTGCTTCTATGAGGGAAAGGGTTTATGAACATTGGTTTGGCTACTACATTGTCAATGTATGTCATATTGGTAATGGCGTCAAGAGGTGCTTCTATGAGGGAAAGGGTCTATGAACATTGGTTTGGCTACTACTTTGTCAATGTATGTCGTACTGGTAATAGCGTCAAGTGGTGCTTCTATGAGGGAAAGGGTCTATGAACATTGGTGTGGCTACTACTGTGTCAATGTATTTCGTACTGGTAATGGCGTCAAGAGGTGCTTCTATGAGGGAAAGGGTTTATGAACATTGGTTTGACTACTACTTTGTCAATGTATGTCGTATTTGTAATGGCGTCAAGAGTTGCTTCTATGAGGGAAGGGTTAATATTATTGGAGTTGGACGGGGGGGATTGATGTACTCCCTGGATTTGCAGTCCAACGTGTTAACCACTGGACCAAAAGGGCCTCACATTGTATGTAAATAATGTAGAGGCAAAGGGTCCATATTAGGGAGATTGGACTGCCAGTGTGCTCGTGTCATCTTGGTTTATACAAATTTATTTTAGCTCGATTGCAAAACAAATTCTTTCAACTTATATTAATCACTCTCGAGACCTCATTCCTGATGGAATCCATCGCCATGAAGTGGCAATGTGGAATTTAAATGCCTTGCCTAAGGGCACAATCGTAACGGCTCCAGCGGGGCTCAAACTCCGGACCTTTCGCACCTGAAGCATGTCATCTTGTCATCTTGGAAGCAATTAATTAAATATTAACATATATATACATAATAGAAGAACAATAGAGATTATACGTATTGAAATGTAATTCCGGAGATAAAGATACATAGTGTGTTACAATATATGCATTTAATAGAAGCCGTCCCAGATTATATTTGAATCTCATTATTAAACTTTGTGTTCAAATTGTAGTTACAGGCATAATTAAACTTGTAATAAGAACAAAATGCTTGCAATATTTATGGTATATGATTTGGCATTTTAATATGGAAAACAAGTTCTCTCATTGTTTTTATATTCGATTCTAAGGATTTATATGGAAACTACATGCAATTATTGTTTTGGTGTGTGATTCTAAGGATTTTTATATGAACAAATTACTCTATTATTTTATACGAATTATGATTCTAAGGATTTTAAGGTGAACAAAATGCTCTTATTGTTATGGTACACGATTCTAAGAATTTTAATATGGAAAATTAATACTCATTTTTTGTTTTTGTATATGGTTCTGAGAATTTTAATATGGAAAACAAATGCTTTTATTGTTTTGGTATACGATTCTAAGAATTTTAATATCAACAAATTATTCAATTATATTATATTACATGAATCTAAGGATTTTAATATAACCAAAATGATCCGATTGTTGTGGTATATTTTACTAAGAATTTTAATATGGAAAGCAAAATTAATACATTTATTATTTTGGTATGTGATTCTGAGAATTTTAATATGGAAAGCAAAATTAATACATTTATTATTTTGGTATGTGATTCTGAGAATTTTAATATGGAAAGCAAAATGAATACTTTTATTATTTTGGTATGTGATTCTGAGAATTTTAACCCTTTACTCCTCATCAGAAGAGGTCAATTACTCATTTGATCTCGATCCTGTATAATCAGTCCTGTTCAGTGGCTGTACTATGTAGATGCCATAAATTCAAACTGAATAACTACAATCTCTCACTGCAGTCAGGGTTCCCTCTGTTGGAATTTTTGTCTGTGCCATTTCTGTCGCCAATTGAAAAAAAATGGAGCCAATTTGAAAAACGTGTAGCCAACTAAGATATAGTTTACATATAAATATTTGAAGCCTTGCATTGTGCCAAAAAAATGAAATTTAAAAAAAAAGTTGCACCAAACATTTTCACCAATTAACAAACTTTAGAGCCAATATTTGTTTTTTGTTGCAATTGACGCCATTGGTAACCGACAGCGGGAACCCTGGCAGTGTTAGCAAGTGAGACAATGTTTAATGAGTATGGTGTGATTATCCAGTCTTCCAGTGTCATTATTTGGTGCATACATTTGTATTTTACTGTTTTTTGCTTTGTTAACTCTGCATGCTGGGTAAAATAAATGCTATAAATAGTTCAAATAATTGTAGCAGACGACGTTACATTAAATATATATTAATGTCTATTTCTTATTTGTAGCTAAAAACTGTAAACTAATAATATGTTGTGGAATTTCATAAGAATTGGGTCGTTACAGCACAATTATAAGGAAATTCCGTGACATATTTGACTGTTATTTTCGCCGCTAGCGTGCAAAGTGTCAAGTTTCTCACGCATTTATCGGCAGTTTGGGGGTAGAAGTTTATTCGAAATATATCTTTAACAGAATACTACCAATACAACTAGAGGATATGAATCTCGTATTGAACTAAACTTAACCCATTACATTTGTTGAACGATAACTTCAAAATGTAACATTTTATCCAAAAAAGTGAATTTTATGAATATTAAAAACAAATTTCGTGGAAATTAAGGCTGATGCTATGTATAAGGGGATTCATAAAAAAATTAATATATCTGGTACCCAGTACAAAAATGGCACCTGATGCAAAAATCATACTGACTTGCCAAGTTATATACATAACCAGACATATAGGGTTGATGACAGGTTTTTTATTTAGCCTTGGATTGTTAAAATAATCTTTAAATCGTTATAAATGACCGTCAATTGTTATAAATAGCATTAAATCGTTTTATATGATCATCATTGGTTATAAATAGCATTAAATGGCAATAAATAACCGACAATGGTTATAATTAGCTGTTAATGGTTTAAATAACCGTTGATGGTTATAAAGAGCATTAAATGGTTGTAAATGACGGGCAATGGGTATAAATAGCATTAAATGGTTGTAAATGACGGGCAATGGGTATAAAGAGCATTAAATTGTTATAAATAACCATCAATTGTTATAAATAGCATTAAATTGTTATAAATAATGGGTCAATGGTTATAAATAGCATTAAATTGTTATAAATAATGGGTCAATGGTTATAAATAGCATTAAATTGTTATAAATAACTGTCAATTGTTATAAATAGCATTAAATTGTTATAAATAACCGTCAATTGTTATTAATAGCATTAAATTGTTATAAATAACCATCAATTGTTATAAATAGCATTAAATTGTTATAAATAATGGGTCAATAGTTATAAATAGCATTAAATTGTTATAAATAATGGGTCAATGGTTATAAATAGCATTAAATGGTTGTAAATAACATTGATTAGTCATAGATGGTTATAAATAACCTTAAATGGTTATAAATAGCCACAGAAGCTTATACTGAAAAGTAGTCTTAACCCTTTGCACACTAGCGGCAGATAAAATCACTTTTGCAAACAGCATTGAGCCAGATCTGGCGGCTCAGAACGTGCTATCTGATCAGGCTCTATACTGTTTGCTATTCAGATAGTGGAGCTAAAACACTTGGCTGAATAGCAAACAACATAGATCCTGATCAGATGTGGCATCATGCCGTGGCTGATCTGGATCTATGTTGCTTAGAAATGTGATTTTATTTACTCAGCAGGCAAAGGGTTAAGCTGTTATAAATACTCTTGATTATTTTATTGATGTCCGTAAAATGTTATGAATAGCCTTTACACACCAATATGTAATATTTGATGCAGCTGCATTTTAGTGTTTGCTGAGCTTTTTTTCCAGTAAAATGCTCTATTTTTGTGCTTTAACATATTCTGTTGTTACGAGTGCTTCAACATATTCTGTTGTTACGAGTGCTTCAACATAGTCTGTTATTACAAGTGCTTCAACATATTCTGTTGTTACGATTGCTTCAACATATTCTGTTGTTACGAGTGCTTCAACATATTCTGGTTGTTACGAGTGCTTCAACATATTCTGGTTGTTACGAGTATTTCAACATATTATGTTGTTATGAGTGCTTCAACATATTCTGTTGTTACGAGTGCTTCAACATATTCTGTTGTTACGAGTGCTTCAACATATTTCTGTTGTTACGAGTGCTTCAACATACTCTGTTGTTCCGAGTGCTTCAACATACTCTGTTGTTACGAGTGCTTCAACATATTCTGTTGTTACGAGTGCTTCAACATATTCTGTTGTTACGAGTGCTTCAACATATTCTGTTTGTTACGAGTGCTTCAACATATTCTGTTGTACGAGTGCTTCAACATTCTGTTGTTACGAGTGCTTCAACATATTCGTGTACGAGTGCTTCAACATATTCTGTTGTTACGAGTGCTTCAACATATTCTGTTGTTACGAGTGCTTCAACATATTCTGTTGTTACGAGTGCTTCAACATATTCTGGTACGAGTGCTTCAACATATTCTGTTGTTACGAGTGCTTCAACATATTCTGTTGTTACGAGTGCTTCAACATATTCTGTTGCTAGAGTGCTATGTATGATCTATGCAATGGTTGTTACGAGTGCTTCAACATATTCTGGTTGTTACGAGTGCTTCAACATATTCTGGTTGTTACGAGTGCTTCAACATATTCTGGTTGTTACGAGTGCTTCAACATATTCTGTTATGAGTGCTTCAACATATTCTGTTGTTATGAGTGCTTCAACATATTCTGCTGTTACTAGTGCTTCAACATATTATGTTGTTACGAGTGCTTCAACATATTATATTTGTTACTAGTGCTTCAACATATTCTGTTGTTACTAGTACTTCAACATATTCTGTTGTTACGGGTGCTTCAACATATTCTGTTGTTACGAGTGCTTCAACATATTCTGTTATTACAAGTGCTTCAACATATTCTGTTGTTACGATTGCTTCAACATATTCTGGTTGTCACGAGTGCTTCAACATATTCTGTTGTTACGAGTGCTTCAACATATTCTGTTGTTACGATTGCTTCAACATATTCTGGTTGTTACGAGTGCTTCAACATATTCTGTTGATACGAGTGCTTCAACATATTCTGTTATTACAAGTGCTTCAACATATTCTGTTGTTACGATTGCTTCAACATATTCTGGTTGTTACGAGTGCTTCAACATATTCTGTTGTTACGAGTGCTTCAACATATTCTGTTGTTACGAGTGCTTCAACATATTCTGTTGCTAGAGTGCTATGTATGATCTATGCAATGGTTGTTATGAGTGCTTCAACATATTCTGGTTGTTACGAGTGCTTCAACATATTCTGTTGTTACGAGTGCTTCAACATATTCTGTTGTTACGAGTGCTTCAACATATTCTGTTGTTACGGGTGCTTCAACATATTCTGTTGTTACGAGTGCTTCAACATATTCTGTTATTACAAGTGCTTCAACATAGTCTGTTGTTACGATTGCTTCAACATATTCTGGTTGTTACGAGTGCTTCAACATATTCTGTTGTTACGAGTGCTTCGACATATTCTGTTGTTACGAGTGCTTCAACATATTCTGTTGTTACGAGTGCTCCAACATATTCTGTTGTTACGAGTGCTTCAACATATTCTGTTGCTAGAGTGCTATGTATGATCTATGTAATGGTTGTTACGAGTGCTTCAACATATTCTGGTTGTTACGAGTGCTTCAACATATTCTGTTGCTAGAGTGCTTCAACATATTCTGTTGTTAGAGTGCTTCAACATATTCTGTTGTTACGAGTGCTTCAACATATTCTGTTGCTAGAGTGCTTCAACATATTCTGTTGCTAGAGTGCTTCAACATATTCTGTTGTTACGAGTGCTATGTATGATCTATGCAATGGTTGTTAATGCAGAACACATTTTACATGTTTATGCATTTGGAGATTTTTGTGCCTTATATCGATCATTATATGAATTTTACCGGTAAATGTGCTGTATATATATACATTCTACTTATATCATCAGCTTACATGAGCACGTGTAGTGCACAGTGAGCTTTTCTGATCACCCAATGTCCGTCCGTTTGCCTGTCAGGTCAGCGATTAATTTGAACGAGATCTCCTCCCATACCACTTGACCAATTCCATGTAAACTTTTACATGTATGATCTGTGGAGTGGATGGTCCTCTACCATATACCTAAAATAAACTGGATCTAGCAGGAACTCTGCTTTCCATGGCAACGTAAAGGATTTCAGTATTCACAAATCATCTCTAATATTGATTTCAACCAAAATAGCAAAAATGCGGCCCTGTTAACCCTTAAAAGCTGAATAAATTAGAAGGAATGTGCAAACAACATAGATCCAGATCAACTGCAGCATATTGCTGCATCTGATCAGGATCTATGTTGTTCGCTATTCAGTCAAGTGTTTTAGCTCCACTATCCGAATAGCAAACAGAACAGAGCCTGATCTGACGGAACAATCTGTGCCGTCTCATCTGACTCTATGCTGTTTGCAAAAGTAACTTTAGTTGCGATTAACAGGGGGAACACTTAGGTATTTCTGAAAATTTGCGCCCAATCCAAACCCGAGTCACATGCCTGGTAGCTGAGTTACTTACCCACTCAGCCACTACTCACTTATTCCAAAATCAACGATATTGGGCTTTACGTAATCACTAATGGAATGATTAGATTAACAGTAACAAACACAAAGAGAATCCTAAACCCTCAGCACGCTGCAGAATATTTGTCGTTGACTTCCCAGTCCGTGTCGTGCGGGGTGGGGTTAAAAAACAAGGCCATTAGGGCAAATTTTGAGAAAAAAACCAGTCCATAATTTTACCAAACATTCATGAATCTTGATGAAATCTCTCGTGAGTTCGAAGTTGTGTCACACAACGGTAAAACAAGTAGGGCAAATCTTGAGCTAGTGTTTGTATAGTTGTGGGACAATGGAGGTTCTAGAGTTAACAGTGGCCCTGGCAATCAACGTCAGTCTCGCTATCCTCAGGTGAGTGAAATAGGCGGCCATCTGGGCGGCCATCTTCTTTCACATTTCTGTGGCTAAAACATTTTTGTTTAGTTTCTTAGGATATTGTTTAATTCAAATATTGTTCTTGTTGAAAGAAGCATCACACTATATATATCTGAGGGTAAAACTATGGAACACTATTTATTCGCAAGCATTTATATTTCGCAAATATTTTCGATGTAAGTTGATCGTGAATTCATGATTCTCGTGAATAATACCAAATCACCATTTTATGAAAGTCAATATTATATAATACATATATTACATAAAACATTCATTTTGATATTTCGCGATACATCACAGATGCGTGAATGCAAAATCATTGAAAATCTGAAAATTGTCAAAATCACGAAATAAAGTATGAAGAATGAAAATAACAGGCAGTTGTTTGAGTTAAAGCAGCATTACATCGTAATAAAGGATGTTTTGGGTAAAAAATCGAAATAATTGCTCAGAAACGATAAAATTCCAATGAATTTAAACCGTCGTATACGCGAACTTGTTTATCAACACACGAAATGTAAACACGCACAGCGCGCATGCGTGAAACAACAGAGAATGTAGAAAACAATGTATATATTTTTAACATGAAAGACTATCTATCTTCCTCTAATGTCGAACACCTCGCAGGGATGTAGTCTGTAGACATGTCCCTAAAAGACTTAGCTAACAGAGGTATGAATCAACTTATCAAGTAATTTAATTAAAAAAGACAACGTGGGACAATTGGGGGACGATGCATTCCGAATGTAAACAAGTGCGAACGATGCGTTCCGGTTGTAAACAAGTGCATTACTGATTGACTCGGAAAGTCCTACTTTCGGTTTCGAGTTTGTTTTATCAAATGAACATAAGCATACAAAGTATAATGTTAGAATGTGTAGCAGCATTGCTACGCATACGTAAAAATTGAATTTTTCAAATATCTTTTATTTCATTACGATGTAATGCTGCTTTAAACTCGTTGAAAAAATAGCCTCAGAAACTATTTAGCCAAATTGTTAAAACAAAAGTGCTCTTGTTTGTTACATTATAAATGAGTTCATAAAATATGTGTCCGAAATGTCTGTCCAATGATTGTATCACATTGTTGTGTCTATATTAACCCATTCAACACCAAGTAACTGACATGGACTGGTCCATGATATTTTTAGACCAATAAATTAATAACAAAATTACATTTGGATCAGTTCATTTATCAAAATGGGTAAAAAAAATTCTAAAAATAGTTATATTACTTGAAAAAGGTGCAGATCCTGATGAGACGGCTCGTCACGAGCCGGCTCATCTGGATCTACACTTTTTTGTAAGCCAATTTAGAGGTCTGTAGTGTTGAAAGGGTTAAGGATAATTTCCTTGACACTAGCGCTGTTGAAGGCTAGTTTATTTTAGCCCTTCTTTAGAAATTAAGTTACCACCAAATGAAACAACTATACAGTATCACTTGGAATACTGTAGGTGATTAGGTTATATTTGCGGTTACATTTTCATGGGTTTTCTTTTTTAAATTTACATTTATCTAGACATAATGATTCATTGTGCGATTCGTGAAAAAATGTCGTGAAAAAATGTCGTCTCTGCCTGCATGAATCATGTCTTCTAGAACATTTGTCTAAATCTACAGTATTCAGTTTTCTGTTCCCATTTCACCCCCATGTTAATGCTTCATTATTGATTATGTTTTGTACAATTTGTTGAGTCTAGATGAATGTATTACATAGCAAATATATATATATTTCAAACAGAGCCGAGTTTTGTTATTTTTACCCGAACATGAGCACACGGTCGAACATGATCACACTGTAGAACATGAGCACACGGCCGAACATGGGCACATTGTAGAACATGAGCACATGGTCGAACATTGGCACACTGTAGAACATGAGCACACTGTAGAACATGAGCACACTGTAGAACATGTGCACACTGTAGAACATGAGCTCATATTGTAGAACATGAGCACATACTGTAGAACATGGCCATATTGTATAACATGAGCACACTGTAGAACATGGGCACATTGTAGAACATGAGCACACGGTCCAACATGGGCACATTGTAGAACATGAGCACACGGTCCAACATGAGCACACGGTCGAACATGGGCACATTGTAGAACATGATCACACTGTAGAACATGGACACCTTGTAGAACATGAGCACATGGTCGAACATGGACACATTGTAGAACATGAGCACACGGTCCAACATGGGCACATTGTAGAACATGAGCACACGGTCCAACATGGGCACACTGTAGAACATGGGCATACTGTAGAACATGAGCACACTGTAGAACATGAGCACACTGTAGAACATGGGCATACTGTAGAACATGGGCATACTGTAGAACATGGGCACACTGTAGAACATGTGCATACTGTAGAACATGTGCATACTGTAGAACATTGGAATACTGTAGAACATTGGAATACTGTATAACATGGGCACACTGTAGAACATGAGCACACTGTAGAACATGTGCATACTGTAGAACATTGGCATACTGTATAACATGGGCATACTGTAGAACATGAGCACACTGTAGAACATGAGCACACTGTAGGGCATGGGCACACTGTATAACATGGACATACTGTAGAACATGAGCACACTGTATAACATGGACATATTGTAGAACATGAGCACACTGTAGAACATGGACATACTGTAGAACATGAGCACACTGTAGAACATGAGCACACTGTAGGGCATGGGCACACTGTAGGGCATGAGCACACTGTATAACATGGACATATGTAGACATGAGCACATGTTGGTGAACATGGCACACTGTAGCATGGCAACTGTAGTGGGAACATGAGCACACTGTAGAACATGGGCACACTGTAGAACATGAGCACACTGTATAACATGTGTTGAACATGGGCACAGTGTAGAACATGGGCACACTGTAGAACATGAGCACACTGTAGAACATGAGCACACTGTAGAACATGAGTACACTGTAGGGCATGAGCACACACATTGTAGAACATGAGCACACTGTAGAACATGGGCATACTGTAGAACACGAGCATAATGTAGAACATGGGCACATATACTGTAGAACATGATCACATATACTGTAGAACATGTGCACACTGTAGAACATGAGCACACTGTAGAACAAGAGCTCACGGTTGAACATGAGCACACGGTTGAACATGGGCACATTGTAGAACATGGGTACACTGTAGAACATGAGCACACGGTTGAACATGAGCACACGGTTGAACATGAGCACACTGTAGAACATGAGCACACTGTAGAACATGGGCACACTGTAGAACATGAGCACACTGTATAACATGAGCACATGGTTGAACATGGGCACAGTGTAGAACATGGGCACACTGTAGAACATGAGCACACTGTAGAACATGAGCACACTGTAGGGCATGAGCACACACACTGTAGAACATGAGCACACTGTAGAACGTGGGCATACTGTAGAACATGAGCATAATGTAGAACATGGTCACATATACTGTAGAACATGAACACATATACTGTAGAACATGAACACATATATTGTAGAACATGTGCACACTGTAGAACATGAGCACACTGTAGAACAAGAGCTCACGGTTGAACATGAGCACACGGTTGAACATGGGCACATTGTAGAACATGGGTACACTGTAGAACATGAGCACACGGTTGAACATGAGCACACGGTTGAACATGAGCACACGGTTGAACATGAGCACACTGTAGAACATGAGCACACTGTAGAACATGAGTACACTGTAGAACATGAGCACATATACTGTAGAACATGTGCACACAATAGAACATGAACATACTGTAGAACATGGGCACATTGTAGAACATGGGTACACTGTAGAACATGAGCACACGGTTGAACATGAGCACACGGTTGAACATGAGCACACGGTTGAACATGAGCACACTGTAGAACATGAGCACACTGTAGAACATGAGCACACTAGAACATGAGCACACTGTAGAACATGAGCACACTGTAGAACATGAGCACACTGTGGAACATGGGCACACGGTCGGGGGGCATCATCTGCACTCCTTACAGTGTATTGATATAGGGGCACTACACTTCAATGTATTGGCACTAACTGTAGGAAATTTTGAAATATTGGGAATGCATCTTGCATCTAGAACTGATTAATCAAGTTGTTATGAAAATATATGCATTAGTCATTGAGACTGATCATTTGGTTAGCACTTTGAGTTTAAAGCTGCACCCGTAGCTTTGGTCATATGGCGGTCCTCCAGCTATTATTGGTGTACAAAGAACCTGAGTGCCTCTGAGTATAGCTGTATTTAACCCTTTCAACACCAAGTAACTGACATGGACTGGTCCATGATATTTTTAGACCAATAAATGAATAGCAAAATTACATTTGGATCAGTTCATTTATCAAAATGGGTAATTTTTTTTCTAAAAATAGTTATATTACTTGAAAAAAGTGCAGATCCTGATGAGACGGCTCATCTGGATCTACACTTTTTTGTAAGCCAATTTAGAGGTCTGTGGTGTTGAAAGGGTTAAGGCACGGGCGAGCACCCATGGAGCATTAGTCATTGAGACTGATCATTTGGTTTGCACTTTGAGTTTAAAGCTGCTCCCGTAGCTTTGGCCATATGGTGGTTCTCCAGCTATTATTGATGTACGAAGAACCTGAGTGCCTCTGAGAATAGCTGTATTTAAGGCACGGGCGAGCACCCATGGATGTTGAATTACCGGCAAGCCAGCTAAGATGGTTTCCTCGCATGGAATAATTCCACACCCTCATTTGGATCCGAACCTACAGCTGTGAGGGGACAGTGAGTTGAAGTTCGACGTCCGTAACCACTTGGCTACAGAGGCCCCCTGAACACGATAGAGTTACGGTCTTGCGCAACAATAATTCCACACACTGGGACACAAGCTCCTGAGGATTGCCCCCCCCCCCCCGGCTGTACACACCATTTCATTTGAAATTCTATTTGCACATGCATGTTTCACATTCTTATTTTGTATCAATACGCTTAGTTTATACACATTTATTTTAGCTCGATTGCGAAACAAGTTCTTACAACTTGTATTAATCACTCTCGAGACGTCATTCCTGATGAAATTCATCGCCACGAGGGAGAGAGAGAAGAGGCAACGTGGAAATTAAATGCCTTGCCTAAGGGCGCAATCGTGATGGCTCCAGCAGGGCTCGAACTCTGGACCTGAAGCGAACGTGCATCAACTGCGCTATCACGATTTTCCACTCAATACGTTTGCGATGCCCCTAAAGAAATAAATGAAGCAACAGCAAGTTACAGCAATGCACGAAGCCTCCAGCTGTGGTTCGTACAGTTTTGAGATGAACATAATGAATAGTGAATTAAATCACTGCACACTCTCATGTAAACGACTCCATCACGTACACAGATATGCTACATAGAACATAATGTATAGTGAATTAAATCACCGTACACTCTCGTGTAAACGACTCCACGTACACAGATATGCTACATAGAACATAATGGATAGTGCATTAAATCACCGTACACTCTCGTGTAAATGACTCCACGTACACAGATATGCTACATAGAACATAATGGATAGTGAATAAAATCACTGCACACTCTCGTGTAAACGACTCCACGTACACAGGTCTGCTACATAGAACATAATGTATAGTGAATTAAATCACTGCACACTCTCGTGTAAACGACTCCACGTACACAGATATGCTACATAGAACATAATGGATAGTGAATAAAATCACAGCACACTCTCGTGTAAACGACTCCACGTACACAGGTCTGCTACATAGAACATAATGTATAGTGAATTAAATCACTGCACACTCTCGTGTAAACGACTCCACGTACACAGATATGCTACATAGAACATAATGGATAGTGCATTAAATCACCGTACACTCTCGTGTAAATGACTCCACGTACACAGATATGCTACATAGAACATAATGGATAGTGAATTAAATCACTGCACACTCTCGTGTAAACGACTCCACGTACACAGATATGCTACATAGAACATAATGGATAGTGAATTAAATCACTGCACACTCTCGTGTAAACGACTCCACGTACACAGATATGCTACATAGAACATAATGTATAGTGATTAATCACGACACTCTCGTGTAAACGACTCCACGTACACAGGTTGCTACATAGAACATAATGTATAGTGAATTAAATCACTGCACACTCTCGTGTAAACGACTCCACGTACACAGATATGCTACATAGAACATAATGTATAGTGAATTAAATCACAGCACACTCTCGTGTAAACGACTCCACGTACACAGATATGCTACATAGAACATAATGGATAGTGAATTAAATCACCGTACACTCTCGTGTAAACGACTCCAACGTACACATATATGTTACATAGAACATAATGGATAGTGCATTAAATCACTGCACACTCTCGTGTAAACGACTCCACGTACACAGATATGCTACATAGAACATAATGTATAGTGAATTAAATCACCGTACACTCTCGTGTAAACGACTCTATCACGTACACAGATATGCTACATAGAACATAATGGATAGTGAATTAAATCACAACATTTCAGTAGATCGAAGCCGAGTGCATTCCAACAGAAAATTCCGACTTAAATGTCGGGTAGTTAACGGGCAAAGTAACGAAGAAGACACAATATGGCAAAGTGGATATCAACTTCATGGGTGAAGAGAAGCGGATCGTGAAAGAACCAGAACAAATATTGAAATTACATCATGCAGGATAAAGAAGCTATGGAGAACGAAAGGCAAAATGTCGTAAATGATGTCAAAGTGGAGAGCATTAAAGTGGAGAGGGAACGAAGCATTGGAGGATTGAGATGTAATTGACCACGTAAGCTATAAATAGATCTACACTAATGACATGAAACATGACTTTGATCCGACTTCAAGATAACCAGAGCATTCGGCTTAACCGACTTTGACATTATGGATGTAGACTATACTTATTTGATTTAATTTAGCTATTGTTTATGGTTGGTTTAACAACAGCAGCATGAGTCATATGGAGTATGTATGTATGTTACATTAATGTCAAACCCCTCTCGGGGACCTAGACATTTTTCTTGGGCAGGCTCAGCCGACCTAAGCGATTAACCAATACTAAGCAATGTGTGTGAGGTGCCTTGCTCAATGACACTACATACGTGGCTTGACCGAGTATCGAACCCGGGACCTTCTATTCCAAATCCGACGCTCTACCACTGGACCACGGACGCCACATGGAGACTCAGACTCCCGCTATTATTGATGGAGGAAGATCGAGTGGTTGCGCATCCAAGACATGAATCAGAGAGAACCACCTACCTTCCACAAGTCAGCTGGCTAGGTTCCTCTCATGAAAGTAATTGCAAGTGATTTGAAGTTAACGACCATAACCACTCGGCCATAATTTTGTAGTCAGCTTAACTCTTCACTAACAACAGTTGATGCCTTTAACCCTATACCGTACATGGAATTATGGTCATTTCGGACCATGGTCATTTCGGCCCATATTCGTGGGCCGAAATGACCATGAGCCGAAATGACCATGGTCATTTCGGCCCATATGTCTGGTCATTTCGGCCCACCTCCATGTTCATTTAGGCCCATATGTCTGGTCATTTCGGCCCACCTCTATGGTCATTTCAGCCCATGTTTATGTCTACGTGGGCCGAAATTACCAGCATAGATGGGCCGAAATGACCAGCTACATTGGCATTTTGGCAGGTCTATGGAAAGGATCGGAACATATCAAGATCAACAACAAAGTTACAAAAAAACGTCTCTGAGTTTATTATTACATAAAGCACATTTAGCAACATTTATGAGTATACATTCTCGTCATAAATCAGCGTAACCGTCATGCACTTACAGCACATGTAGTAGGGTCCGTTTTAGCCTCCATACTTTAAACCAGTTATTCCTTGTAGATATACAATGTAATGGTCAGTGAGACGCAACCGTGCGTAGCGAGTTTAACTCTAGGATATGTGTATGATCGTTATGTAGCGTGGTATTCCAACGCAGTCACTTCCAATATCGTATGATAGTCGGACGTCTTTTATAAAGAGAGCATTTTATAATATAGCTAGAGAATAGAAGTCTTCAACAGTATTATTCAGAACCAAAGCATTCGAGAGCCTTGTTGTCGACGGAGATCGAATAGAGTGATGAATCGTATAGGGTGTTGTCATTTTACTGATCCCCCATAATACGAAACCCTACCACAATGGAGCCCAAACGAGGGACGACGAGGCAGAGTACCGAACGTACAGTTCAACATAGGAGCCGATCAATTTTTGAAGAGCGTGTATACCACATAGTGAAGCTGACGGACAGTTGTGAACACTATATTATATTTTATTGTGTAATTTTTATTTGTGATACGTGTGGGTTCACTACCTACTTAGTACACATATTAAGTGCAGTGCTGTGGGTTCATCATATTCATGGATGTATAGAAGTGTTCCAGGTGTGAGTGTACGTAGTGATAGAGATTTTTGTATGTTGTATGATTTTTCAGCGAGATGACGACGGCGATTTTTGAGAGTGTCTGTGCACACATCACCAGCATGAAGATAGCCTCATAACCATTCACGTCCATTTGCATGAGTCACAATTCTTAACCTATTATCATCAGAGTAATTCACCAGATTGCCGACAGTCAGCCAGCTGTATTTCTTGCCCTGTCGATTTCCCGCTATATATTTTCCCGTTTATTTTTGTAAAAGTTCTCGTGGTTTCTCAGGTCCAAATAATCCATTTGCCTGTTGATTGGTCGTAATATTGCGTTGCTAAGACAGAGTTGAATGTTTAAGTAGATAAGAAATACAATGAGTAATGTATAGTAGATTGCATAAACACGTTTGTTTCAGTTTTTCATTGGTGTAGCCCTACAAGACCCGTGCCGTCAGATGATGTGCCGATATTGTTCAATTAGATTTCACATACTTACCACATGGTGTAGCCACGTGATATGATATTTCCCGTGACGCTATAGTATTTGTTAGTAATAACCATTCAGAGCGAAGCACGTGCCCACATTCTTGCATAATTAGATAAATAAAGATTGTGTAGTAAAATATACTTTTATTTCAGCTGACAGTTTTAACAACTCCGAGATAGTTTATGGTTTAGAGAATTGATGAATATACTAATTGATTAAGCTTACATTGTTATTACCCATGCATTTAATTTTCAGTACATTGCAGACATTATTTTCTGACTGCTGCTGATAAGATTGATAACATGCATTTAGCAATAGTATAGTTAGAATAATTTTGCTATTGATTTAGTTTTTCAGAGGAGGGTCCATACTGTTTGTTATTCTATAGATGCTAATACTTGTGATTATTTAGTTTTATATATAGACGCTCAATAATTAGTATGCATGCATATAGAACTATAGTTAATTAGGAACTAAAACATACTAACACATAGATTTAATTTGTTGATACTTGTAGTAAGTGGTTGATGCTTTAGTTACAAGCATATATAGATGTTAAGAAATTTATTTTCACCAAAATACTTTGATTATATTTTCACCAAAATACTTTGATTATATTTTTTTACATTTATGAATTAAATAAACAATAGTTGAACTTGTTATGCATACAGGTTGGATTTGAAGTCGATTGATAAGAATTAATGCTGAATTAGTGTGACATTAGTGACACATAGGGTTGTGAAATTATCTGAACTGATCTGGTTTTTGTAAATTGTGTACAACTTGCAAAGCGAAAGTGAAAGTAGACTGAAAGTGATAGTTGAACTTTGATTTTGTATAGTTAATTTTGTGTGATGTACTACAGTTGCATTCTTAATTGAATTAATTAGTTGAACTTGAATCAATTAGTTGGATCATTGGTTCCATGGTTCAGTGGCATATTGATTTAAATAGTTTGATTGATTTTTTTTGGTTAGTGGTATAGTGATGTATAATTAGTCTTGATTTTGAAATAAATCTGACTCTTGCATTGGAACTTATACAATACTGATGAATCAAATGAAATACCTAGCTGAATGTCATATTGATGTAACTTTTACATAAAGTCAGTGCACATATGAACTAACTTGAATACAGCTTTGGTACTTCAGTGTTTGATTGAATATGGAACAGTGCTGTTGATTTTGATTTTTCTTGATCTTATATGGTGATTTGAAAATTACCATTTGGTGGAATACTGCTTTAACTGTTAATAAGGATCAATGCACTGATTGCTTTGAGTTTATTGAGACAATAGTGCATTACTTGTAACTATACTTTACACTTCAGTACTTACAGGTATTTACAGGTATTTAGTTTGGTGTACTTGCACTAGTGAACTTTTGATCTTATTGAAAGGCAGTAGTATCAGTATGGAAGAGGATAAGTTAGGATATGCTGCAGGAGGGGAAGAGGAGGATGATGTGATTTTAACAACAGAAGACCTTGAATTATTAAAGGCATTTATGATGTTGAAAAGGAGACCTGTTTCTTCAAAGGAGGAAGAGATGGCTTCATTTATGAGCACAATGGGGGGAGTTAAGGAGGAGAGAAGGCCTATGCATACTAGGATGGAGATGCTACATGATATGCATAAAGGAACTATCATTACCCTAAGCTGTCTACCTTTTTTGGGACTGATAACAAAGGTGAAGTGTCATTCGAGACTTTTAAATTTGAAGTTGAAGCTGTGTGTGCTTCGAAGTCCTTCACCGATGCACAGATACTGCTTTGAATACGTCGTTCCCTGAAGGGACAAGCAGGTGATATAATCAGGAGATTAGGAGTAGAGGCCACCAGACAGGAGATAATGCTTAAGCTTAATAGTACATTCGGAATTATCGAAACATCTGAGACCATCATGAAGTTGTTTTACTCATGTATACAACAGACAGGTGAATCGATAACCACCTATGCTTCCAGACTTGAAGAGTTGTTTACTAGAGCCTGCAACCTCAAGGCAATGAAGAGGACAGATAACCATATCCTGAAGAGTGTTTTATACCAGGGTCTACACAAGGACTTGAAGCAAATGGCCATCTTCCAGTACAGCACATTGGAAGATTATGACAGATTCCTGATGGAACTTAGGAAGATAGAAGCAGAGCTAAAGGGCGACGTAAGTGAGGAGCCAAAGGCCAAGCCATGCAAGCCAGCTGTCAAGAAGGAAGATGAGGGGAAGGACAACGACCTTCTGAAAGCTATGGCTGAGCAGATGGAAGAGATGAGGAAGACTATTATGGCTAGAATAGACAGCCTGGAGAAAGGTCAAGAGGGAAAGAAGGCATACGGGGCCACATCAGAATATATGACTTATACCAACCGAGGAGGATATCGAGGTAATAGGAGGGGGCGAGACAACTATAGAGGGCGATTCCAAGATAGAGGCAGAGGGAGAGGCGACTACAAGCCAACTAGACCTACAGGCAGCACTACCTTCCAGCCCACCTGCTATAACTGCAACCAGAAGGGACACCTAGCCAACGCCTGTCACAAGAGGGATGAGAGAGCCTGCTACACATGCAACGAGACAGGACACCTTGCAAGAAACTGCCCAAAAGAGTAAGTGCCTCAGTTACGGGATCAAACTCGGGCACCGGTGCAGGCTACGAAGGTCTCAAATTAGTTGGTGAAGTAAACGAGGCAACAGCTACCATCAATGGAGTGGAGACGAAAGCCTTACTAGATACAGGCAGCTGCATCAGCTTGATGTCAGAGAAGTTTTATACAGAGCACTTCAAGGATATCCCAATACAGCCACTGAATGAGATCATCAATGTAGAATGTGCGGAGGGAAGCAAGCTACCCTACCAAGGATATATAGTAAAAGATCTTCAGATTTTGACAGGACTTCCACATTCTACTTCACATCCCTGCCTTCTACTAATTACACCAGCGACTCAGTACTGTGCTTTGACACCTATTCTGCTAGGAACCAACATCCTTAGTGAGCTGATGGCAGAGTGCAGAGAAGCGCATGGTGAGAGATACCTACAGAAGGCCAAGCTACACACTCCTTGGTTTTTAACATTCCGATGCATGACAGTGAGAGACAAGGAGTTGAGTAGGAATAAAGACAGAGTGGCAGTAGTGAAGTGCGCAGAGATAGCCAGAGTGATCATAGGTCCCAATGATAGTGTGAACCTACGTGGCTATACTGACAAGGAGATAGATCACCAGCCAACGACAGCGATGATACATGAGTGTGAGGACTCTGCACTACCAGACTTCATAGATCTGACCCCTACAGCTTTGCACTACACATACAAGAAGATGGGAGAGGTTATTGTGAACATCACCAACCTCACTACGAACACTATCACAATAGCTCCCAAAGCTATTATATGTGAATTACAGCCAGTTACCGTAGAAGAGACAGAGAGTGCAGAGAGGAGAAACGACATAGAGAAAGTGTTTAGCGAAATTCACATTGCTTCAGACTTGGATCAAGAGCAGGATACTAAGCTGAGAGATGTATTGGCAAAGCATGTTGAGATTTTCTCCAAGAGTGACACGGATATCGGCAACTGTGATTTGATCAAACACAGGATAGATCTCATAGATCCGATACCATTTAAACAGAGACATCGACGCATAGCACCAGCTATGATAGAGGAGGTCCGGAAGCACTTACAGCAGCTTCTGGCAGCGAAGATCATTAGGAAGTCGAAGTCTCCATGGTCTTCGAATGTGGTGCTAGTGCGGAAGAAAAATGGTAAGTTGCGCATGTGTGTCGACTACCGGATGCTCAACATCAAGTCGGTGAAGGACGCGTATGCACTACCGAGAATCGCAGAAGTCTTCGACGTCCTTCACGGTGCCAAGTACTTCAGTACCATCGACATGAAGGCGGGTACTACCAAGTTGAGCTCGAGGACACACACAAGGAGCGGACGGCATTCACAGTTGGCCCACTTGGCTTCTACGAGTACGAGAAAATGCCGTTTGGCCTAAGTAACTCGCCAGCCACTTACCAACGCCTGATGGAGGAATGTCTTGGAGACTACAATATGACGATTTGCATCATCTACTTAGACGATCTGGTCATATTCTCCAAGACCTACCAGCAACACATAGAGAGACTAGACCTGATAATGACGAGGCTACAGGAGTGCCAGTTGAAGCTATCATCAGAGAAGTGCTTCTTCCTACAGAAGAGAGTGAACTTCCTGGGTCACGTAGTTAGTGAGAAGGGAATCGAGACTGACCCTGAGGAGATCGAGAAGATCAAGAATTGGCCACAACCGAGTAACTCTGTCATATTTAGCATTTACCGGTTATTACCGAAGGTTTATAAAGGATTATTCGAAGTTGACGAAACCACTGTCAGACTTGTTGCCACCCACCTCGCAGAAGAAGTCCAAGCGTAAAGACCAGAAGAAGGAGTGGAGATGGACCTCCAATGAACAGCAGATCTTTGAAGACTTGAAGGAAATACTCACCTCGCCACCGGTTTTGGCGTATCCTGACTTTACCAAGAGCTTCGAATTGCATACCGACGCATCAACGATAGGACTCGGAGCTGTGCTATATCAGATGGTTGACAACAAGAAGCGAGTCATAGCCTACGCGAGTAGAAGCTTGTCCAAGAGCGAGAAGAATTACCCGGCACATAAGCTAGAATTCTTGGCGTTGAAGTGGGCAGTCACAGACAAGTTCGCGGACTACCTGAAGCTGAACCATTTCATCGCCTTGACCGACAACAATCCATTGACCCACATACTTACCTCTGCAAAAGTAGACGCCACAGGTCAGCGATGGATTGCAGCCTTGGGTGAATACGATTTCGACATCATATACCGACCAGGCATCAGGAACGCTGACGCTGATGGGATGTCAAGATACCCGTATGAGAGATTAGAAGAGGATGGAGACATGGTGAAGATTGATGACCAGACTGTGACAGCTATATGCAGCTCTGTGACTCTGAGCCCATACATAGAAGCGATTCCAGTTGGTAACATTAACATCATAGATGCGACAGAGACACCAGGAACTCCGATGGCGCAGATAGAGATGCGAGAGATCCGGAGAAGTCAACGAGAGGACCCTGTGATAGGCAGATGGACAAGAGCCACCATGGACAGAAGATTACCCAATATGAGACACCAGACCGATAAGTTAGATGTAATCATGAGAAAGAACTTCAAGTATTTTTCCATGAAGAGAGGCGTACTATACAGAGAAGTCAAGGAGGGAGAGAGTTCGATCACCCAGCTTGTTCTGCCAGCGATATATAGAGAAACTGCACTAAGTGGATTGCACGACGATATAGGACACCCAGGGAGAGATCGAACATGGTCGCTAGTGAGAGAACGATTGTTTTGGCCAGGGATGACTGCGGATATTGAACGTCATGTAAAGCAGTGCGGACGTTGCCTCCGGCGGAAGAGTAAGACCAACATGAAAGCACCATTGGTGAACATAGTGACAACCTACCCGTTAGAGCTCATTTGCATGGATTATATGACCTTAGAGCCATCCAAAGGAGGTACTTCAAACATCCTTGTGATAACGGACCATTTCACCAAGTTCGCCATGGCCATCCCTACCAGAAACCAGACAGCAGCTACCACCGCCAACGCCTTCTACGAGAATTTCATTCTTAATTATGGTATCCCCACCAAGATCCATTCAGATCAAGGTGCTAACTTCCAGTCGGAATTACTGAGGGAGGTGTGTAGACTCACTGGCATTGAGCAATCGAGGACTTCCATATACCATCCGATGGGAAACGGACAAACCGAGAGATTCAATCGCACATTACTTGCCATGTTAGGGACACTTGAGCCAGAGCAGAAGTGCGATTAGAAGAAATACGTAACGAACTTGGTCTACGCCTATAACGCAACGCCTCACGAGAGCACCAAAGTAGCGCCCTTTGAGCTGATGTTCGGCCGAAAACCAAGATTGCCCATAGATTCCGTATTCCAGACTGATGTCAACAACGACCTGAATCAGTCTACAGTCACATACATCGCAGAGCTCAGGAAGCGGATGAAAACAACACAAGAGATAGTCAAGAGAACGACCGATAAGGCTAGAGAAACCCAGAAGTTACAATATGACAAGAAAGCAAAGGCAGTGAAGTTGACCATCGGCGACAAGGTGTTGGTTAAGATCGTTGCGTTCGAGGGTAAGCACAAGATTGCGGATAGGTTTGAGCAGGAGACATACGAAGTCATTAGACAACCTATAGAAAATATTCCAGTGTATGAGGTGCGAGCACCAGACGGGAAGGTGAAGAAGCTGCACAGGAACCATCTGTTGCCATTAGGATTCGTCGCTGATGAACCAGAACCGGAACAGATGGCGAAGATTCCACCCGTACCAAGACCCAGAAGAACTTTAGAGAGAGAAGTCGTTAGAGCACCGAGCACAGAGAAGACAGCTGCAACGAAGAACAGTGGTACCACTGAAGAGAGTAGAAACGAGGAGACGTCGGATGAAGAGTCATCAGATGACGAATCAGATACACTTGTAATACCTATGAGTATATATGGGGACGCCCAGAACAGATCTGATAGAGTAGATATAGAGGAGACCGTGCAAGAGAGAGTAGCTAGAGATGATGATGAAGATAGCAGGCACGATGCCAGTTGTGATAGAAGAGCTGTTAGTGTAGATGATGAGACCGAGGAGGTAGAAGGAGACTTAGCTACAGAAGGTGCTAGAGAAAACAACGACACTCTTGTGACTGCAGAAGATACAGAAGAGCATACAGACGAGAACAGGGATGAGGAGGATAGTGTTGATAGAGTTATACCGGATAGAGACAAAGAAGCAGAAGAAGTACCGCCGCCAGTTAGAAAATCAGGGCGAGCGAGGAAATTACCAGATAGATTTGATGCATATGTGATGAATACAGTACCGAGCAGACCAGTGGATGAGAGATTACATGCGTTAGATGCTCTCATGCACTCAGGTGTTTTTAATTCGTTGAATACGGAGATGACGCGAACATTTTTAATTCTATCATGAAATAATTAGTATTGTACTGTATTGCTATTATCCAGTCATGATATTGATTTTTTTTACCAGTTAGAAGTTAGACATTTTGAAAACTAGAACTTTTGACTAATAATGTACATATTTTTGTTTTTTCTAGTTTGCTGCAGTTTGTGTTAAGCACATGCATGTAGAAGCATTGAGGACACTGTTTGCAGTAAGAGGAGAAGAAGAGGCAGATATTATGTTTAATGTCGTTTTATTTATAGGTTTATAGAGAAGTTAATATATAATTTAAGGTGTTAGAATTAGATTATATTAATTAATAAGTTTGAATAGATTAGACTCAACAATAGCATGTCTTATACTAGATTTTGCTTAAGTGAATTAAATGTTGTAGTTATTAATGACTATAATATTGATGTTTATAGTAAATATGTTTTTGGTATTCTTTACAGATGCTAGTACAACTGTAGATGAGGGAGCAGGAGTGATGGGTTATTATATTAGATATTAAAAGTTAGTACTTAGAGTTAACTTATATTGGAATTAGTATTTTTTAGCTTATTTATGTGTATGTGTTGATTTATGGTTATGTATAAGCCAACAATCCTAAATTGTTGACTAGAGATATAATCTACTAATTAAAAGTGATTTCGATTCCTTTCAGTGTAAATGACGGGACGTCATTTCCCGGAGAAAGGGAGTATGTAGTAGGGTCCGTTTTAGCCTCCATACTTTAAACCAGTTATTCCTTGTAGATATACAATGTAATGGTCAGTGAGACGCAACCGTGCGTAGCGAGTTTAACTCTAGGATATGTGTATGATCGTTATGTAGCGTGGTATTCCAACGCAGTCACTTCCAATATCGTATGATAGTCGGACGTCTTTTATAAAGAGAGCATTTTATAATATAGTTAGAGAATAGAAGTCTTCAAAAGTATTATTCAGAACCAAAGCATTCGAGAGCCTTGTTGTCGACGGAGATCGAATAGAATGATGAATCGTATAGGGTGTTGTCATTTTACTGATCCCCCAGAATACGAACCCTACCACACACACATGTATCTTGTGCTGCCATCTACCACAAGATTCGCAGTCAACTTGTTAAACTGTTAATGAATGTGAACGATATTAATTAATCAACATTAACTTGATCAAAGACATTGTTTAATTATCAATAACTGCAGTAATCAGATGAACTTCTTTAACCACTTTAATCACTAATTACGTGTAAAAACTTGCTAATGATGAGATAGATTGTCAACTACAAATATTGTGATTATACTAGCCAAACAAACTGTGTTATCTTAGTACACCTTTTGGACATGTTTGACGAAATTTCGCAAAATAAACATACATGTATTACTGGGCCGAAATGACCAGACTTAATATTATTGATGGGCAGAAATGACCAAAGAAGTGACTAGGTGGGCCGAAATGACCATGCAGATGGGCCGAAATGACCAGGCATGTGGGCCGAAATGACCACAAATATGGGCCGAAATGACCACAAAAATATGGGCCGAAATGACCATGGTCCGAAATGACCATACACCCGTACATGACTTATTTTGCAAATTTCACAAATTGGTAATTATTATGCACCGTTAATTTATTTCAACAAGACAGTTCCTGGTTTAAGAAAACTTACTCACTTCGTATGTATCTGATTAAGCATTAACATGGTTGTTGTCATTTAGCATATATTCTAAATATTTTCTTTATTGAAAGAAGATAAAGTTTCATACAAAGACCTTGTTGAACAAGTACTTTCGTGTGATAGTATTCGGATGCGAATGATTCGGATTCAAGTATATTTTTAGTACCTAGTCCAAATAAATATTTACTACTTTAATACTCTATGCTAATCAGTTTACAAGCTTCAGCAGAGTTTTAAATAATAGTATTTATTAAAGTGTGACGTCCAGTGGGAGAGCGTCGGTTTCGGAATCGAACGGTCCCGGTTCAATACTCGGTCAGGCCACGTATGTAGTGTCATTGAGCAAGGCACCTCACACACATTGCTTAGTACTGGTTAACCACTTAGGTTGGCTAAGCCTGCCCAGGAAAACATGTCTAGGTCCCCGCAAGGGGTTTGACATTAATGGAACATACATACATTTTAAGATGACATGTTAAAATCCATGTACTCTCATTTAAGTTATAAGTATACAGTTCATGCTTTAAGCCGTACACGCATATAAGATAACCCCCTCTCCCTACTTTGGTCTTGAAATCTGTGGGTTTGGCATGCACTCATACAGAAGACGGGTTAATAAAATAGACACCAGAAACTTTCTTTTCAAATTCTAAAGCGTAATATTGGGTAGCATATAGGCTACATGTAACACATTCATCTCGTGTTCATCAGAATGTAAGCGGGAATTATCATATCTTGGAGCACGAGGAAAGCAATCATAAGTAGTATTATATACTGACTCTTTCATCAGCATACATCCCTTTAAGATTTAAATACTAGGTCTAGAATGAATTCAGTGCTATAATCTGTGATCAAATAGTGTTATAGTGATTGATTATGTTTCATGAATTCAATCTGTCTAATGAGTTAGTTCTATCTGATGAGTTAAGTTCAAGATACTGTTATAATAATTGATTATGTTTCATAAATTCAATCTGTCTAATGAGTTAGTTCTATCTGATGAGTTAAGTTCAAGATACTGTTATAATGATTATGTTTCATAAATTCAATCTGTCTGATGAGTTAGTTCTATCTGATGAGTTGAGTTCATGATACTGTTATAATGATTATGTTTCATCAATTCAATCTGTCTAATTGAGCTGAATTCAAGTCTCAAGATAATTATGTGCTCTTGTCATTTCAGATTGCCATGTAACCTGCAGAAGGTGTCACCTTTAATATGAAGTATGGAAAGTGTTCATTATATAGACAAATAGTATCAATATTGCTTGTGGTAGTCTTGAGTCTGGCTTTGGTGGTAGGCAATCTCCATCAAGTGCTAAGGAAACATCAGCGGCTGGTTCCCAGCATAGATGGCCAACCTCGATTAAGAAGAGAGGTGCATTATGGGAGTCAGATTGGCAACCTGGTTGGGAGGTCCGGTGAGGGGTACTACATACAGGTAGAGATTGGTACACCCCCACAGCAGGTGAGAAATTAGTTGAACATGTGAACGTTATTATTGTGGTGGATTTACGTTTATTTATCGTCGCTATCGGTTGCCCATATGAGCGACGCCTCATGAAGATATTAGTCAATTCAGATTTTTGTAGGATAGTGCAATGATACAGACAGAGACCCATTCCAGAGTCTCCTCTGGTTCGTTTACGTGCACGGTGTAAAGCACCGACACGAGACCTCAGTTTAACGTCCCATCTGAAAGACTGTTAATTATATTATGGTCGGATAGGGGATCGAACCTGCGATCCCTGGATTACAGTCCAGCGTGTTACCACTGGACTACAGATCCATGTGTACGTTATTATTACATCATTAACATTCTTTATATGTGAACGGAATGTCAGGGTAGGTAACTTAGAGCCACAGAGTGGGGCTAGTAGGACATTTTTTTTTACATAACGTCGCTACTGGTTGCTCTTTTGAGCGACAGGTAGTTTACCTAACAACACCTTTCCTGGGCAGGCTCCAGCAGTTAACCAGTACTTGATACACCAACCTCCGTAAGAAACCTCCAACTTTTTCATATACATTTTGTATAGAGACACGGCCTGAGCAGGGCTCGAACCCATGTCCGTCAGTGATGATCGGTCTGAGCAATTGTCTGTTCACCAGTTATTTTATATTCTGTCAGTGTCTACCTAGATAAGTCTTGGTCTTCCAGTGGTATCGAGTCTGATATGTGTGAATGACCAAAATTGCAATACATATGATATCAAGTTGAACCTACATGTACTACAGTATATTTCAGGATTTGTCTAAATTTAATGTGTACTAATATAATTTGTTAAAACTATTTGATGTATGGTGACATATGGTAACCTCTGGGCTAAACCAGATATTCAAAATAGGGAGAGGGTGTTACCAGGTAGAAGTCTTATGACATACCTCACATAGTGAACTGTGGAAGTCGTGATAGCGCAATGGTAGTGCATTCGCTTCATGTGCGAAAGGACCGGAGTTCGAACCCAGCTGTAGCCGTTACGAATGTGCCGAAAGAGGCATTTAAATTCCACATGCCTCTTCTCTCTCCCTCGTGGCGATGGATTTCATCAGGAATGAGGTCTTGAGAGTGATTAATATAAGTTGTAAGAACTTGTTTTGCACTCGAACTAAAATAAATTTGTAGAAGCTAAGTGAAGTGTTTATACCATTAGTCTATCTTACTCAGTTAAAACTCGAGACAACACATCTGACCCAGCTGAAACTTGGGAGAACACATTTGACCCAGCTGAAACTTGGGAGAACACATTTGACCCAGCTGAAACTTGGGAGAACACATTTGACCCAGCTGAAACTTGGGAGAACACATTTGACCCAGCTGAAACTTGGGAGAACACATTTGACCCAGCTGAAACTTGGGAGTACACATCTGACTCAACTGGAACACAGAAAACACAGTAAAATCTGACTCTCTTGAAACTTGGAAGAACACGTCTGAACCAGCTTTTCTAAAGAGTAACCTTGCATGATTTATCACCCTGCAGACAGAAGTAGATGCCACCTGCACTTTTCAGCTTTTATTATACCTTCACTATGCACATGGATACAATGTAATGGACTGTTGTACGGGCGAGCGGAATCCACAATGGTGTCCACTCTCTAACTAGAACAGTTTTTATCCAAACTTCACCATACAATGTTTGTTGCCATAGTATCTCGGCCAAGTTCGATAACCAGCTGGAAAGCCCCACACATTTTGGAGTTATGGCCCTTGAATTATCCAAATTCTACTGTCCGCTGTCTAACTTGAACAGTTTTTATCCCATCTCTGACAGGCGTATATTGAAACCATACATATATATGTCACACAGCTATATTTTTAACAATATTTTGGATAAGAATGTATTTGATTTCAGCTGAATGTATTAATTGACACAGGAAGCAGTAACCTGGCTGTGGCATGTGAAGCCAACAAGGATATCAGCTCATACTTCCACACTCACAAGTACGTAGCATTATGATTACTACAATACAAGGTGGTAGCGCCAGACTATAACGCCAGACAATAACGCCAGACTATAGCGCCAGACTATAACGCCAGACAATACTTACATACTTCACCATGTGGAGGACGTGGCCAAATTGTTTTAAGTAGAAACATTCATTTAGGGTTTGTTCTATTGTGGAAAAAATGGCAGGGTATGTGCTGTAGGTATTCAGGGTTCATCTAGGTCAGAATTTTTGGGAGAAGTGAGAAAGCACGTGATCGCTTCCTTAAATGGTGTTCTTTAATATACTACTGCAAAATAGGGTTAAAATGCACAGTACAACCATTAAATACAACATTTGAATAGAAGGAGTGCTTTATAATGAGCATAAATTTATAAATCTTACTAGACAAAATTTTGTTTGAAAATCGTAAAAACCAAAACATATTTTTTTATTTTATTAGGGAGAAGTGAGGCCCCCAGAGGGCGAAGTCAGTGTCGCTAGGGCGACAATTTCGCCCACATCGCCCTCTAGAATGATCCCTGGTATTTGGGGGTTAACTAGAAAACTAACCATGATTGACAGCTAATTATGCTTGATCAATGAGGCAGTAGGGCAGTACATACCCATCAAAAGGGCAGACAGGTTCTAGTTTATATCGGTCTGCCCGCCCAAACTGTATTTAATTTACAACTATTGGTAAGAAGCTTTAGCAACTTATTAATCACTCTCGTTTTAGGAAGTCGTAATAGCGCAGTGGTACATGTAGCGTGTTTGTTTCAGGTGCGAAAATCGTGTTTTCGAGCCCAGCTGTAGCCATATGCCCTTAGGCAGCAAGGCATTTAAATTCCACATTGCCTCTTCTTTTTCCCTCGTTGTCCCTCGTTGCAATGAATTCCATCAGGAATGAGGTCTCGAGAGTGATTAATAAAAGTTGTCCGAACTCAATCGAGCTACATTAAATTTGTATAAACTAATCACTCTCGTTGGTGGAGATGAAACGTATATGCGGTAATTCGCATGTGAGGAATCCTGAGTACCCGGAGAAGATTTGGCGACCACTGTACCATCTCGCATACATCCCATTCCGAGGATCGAACCAGTGATGCGTTGGTGAGTAGTAAGCAAGTGCTGCGTTAACCAGACAGCCAGATGATATCCTGGGTTTGCATTGGGTATTGCTGAGTAAGTAACATGTAGTCTATTTTATTCCAGGTCTTCCACATATAAGGATTCGGGCCAGTCTGTAAATGTAACATACACCCAGGGCAGTTGGAGTGGGCGGCTTGGAGAAGACTATATAACCATTTCTACCTTGCCAGGCTCCATTGTTAGGGCTAATATAGCATGCATCACTGAGTCAAAGAACTTCTTCATTAACACTTCCGACTGGCAAGGCATTATGGGTCTAGGATATGCTGATATTGCCCGTGTAAGTATAGCAATGCATTATGGGTCTAGGCTATGTAAGTATAGCAATGCATTATGGGTCTAGGATATGTAAGTATAGCAATGCATTATGGGTCTAGGATATGTAAGTATAGCAATGCATTATGGGTCTAGGATATGTAAGTATAGCAATGCATTATGGGTCTAGGATATGTAAGTATAGCAATGCATTATGGGTCTAGGATATGTAAGTATAGCAATGCATTATGGGTCTAGGATATGTAAGTATAGCAATGCATTATGGGTCTAGGATATGTAAGTATAGCAATGCATTATGGGTCTAGGATATGTAAGTATAGCAATGCATTATGGGTCTAGGATATGTAAGTATAGCAATGCATTATGGGTCTAGGATATGTAAGTATAACACATCATTATTTGCAGTTATGCACACTTTCTCAGGATTCATTCTAGGTCAGAATTGTTGGGAGAAGTGAGAAAGCACGTGCTCGCTTCCTTAAATGGTGTTCTTTAATATACTTATGCAAAATAGGGTTAAAATGCACAGTACAACCAGTAAATACAACATTTGAATAGAAGGAGTGCTTTTTTTTTTTAGGGAGAAGTGGGGCCACCAGAGGGCGAAGTATGGGTCCCTAGGGCGACAATTTCGCCCACATCGCCCTCTAGAATGATCCCTGGTTCTATTCAAATGCTGTTTAATGGTCATATTGTGTATTTTGTTTTTGAACCTGATACAGTTGTAATATTGAAATACGTATATGATTCATGTTTGTTTCAGCCCGACGGTTCGATTGAGCCGTTGTTTGACAGCATGGTACGTGATGGACACTGCGATGATATATTCAGCGTGCAGCTGTGTGGACTCGGTTATATCTCACCTATCACAGACAATTCAGTTGGAGGCTCTCTGGTAAGTGTAGTGGTGCTCGTTTATTATGGCTAATATGTCAGACGTATTGTTTTTGCCGTCTCTCCGTTTTTCTTTGTCAGTGATTCATCTCCATAAACCCCTTTGACATGCAGCATCGGTATGATGTCTAATTATGCATATTGTAACCCCCGTTCCGGTTGGATGATTTTGTGTGAATTTACTGCCTTTTTGACATACAGTCAAACTTGTGTTAGTGGTCACCTCCATTAAGCAGCCAACCTGTATTAGGCAGCCAGTTTCCAGATTCTCAATCAATTGTTTTATTATACATTTGACTTCTATTAAGCAGCCAACCTGTGCTAAGCAGCCACTTTCTCTGACTCCCTTTGCTGGCTGCTTAAGACAAGTTTGATTGTATTTATAACACAAAGCTTGTCCACGCTTCATCTCCAAAACTGCTTGTAGGATTTTCACCAAACCTGGCCGGAAGCATCGTAATGATGTCTAGTTGTGCATATTTTGGATTTACGGCCATTTGAACATTTTTATAACACAATGCTTGTCCATGCTTCATCTCCAAAACAGCATCTCCAAAACTTCATAATACTACATTCTATTATGTCTCCACTGTAGCAACAGTGAGTGGGGACACATACATTTTTTTCCCAAAACAATTTCTAGTTTGATTTGAAAGTTGCACCGACAACTTTGGTACTGTTGCGACATTAATGCCTTCGTTTAAAAATCTGTCTTATTTTATTGTTTTATTTGTTTCTGGGGTTCGACGTAGCACCAACAGCTTATGTTATATGGTGACTTTCCAGCTGTTATTGGTGGAGGAAGACCCATGGTGCCCCTCCGAGCAGTATTTCAGGCGAGGACGGGCACCCTTAGGTAGTATTGTTGGCAGTAGCAAGAGCTGGATGCAACCACTGACCGTCCATTTGCTGACTGGACACTCCTCACATGAAAGATTTGGACCACCCTTGTTGGATTCAAAGCTACAGTGGCTAGCTCACTGACCATGGTCATTTTGTACCCGGAGGCCCATACGTCGTCTATATCTTGTTACCCTGGTATTGTGTATTTCTGTAGCCCATACGTCGTCTATATCTTGTTACCCTGGTATTGTGTATTTCTGTACATGACATTATATGAGTCGTCTATATCTTGTTACCCTGGTATTGTGTATTTCTGTAGCCCATACGTCGTCTATATCTTGTTACCCTGGTATTGTGTATTTCTGTAGAGACATGACATTATATGAGTCGTCTATATCTTGTTACCCTGGTATTGTGTATTTCTGTAGAGACTTGACATTATATGAGTTGTCTATATCTTGTTACCCTGGTATTGTGTATTTCTGTAGAGACAGACATTATATAGTTGTCTATATCTGTTACCCTGGTATTGTGTATTTCTGTAAACAAAAACCAACACCCCAAACACAAACAACACCATGTGTATCTGTAGAGACATGACATTATATAGTCGTCTATATCTTGTTACCCTGGTATTGTGTATTTCTATAGAGACATGACATTATATGAGTCGTCTATATCTTGTTACCCTGGTATTGTGTATTTCTGTAGAGACATGACATTATATGAGTCGTCTATATCTTGTTACCCTGGTATTGTGTATTTCTATAGACACATGACATTTATGAGTCATCTATATCTTGTTACCCTGGTATTGTGTATTTCTGTAGATACTCAGATATTCCTGAACCCTCGAGACTTGACTTATATGAGTCGTCTATATCTTGTTACCCTGGTATTGTGTATTTCTGTAGATACTCAGATATTCCTGACCCTCGAGACATGACATTATATGAGTCGTCTATATCTTGTTACCCTGGTATTGTGTATTTCTGTAGAGACTTGACATTATATGAGTTGTCTATATCTTGTTACCCTGGTATTGTGTATTTCTGTAGAGACTTGACATTATATGAGTCGTCTATATCTTGTTACCCTGGTATTGTGTATTTCTGTAGAGACTTGACATTATATGAGTCGTCTATATCTTGTTACCCTGGTATTGTGTATTTCTGTAGAGACATGACATTATATGAGTCGTCTATATCTTGTTACCCTGGTATTGTGTATTTCTGTAGAGACATGACATATATGAGTCGTCTATATCTTGTTACCCTGGTATTGTGTATTTCTGTACAGATTGACATATATGAGTGTCTATATCTGTACCCTGTATGTGTATTTCTGTAGAGACTGACATTATATGAGTCGTCTATATCTTGTTACCCGGTATTGTGTATTCTGTAGAGACATGACATTTATGAGTCGTCTATATCTTGTTACCCTGGTATTGTGTATTTCTGTAGAGACATGACATTATATGAGTCGTCTATATCTTGTTACCCTGGTATTGTGTATTTCTGTACAGACTTGACATTATATGAGTCGTCTATATCTTGTTACCCTGGTATTGTATATTTCTGTACAGACTTGACATTATATGAGTCGGTATATTTCAGGTTTTTGGTGGTACTGCACCTTCCCTTTACACAGGAGACATATTGCCGACCCCTATCGACAAGGAGTGGTACTATGAGGTGGTTATTGTGGACATAGAGGTTGCAGGCAAGAGTCTCGGCATGGACTGTAAAGAGGTAATAGCAACAGTCGTAATAAAAACAGCATTAATTGTGTAATCTCTGGGGAGATATTGTTCCTGACCCATCATATCTTAGTGGTACTCTTTGTTTTCCGCATAATAAATTGAGATGCATGAGGTATGACTCTCACTTTGCATACTTTGTAGGAACATAGGTTGGTCAGTAGAGGATCCATATATACAGTCAAACCTGTGCTAAAGGCCACCTCCGAATAAAGGCTGCATATGAAAAACCTGTCTCTAAAGACCACCATTTTTCTCTCCCGTCAAGCCATTTACAATGCATTTAACCCTCTATTGAGAGGCCACCTGCCAACAAAGGCCACTTTTTGACTTTCCCGAGGGTGGCCTTTATAGACAGGATTGACTGTATATTGATATTATTTTTCAGCGGTTAACACATTTTTCCACTCAAAACGTTATGAGTGTACTGTGAGTGTACTGTGTTCAAACTTGGCATAAATGGGTCATGGTCAGTGACCCCTATTTATTTTAGGGTCAAAGGTCAATAATACAGGATCTGTTTCTGATCACTGTCATGCAAATTAATGAGTTTACAGTTATCAAGCTATGTAATAACATTAGCCATTGTCAAGTGATGACCTTGTGTTTTCATGTGATGCCCTTGTGTTGTCATGTGATGACCTTGTGTTGTCCTGTGATGCCCTTGTGTTGTCAAGTGATGACCTTGTGTTGTCATGTGATGACCTTGTGTTGTCATGTGATGCCCTTGTGTTGTCATGACCCCGTGGAGTTTAGGTGGCAGACACCTCAATTTTATTTATTTTTCAGTTCAATTTTGGGAAATCCATTGTAAATATTTTGAGTTTTTTTCCCCAACTTACTTTTAGGAAATCCATTGTTGAAATTTTGTTTACTTTACAGTACAAACCTTTGTACACATTTTCTTTGCTGTACAGTACAAACCTTTGTACACGTTTTCTTTGCTGTACAGTACAAACCTTTGTACACGTTTTCTTTGCTGTACAGTACAAACCTTTGTACATGTTTTGTTTACTTTACAGTACAAACCTTTGTACACGTTTTGTTTACTTTACAGTACAAACCTTTGTACACGTTTTGTTTACTTTACAGTACAAACCTTTGTACACGTTTTGTTTACTTTACAGTACAAACCTTGGTACACGTTTTCTTTGCTGTACAGTACAAACCTTTGTACACGTTTTCTTTGCTGTACAGTACAAACCTTTGTACACGTTTTCTTTGCTTTACAGTACAAACCTTTGTACACGTTTTCTTTGCTTTACAGTACAACATCTGTAGAGATTTAGTTTACCTTCCAGTACAAACCTTTGTAGATAATTTGCCTTTTTTCCAGTACAATTTTGGGAAGACTATTGTAGACACAGGCACCACTAATCTCCGTCTTCCAATCAGAGTATTCAATAAGCTTCTAGCACACATGCAGCAGGAAATTCAGGTAAGTTTACCCATGTTACTATAGCTGCGATGGTTAGATAATTCAAATTTATTTTAGCTTGATTGTTCTTTCAACTTATAATTAATCATTCTCGAGATCTCGTTCCTGATGGAATCCATTGCCACGAGGGAGAGAGAAGAGGCAATGTGGAATTTAAATGCCTATCCTAAGGGCATAGTCGTAACGGCTCCAGCGGGGCTCGAACTCCGGGCCTTTCACACCTGAAGCGAACGTGCTATCACGACTTCCAATGCGATGATGTTCTGATCCATCATAACTGGTTCTATTTTCACTAAATACCAAACCATTAATCTCCTGATATTTAGATATGGATCTCTGTGCCAAGGTGTCTCTAATACTTAATGCTTCCAACCATCATATACTTCTCTTCTATTGTTATACATTTATATGAAATGTGCTGCACGCTGCAAGATTCTAATGAGCGTATGATTAGACATTGTGTCTACAGTTAAACCTGTCCTAAGCAGCCAGCCATGGGAATCACAGAAAGTAGTTGCTTAGCACAGGTGGCTGTTTAATAGAGGGCAAATGTATAATAAAACAACATATTGGGACTATGACAATTGGCTGCTTAATGCAGGGTGGCTGCTTAATGCAGGGTTCCCTCTATCTGAATGTTTGTCTGCTCCACTTCTGTCGCCAATTGGTTTAAACATATTTATTCGTTCATTATGTGCAGTACATATCTATTGTATAGCTATACAAACGTTCATTATGTACAGTACATATCTATTGTATAGCTATACAAACGTTCATTATGTACAGTACATATCTATTGTATAGCTATACAAACGTTCATTATGTACAGTACATATCTATTGTATAGCTATACAAACGTTCATTATGTACAGTACATATCTATTGTATAGCTATACAAACGTTCATTATGTACAGTACATATCTATTGTATAGCTATACAAACGTTCATTATGTACAGTACATATCTATTGTATAGCTATACAAACGTTCATTATGTACAGTACATATCTATTGTATAGCTATACAAACGTTCAGTATGTACAGTACATATCTATTGTATAGCTATACAAACGTTCATTATGTACAGTACATATCTATTGTATAGCTATACAAACGTTCATTATGTACAGTACATATCTATTGTATAGCTATACAAACGAAAATGGATTTAATCGGAAGCTTAAAGCTTATTGTGATTATCTCCATCGCCAATTGAAAAACACTGGAGCCAATTTAAAAAACTTGGAGCCAACTAAGAGCCATATTGTTCACAAATAAATATTTCAAGCCTTGTATTCGACAAAACATGTGCCAAAATAAAATAAAATTGCGCCAAATATTTTCACCAATTCACAAAACATCGGGAACCCTGTTATTACAGGTGACCACTAACACAAGTTTGACTGTATTTCGATATTCCAATATTCAGATCAGTAAATGTTTGAAGATTTGTTCTCAGATGAACTAGTGTTTCTGAAATGACTGTTTGTAAATTTACATAAATCCAACTAATTTGCAGAAGGTTGGTGGTTTTACCATGTTGCCTGTCTGATATACTGCTCGAAGGGGCACCAGGAGTCTTCCTCCACCAATAATAGCTGGAGAGTTGCCATATGACCTACGTTGTTGGTGTGGCTTTAAACCCAAATAAACAAAGACACTGGTAGTAAATGATCTGCTGTTATGGGTACATATTTTGCCCAATGGACAGTAATTTAATTGGTTGTTTACTAAAGTAATATTCCTCCAAAAAATAAATAGTTTAATTTTAAGTTTCAGGGTTCATTCTAGGTCAGAATTTTTGGGAGAAGTGAGAAAGCGTGTGATCGCTTCCTTAAATGGTGTTCTTTAATATATTTCTGCAAAATAGGGTTAAAATGCACAGTACAACCATTAAATACAACATTTGAATAGGAGTGCTTTATAATGGGCCAGTGTATCATACTAGACAACATTTTATTTGAAAATAACGTAAAAACCAAAACATATTTTTTAGGGAGAAGGGCGAAGTCAGGGTCCCTAGGGCGACAATTTCGCCCACATCGCCCTCTAGAATGATCCCTGAAGTTTAACCATATTTTATTGTATACATGCATATAGCTTAACAATAATAATACAACATAACAAAAGCAAATGGGTTGGGCAACAAGTTCTAACAACATTACATTAAGCCCTTCCCAGTAATGAAAATATTAATTATACAGAATTATTGGCGACATACAATTGATTACTTGTACTTACAGTTATTAATTTTAATGGTATGCTTGTAAAATATATCTAAAATACCGTACAAAAGATATATTTACAGAGATTTCATTGGTCACTATCCCCAAACAATAAATTACCATTATCCTTCTATAGGTGTCACCCTGTAACTTACGTCGCCCTGTGTGTACATATGTTCGCATACAAAAACACAACTTTTCAGGTAGAAGCAGACATTGCAATGCTGACAGATGGGTTTTGGAGCGGAGACGAAGTAGTATGCTGGTATACCGGTCACATACCATATAATTCCTTTCCCACCATATCATTGTCACTGCCATTAAATACCACAGCAAGTTTCAAACTTGTTGTCTCGCCTCAGGTAAGTGATGTAGACAAATTTATTTTAGCTCAATTGCGAAACAAGTTCTTACAACTTATATTAATCACTCTCGAGACCTCATTCCTGATGGAATCCATTGCCACGAGGTAGAGAGAAGAGGCAACATGGAATTTAAATGCCTTGCCTAAGGGCACAATCGTAACGGCTCCAGCGGGGCTCAAACTCCGGACCATTCGCACTTGAAGCGAACGCGCATCCACTGCGCTATCATGACTTCCACTAAGTAATGCAATGAAAGGCCATCAAACTCGTCTTAACTCTTTGCACGCTAGCGGCAGATAAAATCACTTTTACAAACAGAACGTGCCGCCTGATCAGGCTCTATGCTGTTTGCTATTCGGATAGTGGACATCGTGCTGTCTGATCAGGCTCTATGCTGTTTGCTATTCGGATAGTGGAGAATGTGCCATCTGATCAGGCTCTATGCTGTTTGCTATTTGGATAGTGGAGAACATGCCATCTGATCAGGCTCTATGCTGTTTGCTACTCGGATAGTGGATAATATGCCATCTGATCAGGCTCTATGCTGTTTGCTACTCGGATAGTGGAGAACATGCCATCTGATCAGGCTCTATACTGTTTGCTATTCGGATAGTTGAGAACATGCCATCTGATCAGGCTCTATGCTGTTTGCTACTCGGATAGTGGAGAATATGCCATCTGATCAGGCTCTATGCTGTTTGCTATTCGGATAGTGGAGAATGTGCCATCTGATCATGCTCTATGTTGTTTGCTATTCGGATAGTGGAGAATGTGCCATCTGATCAGGATCTATGCTGTTTGCTATTCGGATAGTGGAGAACGTGCCATCTGATCATGCTCTATGTTGTTTGCTATTCGGATAGTGGAGAATGTGCCATCTGATCATGCTCTATGTTGTTTGCTATTCGGATAGTGGAGAATGTGCCATCTGATCAGGCTCTATGCTGTTTGCTATTCAGATAGTGGAGAATGTGCCATCTGATCAGGCTCTATGCTGTTTGATATTCAGATAGTGGAGAATGTGCTGTCTGATCAGGCTCTATGCTGTTTGCTATTCAGATAGTGGAGAATGTGCCATCTTATCAGGTTTGCTATTCAGATAGTGGAGAATGTGCCATCTATCAGGCTCTATGCTGTTTGCTATTCAGAGTGGAGAATGTGCCATCTGATCAGGCTCTATGCTGTTTGCTATTCGGATAGTGGAGAATGTGCCATCTGATCAGGCTCTATGCTGTTTGCTATTCAGATAGTGGAGAATGTGCCATCTGATCAGGCTCTATGCTGTTTGCTATTCAGATAGTGGAGAATGTGCCATCTGATCAGGCTCTATGCTGTTTGCTATTCGGATAGTGGAGAATATGCCATCTGATCAGGCTCTATGCTGTTTGCTATTCAGATAGTGGAGAATGTGCCATCTGATCAGGCTCTATGCTGTTTGCTATTCAAATAGTGGAGAATGTGCCATCTGATCAGGCTCTATGCTGTTGCTATTCGGATAGTGGAGAATGTGCCATCTGATCAGGCTCTATGCTCACAAAAAACCACACACCACACAAAAAACCCATCTGACAGGCTCTATGCTGTTTGCTATTCGGATAGTGGAGAATGTGCCATCTGATCATGCTCTATGTTGTTTGCTATTCAGATAGTGGAGAATGTGCCATCTGATCAGGCTCTATGCTGTTTGCTATTCAGATAGTGGAGAATGTGCCATCTGATCAGGCTCTATGCTGTTTGCTATTCAGATAGTGGAGAATGTGCCATCTGATCAGGCTCTATGCTGTTTGCTATTCAGATAGTGGAGAATGTGCCATCTGATCAGGCTCTATGCTGTTTGCTATTCGGATAGTGGAGAATATGCCATCTGATCATGCTCTGTTGTTTGCTATTCGGATAGTGGAGAATGTGCCATCTGATCAGGCTCTATGCTGTTTGCTATTCGGATAGTGGAGAATGTGCCATCTGATCATGCTCTATGTTGTTTGCTATTCGGATAGTGGAGAATGTGCCATCTGATCAGGCTCTATGCTGTTTGCTATTCGGATAGTGGAGAATGTGCCATCTGATCAGGCTCTATGCTGTTTGCTATTCAGATAGTGGAGAATGTGCCATCTGATCAGGCTCTATGCTGTTTGCTATTCAGATAGTGGAGAATGTGCTGTCTGATCAGGCTCTATGCTGTTTGCTATTCAGATAGTGGAGAATGTGCCATCTGATCAGGCTCTATGCTGTTTGCTATTCAGATAGTGGAGAATGTGCCATCTGATCAGGCTCTATGCTGTTTGCTATTCAGATAGTGGAGAATGTGCCATCTGATCAGGCTCTATGCTGTTTGCTATTCGGATAGTGGAGAATATGCCATCTTATCAGGCTCTATGCTGTTTGCTATTCGGATAGTGGAGAATGTGCCATCTGATCAGGCTCTATGCTGTTCGGACTATTCGGATAGTGGAGTTAGTGCATTTTGCTGAATAGCAACCATCATAGATCCTGATCAGATGCTTCATTACGTAACACCGCAGGTGATCTGGATCTATGTTGTTTGCAAATGTGATTTTATTTACTCAGCAAACAAAGGGTTAAGCAGCTAGCTAAATGGAGCATGAAAAGGTGGCTCCTAAACAGGGTCTCCCCATGTCCCAGAAAACCATCTTACTCCACATTAAGTGGCGTTAGAACGTCGCGTTTAAATGACATCTTAAATATGATCACTGATGGAATGTGAACGAAAGTGATAGCAGGGATGGATCCACATCCAAGTTATTTGAAATATTACTGACTTGAAACATGTATACTAGCCTTCAAGTCTGTCGATTTTTCACTTTTTAACTTCTGGCAAAATGACAACCTGGGGAAACTGGATTTCCTATCATAGCGCCATCTACTTACACCCACTTTTATGAGGGTGTAGATTTGAAGAATGACAACTCTTCTCTACAAGATAATATCGCTAAATATAGAAACGGAATTCTATTGGAAATCGCCGAACAGGCATGATTACACACGATCATTTCGGAATATACACGAATGCTCCCGTAGACTCATTTACATTGCAAGCATATAATGTCCCGTTTCTGTGTTATATCGATGAGATGGCGGATTTTAAATATTACATTTAGATGGTAATGGATCGATTAGGCGTAATTGAACTAAGAACGACTTAAATATTGAGTAAATATGTCAAATCAGACGCATATTGTACTATTTAAAACTATTTATCGTTCCATTGACCCGTAAACAATGGCGGCCAATTATAGAGTTTTATCAACATTGCAGTGCCTCGCTTTCGATTCAAGTACCTCATTAATTAAGTCATGTGCTAATAGGCCTATTAATAGGATTAATAATTTCACTGGAAACCCCGCCAGTTTCCCCAGGCGTTGATATGATCAAAAGCTCAATACGGCCGAATTAATAGTCTCGGTGTTCAAATATATTTATTTGACTGACCAGGCAAAATATATCGACGCCTGTTCCCAGGCTACATATATACCTAAAGCAGTAAGATTATATTAATTTAGTTCACTTTTTCAATCAGTTTGTTTCACTTGTAGATTTCTATGTTTCATGGAAAGCATAAAAATTAATATATTTTATTATTAAAAAATTACGAATAAGATGTTATTGTCTTGTATGCTTTATATTTGCAGCAATATCTACGCCCAGCTGATGAAGATGATGATAATGTTCCAGATCACGATTGCTTTAAGCTTGGAATCTCGAGTCTAGAGTCGGGTAAGATATATTTCAAGCAGGGGCCTGGTAGTTGAAGTTCAATTCTATACATCACAACCTCTCTTATAATCATTGTCCTTAAAAGTTAAAAAGTACATATTAATTTAATGTTTATATGTTAAAAATGACATGTCGCACCATATACCATTGATTCAAATTAATTACAAACAATTTTTATATCACATCAAAGGATCTAAGACTATTTTAAACGACCGATGATCCAACGCACAATTAATATGATTCTTTGAATGTTTTTTCTGTTCACAAACTGTTAGGATTGTAGATATGATATCACCATTGTGCCTTTTCGTAATTCTCCGTCGAGGTCGACACACACAGTTTGACATTCTCCGCCGAGGTCGACACATACACAGTTTGACATTCTCCGCCGAGGTCGACACACACAGTTTGACATTCTCCGTCGAGGTCGACACACACAGTTTGACATTCTCTGCCGAGGTCGACACACACAGTTTGACATTCTCCATCGAGGTCGACACACACAGTTTGACATTCTCCGTCGAGGTCGACACACACAGTTTGACATTCTCCACCGAGGTCGGCACACACAGTTTGACATTCTCCGTTGAGTTCGACACACACAGTTTGACATTCTCCGTCGAGGTCGACACACACAGTTTGACATTCTCCGTCGAGGTCGACACACACAGTTTGACATTCCGTCGAGGTCGACACACACAGTTTGACATTCCGTCGAGGTCGACACACACAGTTTGACATTCCGTCGAGGTCGACACACACAGTTTGACATTCCGTTGAGGTCGACACACACAGTTGGACAAGCAACAGCTGACCATGTTCTGACATGACTTGTGTTAAGTGATTGTTTGCACATTTCACACAATGTTTTTGTTGCCATAAGACCATCTAATACTGTGGGGAAATGGACTTTCAGTTTGAAAATGGTGACCACTTGTTGCCAGGTTACCATTTCATACATTGCAATAAAGAGCAATTTCCAGTAATTAATGCAATTTTATTTTGCACCACAATTACCGGGAAATTTAAATTATCAGCAATCTGCATTTGTTTTTTCATCAAATTTATCGCCTTGTCGATAAATGTGTGAAGAAATTCGATGATAATTTTTATCAAAATAATTTTAATATTGTCTGCAAAATATTACTAATAAAATGTATACAAAATGTGCAATTATTGTTTTATGACCAAAACCTGATCCAGTCACTTAATTATTCTAATCCTGAATGTATTGAATGTATCAGACAGCATCATTGGTGCTATAGTAATGGAGGGCTTCTGTGAAAACATGGAAATATGGTATTCTCAAAGATTTACACGATTTTGGTCTGAAAGGCCACTTGCCAAATTTTATTGCCAATTTTTTATCAAATAGAAATTTTAAAGTAAGAATTGGCTCAACGCTCTCCGATACATACAAACAAGAGCAAGGGGTGCCTCAAGGTAGTATTTTATCCCCAACACTTTTTAATATTAAAATAAATAGCATTGTGAAATGTTTAAACGAAACAGATTGCTCCTTATATGTAGATGATTTTGTAATGTTCTACAAATCTAAAAATATGGAAACCATTGAACAAAAACTCCAACAATGTCTAAATAAACTTGAAGATTGGGCAAACAAAAATGGTTTCAAATTCTCTAAAATTAAAACTCAATGCGTACATTTCTGTCAATTGAGAGGATTACATCCAGATCCAAATTTAACAATTTACGGTTCACAAATTCCTGTAGTAGAAGAAGTAAAATTCCTAGGACTTATATTTGACAAAAAATTAACATTCATACCTCATATAAATTATCTACGGACGAAATGTCTAAAAGCTCTAAATATTTTGAAGGTGCTCTCCAATACAAATTGGGGAAGCGATTGTCCAGTTCTTATAAATCTATACAGATCACTTATCCGTTCCAAACTGGATTACGGATCCATTGTGTATGGATCGGCGAGAAAATCCTACTTGAAAAAGTTAGATACAATACATCATCAAGGTCTACGACTGGCTCTAGGAGCTTTTCGCACATCTCCCGTAGAAAGCTTATATGCTGAAACAAATGAACCCTCTTTATACATACGGAGAGAGAAACTCTCGTTACAATATACAACCAAACTAGCTGCAAATCCCAAAAATCCTGCATTCAATTGCGTTTTCGAGCCTAAAAACAAAATAGTTTACGGAAACTCTCCATCCGCCATAAAACCACTAGGTCTCCGTATTAAACCATTATTAGTAGAAGCAAAAATAGATACAACAATTATACAAGAAAACAAGTTGTTAAATAAAGAACCGTGGACTTTGACTACCCCAAACATTATTTTAGATCTTCATTTGTATGAGAATAAGAAAAGTGAAACTAGTCCAGATATTTTTAAAACAAAATTTTTAGAAATAAAATCTAAATATAAAGATTATATATCCATCTACACAGATGGCTCAAAAAGACTTGAAAAGGTTGCATGTGCAGCAGTTACCCATACTAAATCAAGTACTGTAAGATTACCTGATGACAGTTCAATTTTCTCTGCAGAAACACAAGCTATCGACCTAGCTCTTTCCCTTATAACTGTTAACGAAAACGACAAATTTATTATATTTTCCGACTCTTTGTCGGTTTTAACATCTCTCAAACAACCAAACCATTCCAACCCCCTAATTCAACAAATCTTTAAAAGATACATATCTATTAGCTCCTCAAAAACTGTTGTTTTTTGTTGGATTCCCAGTCATATAAACATACGAGGAAATGATGAAGCTGATTTTCTAGCAAAGTCTGCTTTAGACTTGCCAATAACAAACTCTAAAATACCGCATACGGATTTAAAATCCAATATTAGGAAATATGTCGATAGTAAATGTCAAATAAATTGGGACAAACAAGTTGGAAATAAGTTACATGAAATTAAACCCATATTTTCAAGTACATATCGTACAAAACTAAACCGAAAAGAACAAGTTCGTTTGACTCGGTGTCGTATTGGACACACTTGGATTACACATTCTTATATTTTAAATGCAGAAGAACAACCCATATGTATTCCTTGTGATGAGATATTCACAGTGAAGCACTTTTTGCTCCACTGTGCCGACCTCATCTTTACAAGGAATGCATACTTTAATACAAATAGTATACAAGAATTATTCGATTCAGTACTGCCAAGTACAATATTAGGTTTTTTAAAAGAAACTCACCTTATAAATAGATTATAATGCAACTTATTGTGATTATCAAGTATATATATTATTTAAAATGTAACCTTTTAACATAGATCACGTTTTTTAAACAATTTTTATTTTTACAAATGTTTTCGACGCCACATGACCTTATTAGGTTGAGGCGTCGGTAAATAAGATATCGTCAAGATATCCATTAAATAAATAAATAAATAAATGGAGGGCTTCTGTGTATAAATGTCTGATGTTTCAGACAGCATCATTGGTGCTATAGTAATGGAGGGCTTCTGTGTATAAATGTCTGATGTTTTCTATGGTTTCAGGCAGCATCATTGTTGCTATAGTAATGGAGGGCTTCTGTGTATAAATGTCTGATGTTTTCTATGGTTTCAGGCAGCGTCATTGGTGCTATAGTAATGGAGGGCTTCTGTGTATAAATGTCTGATGTTTCAGGCAGCATCATTGGTGCTATAGTAATGGAGGGCTTCTATGTATAAATGTCTGATGTTTCAGGCAGCATCATTGGTGCTATAGTAATGGAGGGCTTCTATGTATAAATGTCTGATGTTTTCTATGGTTTCAGGCAGCGTCATTGGTGCTATAGTAATGGAGGGCTTCTATGTTGTATTTGATAGAGCCAATAAGCAGGTGATGTTTGCAAACTCTACATGTGGGGTTGTAGATTCTGGTGCAGTGAAATCTCATGTGCAAGGTTACAACAAGTATTCAGGTAGATAACTGAGAAAATATTCTTCATGCTACTTCTCAGAAATAAATAATAAGTATAGATAGCAGTCATGTGACAATATACCTCGTGAAGCCGTCATCTTGTTTGTTAATCTTGTACAATATACCTCGTGAAGCCATCATCTTGTACAATATACCTTGTGAAGCCGTCCTCTTGTTTGTTAATCTTGTACAATATACCTCGTGAAGCCGCCATCTTGTACAATATACCTTGTGAAGCCGTCCTCTTGTTTGTTAATCTTGTACAATATACCTCGTGAAGCCGCCATCTTGTACAATATACCTCGTGAAGCCGTCCTCTTGTTTGTTAATCTTGTACAATATACCTTGTGAAGCCGTCATTGTACAATATACCTCGTGAAGCCGTCCTCTTGTTTGTTAATCTTGTACAATATACCTCGTGAAGCCATCATCTTGTACAATATACCTCGTGAAGCCGTCCTCTTGTTTGTTAATCTTGTACAATATACCTCGTGAAGCCATCATCTTGTGTTAATCTTGTACAATATACCTCGTGAAGCCGTCATCTTGTACAATATACCTTGTGAAGCCGTCCTCTTGTTTGTTAATCTTGTACAATATACCTCGTGAAGCCATCATCTTGTACAATATACCTTGTGAAGCCGTCCTCTTGTTTGTTAATCTTGTACAATATACCTCGTGAAGCCATCATCTTGTTTGTTAATCTTGTACAATATACCTCGTGAAGCCATCATCTTGTACAATATACCTTGTGAAGCCGCCATCTTGTACAATATACCTTGTGAAGCCGTCCTCTTGTTTGTTAATCTTGTACAATATACCTTGTGAAGCCATCATCTTGTTTGTTAATCTTGTACAATATACCTTGTGAAGCCGCCATCTTGTTTGTTAATCTTGTACAATATACCTTGTGAAGCCGCCATCTTGTTTGTTAATCTTGTACAATATACCTTGTGAAGCCGCCATCTTGTTTGTTAATCTTGTACAATATACCTCGTGAAGCCGTCATCTTGTACAATATACCTTGTGAAGCCGCCATCTTGTACAATATACCTTGTGAAGCCGTCCTCTTGTTTGTTAATCTTGTACAATATACCTCGTGAAGCCGTCATCTTGTACAATATACCTTGTGAAGCCGTCATCTTGTACAATATACCTCGTGAAGCCGTCATCTTGTACAATATACCTTGTGAAGCCGTCATCTTGTACAATATACCTTGTGAAGCCGTCATCTTGTTTGTTAATCTTGTACAATATACCTTGTGAAGCCGCCATCTTGTACAATATACGTTGTGAAGCCGTCATCTTGTACAATATACCTTGTGAAGCCATCATCTTGTACAATATACCTTGTGAAGCCGTCATCTTGTACAATATACCTTGTGAAGCCATCATCTTGTACAATATACCTTGTGAAGCCGCCATCTTGTACAATATACCTTGTGAAGCCATCATCTTGTACAATATACCTTGTGAAGCCGTCATCTTGTACAATATACCTTGTGAAGCCATCCATCTTGTACAATATACCTTGTGAAGCCGTCTTTATTTGTTATCTTGTACAATATACCTTGTGAAGCCGTCATCTTGTACAATATACCTTGTGAAGCCATCATCTTGTACAATATACCTTGTGAAGCCGCCATCTTGTACAATATACCTTGTGAAGCCATCATCTTGTACAATATACCTTGTGAAGCCGTCATCTTGTACAATATACCTTGTGAAGCCGCCATCTTGTACAATATACCTTGTGAAGCCGTCATCTTGTACAATATACCTTGTGAAGCCGTCATCTTGTACAATATACCTTGTGAAGTCATCATCTTGTTTGTTAATCTTGTACAATATACCTTGTGAAGCCGCCATCTTGTACAATATACCTTGTGAAGCAGTCCTCTTGTTTGTTAATCTTGTACAATATACCTCGTGAAGCCGCCATCTTGTACAATATACCTCGTGAAGCCGCCATCTTGTACAATATACCTTGTGAAGCAGTCATCTTGTACAATATACCTTGTGAAGCCATCATCTTGTTTGTTAATCTTGTACAATATACCTCGTGAAGCCATCATCTTGTACAATATACCTTGTGAAGCCGTCATCTTGTACAATATACCTTGTGAAGCCGCCATCTTGTACAATATACCTTGTGAAGCCGTCATCTTGTACAATATACCTTGTGAAGCCGTCATCTTGTACAATATACCTCGTGAAGCCGCCATCTTGTACAATATACCTTGTGAAGCCATCATCTTGTACAATATACCTCGTGAAGCCGCCATCTTGTACAATATACCTTGTGAAGCCGTCATCTTGTACAATATACCTTGTGAAGCCGTCATCTTGTACAATATACCTTGTGAAGCCGTCATCTTGTACAATATACCTTGTGAAGCCGTCATCTTGTTTGTTAATCTTGTACAATATACCTCGTGAAGCCGTCATCTTGTTTGTTAATCTTGTACAATATACCTCGTGAAGCCATCATCTTGTACAATATACCTTGTGAAGCCGTCATCTTGTACAATATACCTCGTGAAGCCGTCATCTTGTACAATATACCTCGTGAAGCCGTCATCTTGTACAATATACCTTGTGAAGCAGTCCTCTTGTACAATATACCTTGTGAAGCCGTCATCTTGTACAATATACCTTGTGAAGCAGTCCTCTTGTACAATATACCTCGTGAAGCCGTCATCTTGTACAATATACCTTGTGAAGCAGTCCTCTTGTACAATATACCTTGTGAAGCCGTCATCTTGTTTGTTAATCTTGTACAATATACCTCGTGAAGCCGTCATCTTGTTTGTTAATCTTGTACAATATACCTTGTGAAGCCGTCATCTTGTACAATATACCTTGTGAAGCCGTCATCTTGTTTGTTAATCTTGTACAATATACCTCGTGAAGCCGCCATCTTGTACAATATACGTTGTGAAGCCGTCATCTTGTACAATATACGTTGTGAAGCCGTCATCTTGTACAATATACCTCGTGAAGCCGCCATCTTGTACAATATACCTGGTGAAGCCGTCATCTTGTACAATATACCTCGTGAAGCCGTCATCTTGTACAATATACCTTGTGAAGCCGTCATCTTGTACAATATACCTCGTGAAGCCGCCATCTTGTACAATATACCTTGTGAAGCCATCATCTTGTACAATATACCTCGTGAAGCCGTCATCTTGTACAATATACCTCGTGAAGCCGTCATCTTGTACAATATACCTCGTGAAGCCGTCATCTTGTACAATATACCTCGTGAAGCCGCCATCTTGTACAATATACCTTGTGAAGCCATCATCTTGTACAATATACCTCGTGAAGCCGTCATCTTGTACAATATACCTTGTGAAGCCGTCATCTTGTACAATATACCTCGTGAAGCCGCCATCTTGTACAATATACCTTGTGAAGCCATCATCTTGTACAATATACCTTGTGAAGCCATCATCTTGTTTGTTAATCTTGTACAATATACCTCGTGAAGCCATCATCTTGTACAATATACCTTGTGAAGCCGCCATCTTGTACAATATACCTTGTGAAGCCGTCATCTTGTACAATATACCTTGTGAAGCCGTCATCTTGTTTGTTAATCTTGTACAATATACCTGGTGAAGCCGTCATCTTGTACAATATACCTTGTGAAGCCGTCCTCTTGTACAATATACCTTGTGAAGCCGTCATCTTGTACAATATACCTTGTGAAGCCGCCATCTTGTACAATATACCTTGTGAAGCCGTCATCTTGTTTGTTAATCTTGTACAATATTTCTCGTGAAGCCATCATCTTGTACAATATACCTCGTGAAGCCGTCATCTTGTACAATATACCTCGTGAAGCCGTCATCTTGTACAATATACCTTGTGAAGCCGTCATCTTGTACAATATACCTCGTGAAGCCGTCATCTTGTACAATATACCTTGTGAAGCCGTCATCTTGTACAATATACCTTGTGAAGCCGTCATCTTGTTTGTTAATCTTGTACAATATACCTCGTGAAGCCATCCTCTTGACATGAGACCTCGGTTTAATGTTCCATCTGAAAGACTGTTAATATTATTAGGGTCAAACCTGGTATTGAACTTGCGATTGCTGGATTCCCAGTCCAACATGTTAATCACAGGATCACTGACCCGTCTTAGAATATGTTTAATTTAAACGTTATTTATTTTACAACGATTGCGAAGCAAGTTTTAACAACTTATATTAATCACTCTGGTTGGCGCGGATGACAGCGTAAATGTGGTCATTCTTGTGGGAGGAAACCGAAGTACCCAGAGAAAACCCACCTGTCTGATCTGGTGACGACCATATCATCTCGCATATTTCCCGGTCCGAGGATCAAACCCGGGGCGCATTGGTGAGAAGCGAGCACGTTAACCACTTGCTAATCGGACAGGTTTAACTGTATGTGTATATATAGAATATGTTATTTTGTATTACAGGTGGTTATAAAGACTGTGCTTACAAGAAGGTATTGTCACACAGTAATACATTGACTATAGTGGGTTATGTGCTCGCGGGTATATGTGGTATCTGCATTATACCCGTGCTCGTTCTCGCAGTACAGTGGCATACCCACAAGTGCCGGTGTCGACGACGAGAACGCTCCGACTCGGACTTCAATGATCTAATGGATGGGAGCAGCTGATACATACCATGCAAACGGTTAAATTCTAAGCGGAAAATTCCATGACCTTTGGCTCATGTAATTTCCGTGCTAAGAACACCAAGCATTGAATTTGGGTCCATAGAAAGCACTGTGATGCAGAATTACTTTCCGTATAGCAAATAGTTAAATAGTTTAGATATTTGATCAGGATCTACATTGTGTCTGATCTGGATATACATCGTGTCTGATCTGGATATACACTGTGTCATATCTGAATCCACACTCTCTGAATTTAGTTTACATCGTGTCTGATCTGGATATACACCATGTCTGATCTGGATATACACTGTGTCATACCTGAATACACACTCTGAATTGAGTGTACATTGTGTCTGATCTGGATCTACATTGTGTCTGATCTTGATATACACTGTGTCTGATCTGGATATACATTGTGTCTGATCTGGATATACACTGTGTCATATCTGAATCCACACTCTCTGAATTGAGTGTACATTGTGTCTGATCTGGATATACACTGTCTGATCTGGATATACATTGTGTCTGATCTGGATCTACACTGTGTCATACCTGAATACACACTCTCTGAATTGAGTGTACATTGTGTCTGATCAGGATCTACATTGTGTCTGATCTGGATATACATCGTGTCTGATCTGGATCTACATTGTGTCTGATCTTGATATACACCGTGTCTGATCTGGATATACATTGTGTCTGATCTGGATATACACTGTGTCATATCTGGATCCACACTCTCTGAATTGAGTGTACATTGTGTCTGATCTGGATATACACTGTCTGATCTGGATATACATTGTGTCTGATCTGGATCTACACTGTGTCATACCTGAATACACACTCTCTGAATTGAGTGTACATTGTGTCTGATCTGGATCTACATTGTGTCTGATCTGGATCTACACTGTGTCATACCTGAATACACACTCTCTGAATTGAGTGTACATTGTGTCTGATCTGAATCTACATTGTGTCTGATCTGGATCTACATTGTGTCTGATCTGTATATACATTGTGTCTGATCCGGATCTACATTGTGTCTGATCTGGATCTACATGGTGTCTGATCTGGATATACACTGTGTCATTACCTGAATACACACTCTCTGAATTGAGTTTACATTCACTACATTGTCTCAAGTTTTGTTGTGTTTAGCAAGATTATGATTAAAAATACATGGCTGTTTTCATGGCTTCGAAAAGCAAAATAACGTTGTCATATCTTATTTAGGTCCCATATTCAGTTATTGCACTAACATATTCAGTTATTGCACTAACATATTCAGTTATTGCACTAAATCTAAGATTTGAAAGGTTAATCTGAACTCCAAGAATTTTTGATTGGTTATCTCTTTAAGGTATAAGTCTCATGATTATCCAATCAAATTCTCTTTTTTTTATTGGAAAAGAGTTTTAATTTTCAGAGTAATTTTTCTTTCATTTCATTTTCAGCAGCATTAAAGCAGCATTACATCGTATGAAATAAAAGATATTTGAAAAATTCAAATTTTACTTATGGGTAGCAATGCTGCTACATATTCTAACATTATACTTTGTATACTTATGTTCAATTGTTAAACATTGTTTGTTTGCGATAAAACAAACTCGAAACCGAAAGTAGGACTTTCCGAGTCGATCGTTCACGCATTTGTTTACAACCAGAACGCATCGTCCGCACTTGTTTACATTCGGAATGCATCGTCCCCATTTGTCCCACGTCTTTTTTAATTAAATTACTTGAGATGTTGATTCATACCTCTGTTATCTAAGTCTTTTAGGGACATTTCTACACCCCGCGAGGGGTTCGACATTAGAGGAAGATAGATAGATAGTCTTTCATGTTCAAAATATATTCATTGTTTTCTACATCATCTGTTGTTTCACGCATGCGTGCTGTGCGTGTTTACATTTCATTTGTTGATAAACAAATTCGCATATACGACGGTTTATATTTATTGGAATTTTATCGTTTCTGAGCGACTATTTCGTTTTTTGTAAACACACACACACACACATTAGTATTGATAGTTTACCCAAAACATCCTTTATTACGATATAATGCTGCTTTAAGATAAGCATTGTTGTATATTGTTATATATTGATATCTTGTAAATAGACTGAATTGCTGGTAGGCTGATAGCAGACATTTGCTCGCTGTAAGTTAGTGGTTGTGCTAATAGGTAATTTGTGTTTCTAATTTGTATTGTAATAATACATGGTATTTCTGTATCAGGTTACGGAGAAGTATTGAGATGGAATTCCATCGACATTAGTATTATATATTGTATCTCGGCATTTGTATCACTCTGCTGTAATGTCCGTGTGTATGTACACAGGCACAAGATGAAACAATGTGCCATTCTGGTGTTATTTGACCAATCTCCATCAAATAAAATGTATTTGGTGATAGAATACGGTCTTCCGGTCGGGACCACAAGGGCATATCAGTGATCTGGTCGTTTTTACCTAGTTTCTCGTCGATGTTTCTGCATGCATGTTTTATTTCCGTTGGTTGCCTTCAGTAAACATTACTTACTATATGACCATAGGGGGGGGGGAATTTGTGTCTTGTGCCTGTGTATATATATATATATTGTATGACATCACGATGAGTGTAAGATCCTATATATATATATTGTATGACATCACGATGAGTGTAAGATCCTATATATATATATTGTATGACATCACGATGAGTGTAAGATCCTATTATATATATATTGTATGACATCACGATGAGTGTAAGATCCTATATATATTATTGTATGACATCACGATGAGTGTAAGATCCTATATATATATATTGTATGACATCACGATGAGTGTAAGATCCTATATATATATATTGTATGACATCACGATGAGTGTAAGATCCTATATATATATATTGTATGACATCACGATGAGTGTAAGATCCTATATATATATATTGTATGACATCACGATGAGTGTAAGATCCTATATATATATTGATGACATCACGATGATGTAAGATCCTATATATATATATTGTATGACATCACGATGAGTGTAAGATCCTATATATATATATTGTATGACATCACGATGAGTGTAAGATCCTATATATATATATTGTATGACATCACGATGAGTGTAAGATCCTATATATATATATTGTATGACATCACGATGAGTGTAAGATCCTATATATATATATCGTATGACATCACGATGAGTGTAAGATCCTATATATATATATAGTATGACATCACGATGAGTGTAAGATCCTATATATATATATTGTATGACATCACGATGAGTGTAAGATCCTATATATATATATTGTATGACATCACGATGAGTGTAAGATCCTATATATATATATCGTATGACATCACGATGAGTGTAAGATCCTATATATATATATTGTATGACATCACGATGAGTGTAAGATCCTATATATATATATTGTATGACATCACGATGAGTGTAAGATCCTATATATATATTGTATGACATCACGATGAGTGTAAGATCCTATATATATATATTGTATGACATCACGATGAGTGTAAGATCCTATATATATATATATTGTATGACATCACGATGAGTGTAAGATCCTATATATATATATTGTATGACATCACGATGAGTGTAAGATCCTATATATATATATTGTATGACATCACGATGAGTGTAAGATCCTATATATATATATTGTATGACATCACGATGAGTGTAAGATCCTATATATATATATATATTGTATGACATCACGATGAGTGTAAGATCCTATATATATATATTGTATGACATCACGATGAGTGTAAGATCCTATATATATATATTGTATGACATCACGATGAGTGTAAGATCCTATATATATATATTGTATGACATCACGATGAGTGTAAGATCCTATATATATATATATTGTATGACATCACGATGAGTGTAAGATCCATATATATATATATTGTATGACATCACGATGAGTGTAAGATCCTATATATATATATTGTATGACATCACGATGAGTGTAAGATCCTATATATATATATATTGTATGACATCACGATGAGTGTAAGATCCTATATATATATATATTGTATGACATCACGATGAGTGTAAGATCCTATATATATATATTGTATGACATCACGATGAGTGTAAGATCCTATATATATATTGTATGACATCACGATGAGTGTAAGATCCTATATATATATATTGTATGACATCACGATGAGTGTAAGATCCATATATATATATATTGTATGACATCACGATGAGTGTAAGATCCTTATATATATATATTGTATGACATCACGATGAGTGTAAGATCCTATATATATATATTGTATGACATCACGATGAGTGTAAGATCCTATATATATATATTGTATGACATCACGATGAGTGTAAGATCCTATATATATATATTGTATGACATCACGATGAGTGTAAGATCCTATATATATATATTGTATGACATCACGATGAGTGTAAGATCCTATATATATATATTGTATGACATCACGATGAGTGTAAGATCCTATATATATATATTGTATGACATCACGATGAGTGTAAGATCCATATATATATATATTGTATGACATCACGATGAGTGTAAGATCCTATATATATATATATTGTATGACATCACGATGAGTGTAAGATCCTATATATATATTGTATGACATCACGATGAGTGTAAGATCCTATATATATATATTGTATGACATCACGATGAGTGTAAGATCCTATATATATATATGTATGACATCACGATGAGTGTAAGATCCTATATATATATATATTGTATGACATCACGATGAGTGTAAGATCCAATATATATATATATTGTATGACATCACGATGAGTGTAAGATCCTAAAAAAAAAACACACAAAAAACCAAAAAAAAACACACAAAAACCAAAAAAACACACAAAAACCTATATATATATATTGTATGACATCACGATGAGTGTAAGATCCATATATATATATATTGTATGACATCACGATGAGTGTAAGATCCTATATATATATATATATTGTATGACATCACGATGAGTGTAAGATCCTATATATATATATAATGTATGACATCACGATGAGTGTAAGATCCTATATATATATAATATTGTATGACATCACGATGAGTGTAAGATCCTATATATATATATGTATGACATCACGATGAGTGTAAGATCCTATATATATATATTGTATGACATCACGATGAGTGTAAGATCCTATATATAATATATTGTATGACATCACGATGAGTGTAAGATCCTATATATATATATTGTATGACATCACGATGAGTGTAAGATCCTATATATATATATTGTATGACATCACGATGAGTGTAAGATCCTATATATATATTGTATGACATCACGATGAGTGTAAGATCCTATATTTATATATTGTATGACATCACGATGAGTGTAAGATCCTATATATATATTGTATGACATCACGATGAGTGTAAGATCCTATATATATATTGTATGACATCACGATGAGTGTAAGATCCATATATATATATTGTATGACATCACGATGAGTGTAAGATCCATATATATATATATTGTATGACATCACGATGAGTGTAAGATCCTATATATATATATATTGTATGACATCACGATGAGTGTAAGATCCTATATATATATATTGTATGACATCACGATGAGTGTAAGATCCTATATATAATATTGTATGACATCACGATGAGTGTAAGATCCTATATATTATATTGTATGACATCACGATGAGTGTAAGATCCTATATATATATATTGTATGACATCACGATGAGTGTAAGATATATATATATATTGTATGACATCACGATGAGTGTAAGATCCTATATATAATATATTGTATGACATCACGATGAGTGTAAGATCCATATATATATATATTGTATGACATCACGATGAGTGTAAGATCCTATATATATATATTGTATGACATCACGATGAGTGTAAGATCCATATATATATATATTGTATGACATCACGATGAGTGTAAGATCCTATATATATAATATTGTATGACATCACGATGAGTGTAAGATCCTATATATATATATTGTATGACATCACGATGAGTGTAAGATCCTATATATATATATTGTATGACATCACGATGAGTGTAAGATCCTATATATATATATATTGTATGACATCACGATGAGTGTAAGATCCTATATATATATATATTGTATGACATCACGATGAGTGTAAGATCCTATATATATATATTGTATGACATCACGATGAGTGTAAGATCCTATATATATATATTGTATGACATCACGATGAGTGTAAGATCCTATATAATAATTGTATGACATCACGATGAGTGTAAGATCCTATATATAATATATTGTATGACATCACGATGAGTGTAAGATCCTATATATATATATATTGTATGACATCACGATGAGTGTAAGATCCTATATATATATATATGTATGACATCACGATGAGTGTAAGATCCTATATATATATATATTGTATGACATCACGATGAGTGTAAGATCCTATATATATATATTGTATGACATCACGATGAGTGTAAGATCCTATATATATATATATATGGTATGACATCACGATGAGTGTAAGATCCTATATATATATATGGTATGACATCACGATGAGTGTAAGATCCTATATATATATATATTGTATGACATCACGATGAGTGTAAGATCCTATATATATATATATATATGGTATGACATCACGTATCGTCGTGATACCATATTGTATGAAACAAGTTTTGGAATTTTGCTATTAAGCAGACCACATTATCACAGTAACAACAAACATAAATTTGAAGACATAAAACGTTTCGGTTTGCCAGTATATTTTTTAGCCTCATTGAATTAAGCTGCATCTGTACGCCGCAGTAAATAGTCCCTGATAGTCGAACAACTTCATTGACTTCACGCAAATAATCGATGCAATATTTTTAATAATTATATTTCTGTGGTGTATATTTAGCATTGTAATGATCTAAGATTTTCAACAAATAAAGCATGAACACAAACAACATGTATATTGCAAGCTGTCAATATCATGTCGCGACCAATCAGAATCTTTCAAGACTGTTAATTTTATTAAGGTCAGACGGGAGATGGAACCTGCGATCCCTGGAATACCAGTCCAGCGTGTTAACTACTGGCCTACAGATCCGTCTGTTAGAATTTAACAATATATAGTGAGGGTTTTGTGATGTACTTGTATTAGAAAGAATAGAATTCTAGATAATTAGAACTTGCATTGTGTTTTGGGTCACATGGTTAAGGGAATTCATTGTTAGTTTTAGAGTCATGCATTTTCTTGATGGAAGGTCCTTGATATTAAAGCTGGCATGGGTTCCAGTCTGTCGATTTTTAACTTCTGGCAAAATCACAGCCTGAGGAAACTTGATATCCGATCGTAGCGCCATCTACTTACACCCTCATTTATGAGGGTGTAGATTTGACAACTCTTCTCTACCAGATACTATCGCTAAATATAGAAACGGAATTCTATCGGAAATCTCCGAACAGTCCCAATTATACGCAAATGCTCCCGGAGCCTCATTTACATTGCAAACATATTATTTCCCGTTTCTCTGTTATATCGACGAGATGGCGGATTTTAACTATTACATTTAGGTGGTAATGGGTAGATTCGGCGTAATTGAACTAACGACGACACTAAATATTGAGTAGTCCGCCTCCGTGGTCGAGTGGTTAAGGTCGCTGACTTGTATACCACTGTAACCTATCATCACTGATGGTCACGGGTTCGAGCCCCGCTCAGGCCGTGTCTCATTTATATGAAAAAGTTGGCAGTTTCTTACGGAGGTTGGTGCACCCAAGTACTGGTTAACCGTTGGAGCCTGCCCAGGAAAGGTGTTGTTAGGTAAACTGCCCGCCGGCGATATAGCCCAAAATGGTGCTGATGCAGGCGTAAAACCCGAAATATAATAATAAAAATATTGAGTAAATATGTCAAATCAGACTCACATTGTACTTTTTAAAACTATTTATCGTTCCGTTGACCCGTAAACAATGGCAGCCAATTATAAAGTTTTATCAACATTTCAGTGCCTTGCTTACGTCATTAATTAAGTCACGTGCTAATAGGCCTATTAATAGGATTAATGCGAGTCAATAATTACACAGACAATCACCCAATTTTCCCCAGGTGTTGATATGATCAGAAACTCAATACGGCCCAATTAATAGTCTCGATGTTAAAATATATTTATTTGACTGACCAGGCAAAATATATCGTCGCCTGTTCCCAGGCTATATTAAAGCTGGCCATCACACATTCTGCAGCTAGTGCACATTCAGTGTTGATATTGAAACATGAAAATAGTTTTTATAATCCGACTTGTGGATTAATGTATTTATTGGAATATGGTATATATATTGACTTCCATTATCAATTTGCTAAAATTATATATGTGGTGTGTGTTTTATGTTTATTTATCATCGTTACTGGTTGCCCATATGAGCGACGCCTCCTGAAGAGATTAGTCATTTTAGATTTTGGAGGATAGTGCAATGATACAGACAGAGATCCATTACAGAGTCTCCTCTGGTTCGTTTACGTGCACAGTGTAAAGCACCGACACGAGACCTCGGTTTATATTCCCATCTGAAAGACTGTTAATATATGTGGGGCATGACCTGTTAAAAGGGCCTGGTGGAAATCCCTGAATTATTCTATGAATTTATAATGTAGTTGGGATGTATGTAATACATGTATCATGTGTTATTTGTTATATTTTCTGTTGTTGAGCAATATTTTTATATTTTGCTTTAAGCTTTGTTTAACAGTTTTGTGAGTTTTCAACATGCAGCTATCATAATATTCTCTGCACTCTAATGAGAGACGTCGGTCAGTTACTGCCCCTGAATTCTCGCTAAAAGTAACGTTTAAACTTTATTTATTTTACAATGATATTAACACAAGCGTCCACAACTTATCGTGGAAGTCGTGATAGCGCAGTGGATGCGCGTTCGCTTCAGGTCCGGAGTTCAAGCCCCGCTGGAGCCGTTACGATTGTGTCCTTAGGCAAGGCATTTAAATTCCACGTTAAATTCCTCTTCTCTCTCCCTCGTGGCGATGGATTCCATCAGGAATGAGGTCTCGAGAGTGATCAATATAAGTTGTAAGAACTTGTTTCGCAATCGAGCTAAAATAAATTTGTATAAACAACTTATATTAATCACTCTCGTTGGCGCGGATGAAAGCGTATATGTGGTCATTCATGTAGGAGGAAAGTATATTGGTCCTCTTATTTGGTTTCCTGTTTTTATAGTTGTTTCCTTTGCACAATATGCTATCAAATTTCATCCACTGTCTAATCTTATAATTATTTAATTACTAAATCTCGACATATATCCTACAGCATATCCAATGCATACTTTACTGTTATCAATTAACCCATATCATTCTGGATAATGTTCAAACAGTATTTGCAAATAACATAGAGCCAGATCAGCCACCGTGGAATGTTCCGTCTGATCAGGCTCTATGCTGTTTGCTATTCAAATGATCTTGCTAAGACACTTGACTATGTAGCAAACAACATAGATCCTGATCAGCATGCAGCGTCACGCTGCGGCTGATCTGGATCTATGTTGTTTGCAAAAGCCTTTAAATGTATCCAAAATGAAATGGGTTAAGAGGATTTTAATAAAATAACATTCTGCTCATTTCCGTATATGCTGCAGAAAATGGGTTCATATTGTATAGTCCATTTGAATGTAATAGTGTGGGAATGTCCATGACATATATGCTAGATGTCCCGTGACATATATGCTAGGTGTTTCTGTGACATATATGCTAGATGTCACATGACATATATGCTAGATGTCCCATGACATATATGCTAGATGTCCGTGACATATATGCTAGGTGTTTCCATGACATATATGCTAGATGTCTGTGACATATATGCTAGATGCCCAGTGACATATATGCTAGATGTCTGTGACATATATACTAGATGTCCGTGACATATATGCTAGATGTCTGTGACATATATGCTAGATGTCCAGTGACATATATGCTAGATGTCCAGGACATATATGCTAGATGTCCAGTGACATATATGCTAGATGTCCGTGACATATATGCTAAGTGTTTCATATTCCCGTGTACTCCTGTACTCTAGTATCTACAGGCTCTACCTAATCGGTCACCTCGTGTTTTATAATATATGGCGCCAACTAATTATCTTGCAATATAAATATTTTCGTATCATTTAATGCATTTTATTCCAGATGATTATACAGCAATTCATTGCATAAGGATCTGTAATAAAATGTATCAAATAAGATGCTATGAATGATGTGATATTAGATTCTATATGGTTATTAGTTTGCTCCAAATACTAACACAAGGTTTACCGATTATGAAATTTTATTGAGTGTTTATACTCTAGTATATGACGATGTTCTGCAGCTGGTAAAGTTAATACATTATGCAGACGTAAAGGCAGTGTGTAATTTCAGATCTTAAATGTGTGACTTTGTAACAATGTCTTGAAAAAATTATCTTCAAATTTTGTCTCAATTGATCTGAAAAGATAATTTTTGACATAGTAAGCAAGTAGTGGGGAGTCCTTGTGATTGGCAGATTCCATCATTCTTGACAACTTTCCATTCTGTTAATAATGTTTTCCTTAACTCTTTCAGCGCCGATTAATTTCAGAGCATGTGCAAACAACATAGATCCAGATCAGCCGCGGCGTAACGCCGCATCTGATCAGGATCTATGTTGTTTGCTATTCGGACAGGTGCTTCAGCTCCACTGTCTGAATAGCAATCAGTATATAGCCTGATCAGAGGTCATGTTCTGTTCTGTCTGATCGGGTTCTCTACTTTTTTACAAAGTCGCTTTTATGCGACATTGGCGGTGAAAGAGTTAATAAAGAAGGGGGGAAAACAGAATGTTATCGAAAACTACACGTTTGACTCGTGCTGTAGTACAGCATCTATGTGCAGAATATACCTCCATTATATACAAATGTATACTAGTCATGGACATTATAAACTAGCAATAATTGTAGAAGTTGTCTAGTTTAAACTTTATATGTTAAAGCAGCATTACATCGTATGAAATAAAAGATATTTGAAAAATTCAAATTTTACGTATGGGTAGCAATGCTGCTACACATTCTAACATTATACTTTGTATGCATGTTCATTTAGTAAACAGTGTTTTTTTGCGATAAAACAAACTCGAAACCGAAAGTAGGACTTTCCGAGTCGATCGGTCACGCATTTGTTTACAACCAGAACGCATCGTCCGCACTTGTTTACATTCGGAATGTATCGTCCTCATTTGTCCCACGTTGTCTTTTTTAATTAAATTACTTGAGATGTTGATTCATACCTCTGTTATCTAAGTCTTTTAGTGACATATCTACATCCCCGCGAGGGGTTCGACATTAGAGGAAGATAGACAGATAGTATTTCATGTTCAAAATATATACGTTGTTTACTACATCCTCTGTTGTTTCACGCACGCGCGCTGTGCGTGTTTACATTTCGTGTGTTGATAAACAAATTCGCGGATACGACCGTTTATCTTTATTGGAATTTTATCGTTTCTGAGCGACTATTTCGATTTTTGTAAACACACACACATTGGTATTTATATTTTACCCAAAACATACTTTATTACGATGTAATGCTGCTTTAAAGTTGCGCGTGGTACCAAGCTCATTTATTTAGTGCAGTAGTGGGTGGGGTATACTTTTTTTTTTTGAGTTACCAAAAGATAACCCGTTTATTTTCTATATATACATGCGTAACAAATTATTATGTCACACAACATTACAAATGTACAACAATTTTTAACATAATACAAAGACTGAAGCCCTTATTTGCAAGGGTGGGGTATGCTTAATTTACATAAAATGTTTATTTATTTATACCTCTATGCATACGTTTTTGATGCTTCAGGATATCATATTAAAATATTCTTTAATTGATGACCAGATGTTGATATTCTTTGGAGATCTTTGATTGACGATTATTTACATGACATAGTAATGTTTGATTGTGCGTGTGTTTTTTTCTTCAAGTATATTTTAGTGGTGTCTATGGTCCAATAGTAGAGCGTCGGATTTGGAATCGAATGATCCCGGTTTCAATACTCGGTCAGGCAGTGTATGTAGTGTCATTGAACAAGGCACCTCACACACATTGCTTAGTACTGGTTAACTGCTATGGTCGGCTAAGCATGCCCAGGTAGACATATCTAGGTCCCTGTAAGGGGTTTGACATTAATGGAACATACATACATAATCCTTTTCCTCATAGAAATAAGAGGTTTCCTCAAATACTATCTACCCCACCTCTGTAGAGATTTCTGGGAATTTTAATTGGTGTATCCATTATGATATTCTGGCTGTTGTTGCATGTTTTTGCTTGTTGTTGGGTCAATATGTACGTCGCAAGGCTTCCAATATGTTCAAAACCAAATCGATCCAGGCCGAAATCAACAGTGTCAGGACCCCCATGCGCCCCACCCCCCCGAGAAATATGTACAATCGATGTTTTGGATCATTTTTAAAAGTGTGTTGATATTTGAATAGTGATGTGCAGGTCATTCATTAAAATCGCCGCTGTACTACGGCATAAGACTAGGCCGAGGGCGAGTTGACTAGGGTACGCGTCGACCGTGTACATGTATATTTGTCAGAGCTGCATGGGTGTATCTATGTAATCGGCTGTCTCGACATCAACTCATCAAGTAAGTGCGCACTGTGTTGCAAAATCAACTGTCTAGAAACAAAACGTGGAAATTCCATATCTATTTTTAGACACGCACCTGTTTTTATTTTTAAAAGCTCCGTAGTGGTAACTTCCCTTATATAAATCACAGTTTGACATTTTAGTGCCTCATTATGGGGGCATCTGTCTGGGATTAATGTATGGCTTTGGGATTATCGGACAATACCCCAATCAACGTGGATCAATCAAGCAGGTCACATATCGATCTTAGATTATATTTACCAATTTAGGTTTGTAGAAAATATTTTGTAGAAAAATGTATTTGACCGATTTCTTGTCTTTATCAACAATTTTCTGGTCCTGAACCGGGAGACCAGCGTTTTTAGAAGCCCTGTTATGTGGTATTCATAATGATATCTAGAGGCACATCTATGTGGGACAGGAATAAATCTGTGTTGCTGAGAACAAATAGTGTAAACCTGAACAGATAATCTATCTTCCACGGAGAAATTGCGTCCCTGATGTATAAACTAGGTCAACTTAAAGTGAAACCGTTAACAGCTTTTTCTCATGAACCTTTGACAGATGTGATGCCAAAATGTGGCCAGTAGAATGTGTACAATAACCTACAACAGGGCGTTAAAAATTAGGTCAACTTAAAGGTCAAACTTCTCACTAACATATCGTAGAAATAATTGTTTCCAAACTGTGTCTGTAGTATGTTTACAAATAGGATATAAGCCGAAAACGATCCAATATGTAATGAGGCGTGTGACACCAAAGACTGTACCAATATTTTACATATTGGATCCATTTGAGGCTTATATCATACTTAAACCACACACTGATATAACAAGATCCTATTAATTAAAATTGTTAATTTCGTACATGTACGCGTAGGATTTAATATAATACTCTTGCCTTTTCACAGCAGTCCAATATTAATAATAATGGACTGCTAGTACACAGGTATAACATCGCTACAGTGTTTGAAAAATAACATCGCTACAGTGTTTGAAAACAACATATAGCATGGTTGCTTCAATTAGAGTCACACGGTCAGCCTAGTTGTATGAATTTTACCAAATTTGGTCTGTAGTTAGTGTCAGTGCAGAAACCAATTTTTTGACGCGGAATCGCCCTGCTTGAAAACGTCGTACTATGTGTAGATGATTTTAGGACACTTGTTTAGTTGAGTAGCAGTTACTTTGTATATAACATAATTCTGTTTCCATTATAAAGTAGTATGTTTTATCTGCTTGCCTAGGTTACTACAGAATATACGTGCAATTAAGAATGGAAGAATTGTGAAGTTGGTTTTGGCTTTGAACAATATATTTATTACAGTATTCTTAGATCTACCCTAGTTTTCTGTTGTTTTTTGTGTCCCTCCAGAAATATTGTGTTCTCTAAATCTCTGTGGATGATGTTGTCCTCTGCGATAGATGGATGAACATAGTTTCAACATAGTTTCAGCATTTCTATGAAAAAGTTGGCAGTTTCTTCAAATGGGTTACAGAGGTTGGTGCACCAAGTACTGGATAACCACTGGAGCCTGCCCGCTGGTGATATACATGTAACCCAAATGGTGATGATGCAGGCGTAAAACCCGAACAAATAGAAATGCTAATGGATTAGGACCAAGCAGACAGGGAGAAATATACCTGCAGGAAGACCCAACTAAAACATGATACTTTAGTTTATACAAATTTATTTTAGCTCGATTGCGAAACAAGTTATTTCAACTTATATAAATCACTCTCGAGACCTCATTCCTGATGGAATCCATCGCCACGAGGGAGAGAGAAGAGTCAACGTGGAATTTAAATGCCTTGCCTAAGGGCACAATCGTAACGGCTCCAGTGGGGCTCAAACTCCTGACCTTTCGCACCTGAAGCGAACGCGCATCCACTGCGCTATCACGACTTCCACTGATACTTTGTGCTGCAATAGTGTCATCTGTCCGTCTGTTATAGTCTCTTGTAGTTATCCTGTCTGTATGAAACTTTTTTCTCTTTTTTTGAAGCCCCTAATGGGTAACCCTGTTTATCTCCAAAGCATACATACACAGAGTATCAAACATAATAATGTCTCTCTAATCGTCTGAAACGTGGCTACATTGCACTTATCGCAAGGTCTATAATACAAGGTAGATGACCACCTAATGCCGGCAGAGTTCTGGCCCTTGGATTGTCAAATCATTGAAAGGTTTTAGTTTTAAATTGACCTCTAATTTCTTTAATTATTAGGTCAAATCTTGAAATCAAATGGCACAAGTGATGTACACAGATACATGTCCACCTTCAATGGTACTGTTACTAAAAATAGAAAAAAGTATTTCCACTTGAATACTTTGTAAGACTTTGAGTCATTTTGAAATACCCGGTGATCATCATAGCTGATCTACATGTCGCATATAAAACATGGGGGGTCAAGGTCATTGTATATAAAATAGAAAAATGGTTTAATAACTTTGTCATACATGAAGGGATTTTCAAATAATTTTGTACTGGTATAAGACTTTGAGTCATTTTGAAATACCCGATGATCATCATAGCTGACCTACATGACGCATATAAAACATGGTGGGGTCAAGGTCATTGTATATAAAAATGGTTTAATAACTTTGTTATGCATGGAGGGATTTTCAAATAATTTTGTACTGGTAATTACCTGTTGTGCTAGTCACCGCACAGTTTGCACCACACAAGGCTTGCCAAATCCATCAAAGCTACTACAATAAACAAGGGCCTCCGTTGCCCCCCCCCCCGAGTGGTTAAGATTATTGACTACAAATCACTTGCCACTCATCAATGTAGGTTCGAATCCCAATGAGGGTGTCACCTATATTTCATTTGGGGAAGCTATCCAGCTAGCTTGTGGAAGTTCAATGGTTCTACCTGGGTACCTGTCCGTGCCTGAAATACTGTTCAAAGGGGCACCCGGGGTCTTCCTCAACCAATAATAGAGACCTGTTGGTGCAAGCTTAAACCCCAAAAACAAAAATTGCAAGATGGATAACTCTTGAATAAATCATAATTATGCAAACTATGACACATTTTAGACATAAATTGTTCATGCAAGTTGCCAAAATCGCAGTATTCAGTGCAAATGTCATTGAAACTTTACAGAAGTGTTTCCTGGCATATAATCAATTTATTTTAGATAACTCCTGAATCAATTAAATTCAAATTATTTCCCTTGTTCAACCAGGTACATGGTCCAATTCTTGGCCACCAGTGTGTACTTTGGCTCGAACAACACTTACTCAATGACAGACGGATCTGTAGTTCAGGGGTAACACGCTGGACTGGTAATCCAGGGAAAGCAGGTTCGATCCCCGTCTGACCCTAATAAAATTAACAGTCTTTCAGATGGGACGTTAAACCGAGGTCTTGTGTCGGTGCTTTACACGTAAAAGAACCAGAGGAGACTCTGGAATGGGTCTCTGTCTGTATCATTGCACTATCCTCCAACAATCTAAATGACTAATCTCTTCAGGAGGCATCGCTCATATGGGCAACCGGTAGCGACGATAAATAAACGTAAAAACACAACACACACATAAATAACTGACAACATGTTGCTGGAACACCCAAAACTCTGAACCGATATATACCAACTTGCCGTCGACGTTTCAAAAATAGATCGTTAAATCTGGCATATGCGTCAGTACGTTGTCATAACGAAGTCAGTAGTATATATATGAGCTAATGGGTTGTTGGTTTTAGAACCAATCATATTTCTCGATACAACTAACCTTAAACATGACACACACATTATTCAATGATCTTGTTGAAATTGTGCATGCAAGTAACTGTCAAACAATGAATGAATGTATTTAAAAAGCTCATACAAGGCTGGCCATTATTATTTTTTACCACACAGTACTTAACCCGTAACCTGCCAATCACGACTAAAGTCGCTTTTGCAAACAGCATAGAGCCAGATCAGATGGCACAGAACGTGACATCTGATCAGGCTCTATGTTGTTTGCTATTCGGATAGTGGAGCTGTTGTAAAGTGTGATGGTGTCAGGGAAGAATGCATTTGTAAAGATCTTCAACATTTTACATTAAGTCCTTGCTCCATAGAGACAACATGCAACACTTTTATCACTTCCCACATGTAGCTGCTGTTATCTATTCTCACAGATTTGTTTTTATTGAGTATGTAATATAGTGTGCCTGTTGCATATAGGTTGTATGGAGAGTTGGCCTCTTTCTATTAAATGAGTAATGGGTTAAGGGCTGAATAATCTAGCTTACTATTGAAAATTGTATACATAACAGAATAATAACGATTTGTAATCATCGATTCCTTTAACCCTTTGTATGCTAACGGCAGATAAAATCATGCAGATATTTCTGGAAACCATTATAACATTTACAACAATACAACGTACAAACTATACTTGTATGCAGATATGTCGTGAAATCATTATAACATTTACAACAATACCACGTACAAACTATACTTGTATGCAGATATGTCGTGAAACCATTATAACATTTACAACAATACAACGTACAAACTATACTTGTATGCAGATAGTTCTGGAAACCATTATAACATTTACAACAATACAACGTACAAACTATACTTGTATGCAGATAGTTCTGGAAACCATTATAACATTTACAACAATACCACGTACAAACTATACTTGTATGCAGATATGTCGTGAAACCATTATAACATTTACAACAATACAACGTACAAACTATACTTGTATGCAGATATTTCTGGAAACCATCATAACATTTACAAAAATATTTTAATACACTATCTGCAAGTTTGATTACTAGTATTAATCAATAACTAATCTATTTATAATCAATAACTAATCTATTTATAATCAATTATTGGAAATGTTTGCTTCTAAATAATTGTTTTTAATGTTAATGCAAAATTACATAATATTTGTTCCTTATCGTTTTGTTTATTTTTAATACAAAATCGTCTATTTTCTTTTAGGAATTAGTTCATTCTTGGTTATGATGTAAATTTTCAAAATACATACATATTGTTTATAACAATATTTATTTCATAATTTACACACACACATACGCACATACAACATGTAACATTTCATGAAGAAAATGGCTATATAGCAGAAATATTCCAAATAATACTGATAAATGCTGTGTTTTACAATACAGTATTAACACTTTACTACACGCATGATTGCCTCAATGTGCACTAGCAAAAAGCAGGCAGACATAGCCTGCTCATAGGGGCAAAACCATACCTGTGTTTGGGGTTCCCCGACAGACCCTAATTTTGGCTGCGACCCTAGCGGTTATTATTCAAATATTATAAAATAAAAAAACACTGACTGATAGTAGCAGCGAAACCACGGTCATTCACTAGCAACAACCAAACTGAAAAATACAGACAAACCTTTGCTAAGCAGTCAGCCAAAGAAGTGATGAAACTGGCTGTTTAGTCAAGGTGGCTGCTCAATAGAGGTCCATTGTTGAACAAATTGTGACTGTTGTAACTGGCTACTCAGTACAGATTGGCTGTTTAATAGAGGTGACCGCTAACACAGTGAATGTTGTAACTGGCTGTTTAATAGAGGTGACTGCTAACACAGTGAATGTTGTAACTGGCTGTTTAATAGAGGTGAAAGCTACCACAGTGAATGTTGTAACTGGCTGTTTAATAGAGGTGACAGCTAACACAGGTTTGGCTATAAGCTAAAATCCGACCGACCCTAATTTGTTTAAATCCGATACAACTGAACAAATTCTTTTCGGAATGAAACCCCAATAATATGTACATTGCTTTGCCTATTTGTGGTACACATGTATTCTCCACAAACGTTCCACACATTGTCCATGCAGGCTGCTAGAATAGCAACACCCAGTATAAAATTAGCAAAGCTTTAAGCTGTTGAAGAACTAACCTCCTCCATTCGCTCATTTCTCCATATGTGGAGGTTACAGAGAAATATTTACATATAGAATGCACTCAACAAAAATCTTAATCGGTCACCTCGTGCTTTACAGTATTTGGAGCAAACTATCTTTATCTATATTCATATCATCTTATTTAATACATTTTCTTACAGATCTTTATGCAATGAATGGTAGACGCTTGAATCTGGTGGTCATCAGAATGTCATGGGTGGTAGACGCTTGAATCTGGTGGTCAACAGAATGTCCTGGATGGTAGACGCTTGAATCTGGTGGTCATCAGAATGTCCTGGATGGTAGATGCTTGAATATGTTGGTCATCCGACTGTCCTGGATGGTAGACGCTGCTGGTCACTATTTCCACAACTGTTAGCTGGACTAGTTGCTCATATAAAGTGTATTGCTAGATAAATTAGCCAATCACAGGACCGCATGTTGACGATGACATTTGGCATGCTTTTATGTTGTCATCCCAGACAAGATTTGCAGGGCATTGTCTTTTGGGGTACGATCCAGATGATGCACATGTCATATAATAATGGCACCCCTGACATGACTGGTAATAACCTTCCGCTTTGAAACGACAGTCTAATTGAGAGATACAACCAGCTGAAAATGAAATCAATAAATTTCGCTGATAATTACCTGTTCTGCATCTGGCACATACAGACTGCACACAGTTGTGTAATGTACCACCAGGATTATAGCGTGCATACAGTTCTGCAGTTTACCCAAATAGCTACAGCGTACACAAAGTACTGCAATGTACTACACGAGTTACATCGTGCACAGTTCTGCAGTACACACATAAGCTTTATTTACAAGTTACAGACAACAAAGCAACATGCTTTACTTATTATATGCATGAACGCTTTGTCGACAAAATGCAGCCTTCCCAAAGCAAGATGACAGCATTTGGTACAGAACATTGCATACACTACTAAATGCTAACAAAGACATATCTATAGACAAATGCAGCATTCCCAAAGCAAGACGACAGCATTTGGTACAGAACATTGCACACACTACTAAATGCTAACAAAGACATATCTATAGAGACACGCAACCTTCCCAAAGCAATACGACAACATTTGGTACAGAACATTGCATACACTACTAAATGCTAACAAAGACATATCTATAGAGACACGAAACCTATCCAAAGCAAGACGACAGCATTTGGTACAGAGCATTACATACACTACTAAATGCTAACAAAGACATATCTATAGAGACACGCAACCTTCCCAAAGCAATACGACAACATTTGGTACAGAACATTGCATACACTACTAAATGCTAACAAAGACATATCTATAGAGACACGAAACCTATCCAAAGCAAGACGACAGCATTTGGTACAGAGCATTACATACACTACTAAATGCTAACAAAGACATATCTATAGAGACACGCAACCTACCCAAAGCAAGACGACAGCATTTGGTACAGAACATTGCATACACTACTAAATGCCAACAAAGACATATATATAGAGACACGCAACCTACCCAAAGCAAGACGACAGCATTTGGTACAGAACATTGCATACACTACTAAATGCCAACAAAGACATACATATAGAGACACGCAACCTACCCAAAGCAAGACGACAGCATTTGGTACAGAACATTGCACACACTACTAAATGCTAACAAAGACATAGCTATAGAGACACGCAACCTACGCAAAGCAAGACGACAGCATTTGGTACAGAACATTGCATACACTACTAAATGCTAACAAAGACATATATATAGACAAATGTAGCCTTCCCAAAGCAAGACGGCAGCATTTGGTACAGAACATTGCATACACTACTAAATGCTAATAAAGCCATATCTATAGACAAATGCAGCATTCCGAAGCAATACGACAGCATTTGGTACAGAACATTGCATACACTACTAAATGCTAACAAAGACATATCTATAGAGACACGCAACCTACCCAAAGCAAGACGACAACATTTGGTACAGAGCATTGCATACACTACTAAATGCTAACAAAGACATATATATAGACACATGCAGCATTCCGAAGCAATACGACAGCATTTGGTACAGAGCATTGCATACACTACTAAATGCTAACAAAGACATATATATAGACAAATGTAGCCTACCCAAAGCAATACGACAGCATTTGGTACAGAACATTGCATACACTACTAAATGCTAACAAAGACATATCTATAGAGACACGCAACCTACCCAAAGCAAGACGACAGCATTTGGTACAGAGCATTGCATACACTACTAAATGCTAACAAAGACATATATATAGACACATGTAGCATTCCGAAGCAATACGACAGCATTTGGTACAGAGCATTGGATACACTACTAAATGCTAACAAAGACATATATATAGACAAATGTAGCCTACCCAAAGCAATACGACAGCATTTGGTACAGAACATTGCATACACTACTAAATGCTAACAAAGACATATCTATAGAGACACGCAACCTACCCAAAGCAAGACGACAGCATTTGGTACAGAGCATTGCATACACTACTAAATGCTAACAAAGACATATATATAGACACATGTAGCATTCCGAAGCAATACGACAGCATTTGGTACAGAGCATTGGATACACTACTAAATGCTAACAAAGACATATATATAGACAAATGTAGCCTACCCAAAGCAATACGACAGCATTTGGTACAGAACATTGCATACACTACTAAATGCTAACAAAGACATATCTATAGACAAATGCAGCCTTCCAAAGCAAGACGACAGCATTTGGTACAGAACATTGCACACACTACTAAATGCTAACAAAGACATATCTATAGAGACACGAAACCTATCCAAAGCAAGACGACAGCATTTGGTACAGAGCATTACATACACTACTAAATGCTAACAAAGACATATCTATAGAGACACGCAACCTACCCAAAGCAAGACGACAGCATTTGGTACAGAACATTGCATACACTACTAAATGCCAACAAAGACATATATATAGAGACACGCAACCTACCCAAAGCAAGACGACAGCATTTGGTACAGAACATTGCATACACTACTAAATGCCAACAAAGACATATATATAGAGACACGCAACCTACCCAAAGCAAGACGACAGCATTTGGTACAGAACATTGCATACACTACTAAATGCCAACAAAGACATATATATAGAGACACGCAACCTACCCAAAGCAAGACGACAGCATTTGGTACAGAACATTGCATACACTACTAAATGCCAACAAAGACATATATATAGAGACACGCAACCTACCCAAAGCAAGACGACAGCATTTGGTACAGAACATTGCATACACTACTAAATGCCAACAAAGACATATATATAGAGACACGCAACCTACCCAAAGCAAGACGACAGCATTTGGTACAGAACATTGCACACACTACTAAATGCTAACAAAGACATAGCTATAGAGACACGCAACCTACCCAAAGCAAGACGACATCATTTGGTACAGAACATTGCATACACTACTAAATGCTAACAAAGACATATATATAGACAAATGTAGCCTTTCCAAAGCAAGACGGCAGCATTTGGTACAGAACATTGCATACACTACTAAATGCTAATAAAGCCATATCTATAGACAAATGCAGTATTCCGAAGCAATACGACAGCATTTGGTACAGAACATTGCATACACTACTAAATGCTAACACAGACATATCTATAGAGACACGCAACCTACCAAAAGCAAGACGACAGCATTTGGTACAGAGCATTGCATACACTACTAAATGCTAACAAAGACATACATATAGACAAATGCAGCATTCCGAAGCAATACGACAGCATTTGGTACAGAGCATTGCATACACTACTAAATGCTAACAAAGACATATATATAGACAAATGTAGCCTACCCAAAGCAATACGACAGCATTTGGTACAGAACATTGCATACACTACTAAATGCTAACAAAGCATTATAATGCAAACATACATACATGCGTAGAAAATTCCATTGATGGTTTTACTTCCAGGAAGTTGGGGCCGTATATATGGAATCACTTAATGAAATAGAAAATCATATATATACCATATTGAACAGTATTAATCTTGCACAATATCCATAACAAGTAAATGTGTAATCATTAGTTCAATTAATTAATAGTATTAATTAGTTAATTAATTATTAAATCCAGGTAATTAACTATGTTGTGACTTTCATTTAATGTTGATTACAAATTAAACATAGGGCTGTCCTGAATTGTAACTCCCAAATAAATGTGGGTTACTGTTTCCTTGTCTGGCTTATTCGGGTCTGGAACTACGGTCATTATAAAGTAAGAGTAGATCTTTCGGTCATGTTAGAATCGAAATAATATTTGTAATTGCGTTATTTATAGTTGAATAAAACATGGTTTCGTCGTTCTGGTCAGAACTCCAAACCATGTTTTATTCGTCAATGAATAACTGAAAGACAAATAGTATTTCTTAAATAATATGCTGAATCACTGTAGAAACAGCTATATAAATAATATGCTGAATCACTGTAGAAACAGCTATATAAATAATATGCTGAATCACTGTAGAAACAGCTATATAAATAATATGCTGAATCACTGTAGAAACAGCTATATAAATAATATGCTGAATCACTGTAGAAACAGCTATATAAATAATATGCTGAATCACTGTAGAAACAGCTGTATAAATAATATGCTGAATCATTGTAGAAACAGCTATATAAATAATATGCTGAATCACTGTAGAAACAGCTATATAAATAATATGCTGAATCACTGTAGAAACAGCTATATAAATAATATGCTGAATCATTGTAGAAACAGCTATATAAATAATATGCTGAATCACTGTAGAAACAGCTATATAAATAATATGCTGAATCACTGTAGAAACAGCTATATAAATAATATGCTGAATCACTGTAGAAACAGCTATATAAATAATATGCTGAATCACTGTAGAAACAGCTATATAAATAATATGCTGAATCACTGTAGAAACAGCTATATAAATAATATGCTGAATCACTGTAGAAACAGCTATATAAATAATATGCTGAATCACTGTAGAAACAGCTATATAAATAATATGCTGAATCACTGTAGAAACAGCTATATAAATAATATGCTGAATCACTGTGAGAAACAGCTATATAAATAATATGCTGAATCACTGTAGAAACAGCTATTAACAGTTTTACGTTTATTTATCGTCGCTACTAGTTGCCCATATGAGCGACGCCTCCTGAAGAGATTAGTCATTTTAGATTTTGGAGGATAGTGCATGCATGATACAGACAGAGACCAGTTACAGCATATCCTCTGGTTCTTTTACGTGCACGGTGTAAAGCACCGACACGAGACCTCGGTTTATCGTCCCATCTGAAAGACTGTTAATATTATTAGGGTCAGACGGGGGATCGAACTTATATTAATTAAATACATATGTTGTACTTATACCTATATGTGGCGCTTTAGTAGATGTAGATACTGTTGTCTGTAGTGTTGGTGGGATAATTGTATTAAATGGGTTTGGTACATTTCTCGGTGGTGTCCAAACTGTAACAAAAGAAGAGAGATTTTAATGAGAGACATCTCTAATTTTCTATTACCTCTCTTGGCAGATAAAGTCCGATTTATTCCAAAATGTGAATAGGTCCTTTTAGTTAGAATCCTTTGTTTTTACCGTTGTTCCCTACCCAGATGTTGCGGTATAACAATTGTGATTTTATCAAAATCGTGTTAATTAACTGATAGCATTGTTGTAGAAATAAGTACCCATTGCATATACTGTACATGATCAGTCGAGATATAATAATTTAATAATCATATAAAACGATAGTGGAATAAAATTGCTAGCATGTTGTGCAAAGGAAACAACGATAAAAACAGAGGAAACACTTAATAGGACCTATCTAATTTTAGGGAGTATTCAGGGGCAGTAACTGACCGATGTCTCTCATTCATAGCACATTGTACATGTATATTCTAATCTTAATTTTTTGATATTGCCCGAGTAGATGTCAGGCGCCACAAGTCACACTCTACAGTATGTCTTCTCTGGAAGTGCCATAACTAATGGTTGCCGTCGAGGGATATGGGTTGTCTGCAACTTAAATCGAGTCGCAGTATGTTCAGAGGAGAAACTAGTTAATGTTTTGGGAAGAGCCGTCTCTAATGTTGTAAGAAATTGTGGCTCCACCCATTATTGCTTTGTATATATTGTATGTAGAGTCTGTGTCATAATAGAGCAACATAAAATATGACTAACTCTTTCCTCCATAGAGATTTATGTTGATATACTATTGTATCTCCATATAAACGACAAACCATTTAGCTATCATGCAGTGGATAAGTAGTTGCCATATCTATCCCACCTTCATAGATATTACTGGATTTGATTCTGGCCTTTATTATGAACATTGGTTTGGCTACTACAATGTAAATGTATGTCGTATTGGTAATGGCGTCAAGAGTTGCATCTATGAGGGAAAGGTTTAAACAGTTAATGTGTTTCGCTTAGTCGTGCCACAATAATATAAACATCGCTAGTATTATTCACCCAATAATGTTCCTCACCAATTTCATTTTCTTTGTATGGACATTTTTTCAAGATGTATGCAATTACGTTAAATTGAAATAAGCAATACAATGTAACTATATCGTCCTTATATAAAAGGGAGATAATTTATAGACTCACAAATACAGAGTGCTCTATGTGCTTGTAGAACTGTTCAACATTAGGTTGTGATATTGGACTAGGGGCCATGAACAAGACACAACATTGAACCACAAATATAAAGTGGAGGCCAATTGTGAAATAATCTAGTTATAGTTATATGCCTTTGTATCCCTAAATCAACATGTATTGTTATCATCTGATGCTAGTCATGTCACCGTGTGTGTGCGTGTGTGCGTGTGTGCGTGTGTGCGTGTGTGTGTGTTTTACGTTTATTTATCGTCGCTACCGGTTGCCCATATGAGCGACGCTTCCTGAAGAGATTAGTCATTTTAGATTTTGGAGGATAGTGCATGATACAGACAGAGACCCATTCCAGAGTCTCCTCTGGTTCTTTTACGTGTAAAGCACCGACACGAGACCTCGGTTTAACGTCCCATCTGAAAGACTGTTAATTTCATTAGGGTCAGACGGGGGTCGAACCTGCGATCCCTGGATTACCAGTCCAGCGTGTTACCACTGGACTACAGATCCGTATGTGTGTAATCCTATGTAACAGCGGACATGAAATGAAATAACCTGTGATCAGTTGCAGTTGTTTCAACGGTCACTGTAAAGGCTATTTGCATGAGTGAAATTTAAAAGCTAGTCTAAGTATATTTATATGCCAGACAAACAGTTAATTTTCAAATTATTAGATATTCTAACACGACACAGCTAATAACACACATACCTATAGAGTAAAATCTACCTCGGGTTATTCCTCGATATACCTACCTTAAACTATGCTGCGCGCGCACCGTGTTTTGGCTATTCCATTTATACAATACGTGTAAAGTTTTATGAATGAAAGTCACGTGATGTTTGTAAATAATACCGTGAGAATTCGCGGAAGTGAGCTATATTTAGAATCAGATAATCTCTTGTCCGTCTTGTTTTTCTGTTAAGTAACGTTTCAGTTACTATTCTGTACAGTTTTATTTGACAAAATAAATAAAATTATTGATCAGTTACAACTTTTGTTCATTTATGCACTAGATTGATATTTTCCATAAAAAATAACGTCATCACCCCTTACGCGGGAGGAAATTTCGAAAGCCAAATGCACGGCGTTTGAAGGAAATACTCATTGATTCTCGTGTAAAATTATTAGAAGTAAGTCGTGTTAGAATCGAAATAATAAGTATCAACCGTGGTTTGTCGTTCTTATGCGTAGACATATATCACTCAGGCCTTCGGCCTTCGTGATATATTTCTACGCATAAGAACTTCAAACTCGGGTTATTCTGCGATATACCACGGTTGATACTTATTATTTCTTAATTATAAAACGGAACCATCATGACTGTGTGAATCCGAGAGGATCAAGCGGTAATTAAAGTAATAATCGGTATATTTTCGACATTAACATATTAACAATAACTTTGTGTATAAAACGCTCCTCAGCAACACTACCAATGGACATATAATTAATGTGAAGAAATAATTTAGTTTGTGAAATATTCTTATATAAAACAATCTACTTAAACAAAATTTGTAAGGAAAATACGATAAAGTCATATAAAAGTTACTTCCCTTATTAATCAGAACAACATTTGTAAATATTGTATTTTATGTATTTACAAATGTTGTTTTGATAAAAGACAAGTAACTTTTATGTGATGTCTCTGTTGTAATGTAAAAGTATTTGACCGTTGCAAGTGCACAGGTATATCATGCACATGAAATGGGATGCGCCATGTATGACTATGACGATTTTGGTGTTCTTTATACCATAAAGGGAGATAATTTAGTTAGGGTCAGAGTGTAACTTACATTGCTATAAGGATGCCACTTACATTTCGGTTGCTCACATATGTAAGGATATTGTTGATTACAGTCGTTATCATTCATTTCTCCAGACCAGAGTTCTCCACAGTGCTCATGTCCTCCACTATTGTCCGGCTGACCAGACATCCACGGCCTAGGACAAGTAAATGAGATATACCGTTACCACTCGGCCGCGGAGACCATCAGTGTTGTAGAAAGCTTTAAATCGTCACACTACTATGTCATGGTGCATCTCCGTGCTCATGTTTCTGTGGCAGCTGATACAGAAGTTAAATGTCGCAACTATCAAAGAAAGTTATGGATGTGTTGCAACATAGCTACTGTGAACACCCACCGGGGGAGAGGGGAGCAGGGGCGCTTACAAGGGGAGCAGGGGCGCTTACAAGGGGAGCAGGGGCGCTTACAAGGGGAGCAGGGGCACTTACACGGGGAGCAAGGGCGCTTACAAGGGGAGCAGGTGCGCTTACACGGGGAGCAGGGGCGCTTACAAGGGGAGCAGGGGCGCTTACACGGGGAGCAGGGCGCTTACACGGGAGCAGGGGCGCTTACAAGGGGAGCAGGGGCGCTTACACGGGGAGCAGGGGCGCTTACAAGGGGAGCAGGGGCGCTTACAAGGGGAGCAGGGGCGCTTACACGGGGAGCAGGGGCGCTTACAAGGGGAGCAGGGGCGCTTACACGGGGAGCAGGGGCGCTTACAAGAGGAGCAGGGGCGCTTACAAGGGCACCAGTACATTACTTTTGCCCTTTAGATGAAATTATATCTAAAATCGGTTTTCACGATAAATTGACTGCATGAAGTTATTCCGAAGTCCATTCATGTATTATAAAGATACTACGCGGAAAACGTTTTCATATGTTCGTAGACACGTGCTTGAAGCTACGGACCCGTGTTCTACGTGCCAATTTATGCCAATCATAAGTAATGACATTGAAGCTACGAACCTGTGATATATATTTTTTAATTTAAGTTTATTTAACGTCGCTACCGGTTTCCCATTTGAGCGACGGGCAGTTTACCTAAAAACACCTTTCCTGGGCAGGCTCCAGCGGTTAACCAGTACTTTGTGCACCAACCTCCGTAAGAAACTGCCAACTTTTTCATATAAATGAGACCATCAGAGATGATAGGTTACAGTGGTATACAAGTCAGCGACCTTAACCACTCGACCACGAAGGCGGCCAACCTGTGATATACAGTTGACGTGTCAATTTATGGCAATCATAAACAATGACCTTGAAGATAGGGAACTGTGATAAACGTTTGACGTGTCAATTTATGGCAATCATAAACAATGACCTTGAAGCTAGGGAATTGTGATAAATGTTTGACGTGTCAATTTATGACAATCATAAACAATGACCTTGAAGCTAGGGAACTGTGATAAACATTTGACGTGTCAATTTATGACAATCATAAACAATGACCTTGAAGCTAGGGAACTGTGATAAACGTTTGACGTGTCAATTTATGGCAATCATAAACAATGACCTTGAAGCTAGGGAATTGTGATAAATGTTTGACGTGTCAATTTATGACAATCATAAACAATGACCTTGAAGCTAGGGAACTGTGATAAACATTTGACGTGTCAATTTATGACAATCATAAACAATGACCTTGAAGCTAGGGAACTGTGATAAACGTTTGACGTGTCAATTTATGGCAATCATAAACAATGACCTTGAAGCTAGGGAATTGTGATAAATGTTTGACGTGTCAATTTATGACAATCATAAACAATGACCTTGAAGCTAGGGAACTGTGATAAACGTTTGACGTGTCAATTTATGGCAATCATAAACAATGAATGACACTGATGCTACGGACTTGTGATATACGATTCACATGTCAATGTATGCTAGTGGATTGTGCCTAGCTATTGCGCCCCCCCCCCCCATTAATGACAGCCTGCCAAAACCATTAAGCACCGTGTTTCTGGTTTATGTAACAGCGACATTGTATGACTATTTTTAGTAATAGTGACCTTGACTCGAAAATATGTGTGATGGGCGCAATACAGCCGGCTTTTAACGACGGTCAATTATGCCAAACTATTTAAATATTCCAATTCGTGTATCCGTGCTTGTACAAGCAATGTACATATCCTTGCAAAGACATGTTCAGTTGTGCATGTCCAGTTTAACCTCACTTTATATTTCATTCATAGACCAAAACGACCCAAAGGCAATAGTCAAGTATGGCTTGGGCCAAGGTCAATTCAATCTAGGTCTCACAATCTACACATAATGATGCTTATGTATACAACGTTTCTGACATACTCGATCAATTATATTGTAAAATACAGAAACGTTGAATGTATGTGTATGGATATATTTCTTACATTATGTTTACATCAACGGGTGTCCCGTCCGCCCATGTATATCTGATAGTGTCAGTCCTTGGTCTATTGCTTAAGCCTGTCCAAAAGTGGTTCTGACCCTGTGTCTGCTGTAAATACGCCATCTTCTGACGCAGCCAGTCCTAAAGTAAATACGCTACACCTAATTTCAGTATAATAATAATAATAATAATAATAATAATAAAGACTTTATTTTACGAGAGAACTCATGTAACAAACGTTCTGTCCTTCTGCTACCAATACACGTTCTGGCGCAGCCAGAGCGAAATACAAGAAAAATGTATGTTACGAACGCATTTCAAGAATTATATAACATTAAAATAGAAAATTAAACTAGAAGAATAAAATAAATATAATAGAGTTATATAAATTCCAACCAGTGAAATTTGAAGAATATTGTTCTTACTCGTTCAGCAATGGATTCAATTTTCACAAGATGGCCTTGTTGTTTCTGGCACTCGGCACTAGCGTCATCTCGTGTGCGCATGTCCTTTACACCGGTGATGAAGTAACATTGGTTACTTCCGGGACGTTGCTCCCATCCAGTCGGACATTTCCCGACATCAGCTGGGAAACAAGAGCAAAAACATTCGAGTAAAACAAGCTTACACTTCAAATATGATACACGCATATTCATAGCAAACACAGCAGCCTAATGGCTTTGTTTTGAATGGTTGGATTTATGTGTCTGCCATTTTATATTTACATGTCAGGAGAAGAGTACTTAGTAGTGCATCTGTACGTTAATACCTCTTTGACAGGGCCTCTGTAAGCTACATACCTCAATGACAGGGCCTCTGTAAATTAATACCTCAATGGCAGGGCCTCTGTAAGTTAATACCTCAATGACAGGGCCTATGTAAGCTACATACCTCAATGACAGGGCCTCTGTAAGCTAATACCTCAATGACAGGGCCTCTGTAAGCTAATACCTCAATGACAGGGCCTCTGTAAGCTACATACCTCAATGCCTTTGCATTTGTAAGCTACATACCTCAATGACAGGGCCTCTGTAAGCTACATACCTCAATGCCTTTGCATTTGTAAGCTACATACCTCAATGACAGGGCAACTGTAAGCTAATACCTCAATGACAGGGCCTCTGTAAGCTACATACCTCAATGACAGGGCCTCTGTAAGCTACATACCTCAATGACAGGGCCTCTGTAAGCTAATACCTCAATGACAGGGCCTCTGTAAGCTACATACCTCAATGTCTTTGCATTTGTAAGCTACATACCTCAATGACAGGGCCTCTGTAAACTACATACCTCAATGACAGGGCATCTATAAGCTACATACCTCAATGACAGGGCATCTGTAAGCAGCATATCTCAATGACAGTGCCTCTGTAAGCTACATATCTCAATTGTCGGGCCTTTGTAAGCTGCATAACTTAATGGTAGGGCCCTTGTAAGTTACATACCTTAATGGTAGGACCTTTGTAAGCCACATACCTCAATGACAGGGCCTCTGTAAGCTACATACCTCAATGGTAGGGCCTCCACAAGCTACATACCTCAATGGTAGGGCCTCCACAAGCTACATACCTCAATAGTATATCCTCTATAATCTACATACCTCAATGACATATCCTATACAAGCTACATACCTCAATGGTATATCCTCTACAAGCTACATACCTCAATAGTTGGGCCTCTACAAGCTACATACATCAATGGTATATCCTCTATAATCTACATACCTCAATGACATATCCTCTACAAACTACATACCTCAATGACATATCCTCTATAAGCTACATATTTCAATGGTATATCCTCTACAAGCTACATACCTCAATGACATATCCTCTACAAGCTACATACTTCAATGGTATATCCTCTACAAGCTACATACCTCAATGGTATATCCTCTACAAGCTACATACTTCAATGGTATATCCTCTACAAGCTACATACTTCAATGGTATATCCTGTACAAGCTACATACTTCAATGGTATATCCTCTACAAGCTACATACTTCAATGGTATATCCTCTACAAGCTACATACTTCAATGGTATAACCTCTACAAGCTACATACTTCAATGGTATAACCTCTACAAGCTACATACTTCAATGGTATAACCTCTACAAGCTACATACTTCAATGGTATATCCTCTACAAGCTACATACTTCAATGGTATAACCTCTACAAGCTACATACTTCAATGGTATATCCTCTACAAGCTACATACTTCAATGGTATATCCTCTACAAGCTACATACCTCAATGACATATCCTCTACAAGCAACATACTTCAATGACATATCCTCTACAAGCTACATACCTCAATGGTATATCCTTTACAAGCTACATACTTCAATGGTATATCCTCTACAAGCTACATACTTCAATGGTATATCCTCTACAAGCTACATACCTCAATGGTATATCATCTACAAGCTACAAACTTCAATGGTATATCCTCTACAAGCTACATACCTCAATGGTATATCCTCTACAAGCTACATACTTCAATGGTATATCCTCTACAAGCTACATACCTCAATGACATATCCTCTACAAGCTACATACATCAATGACATATCCTTTACAAGCTACATACCTCAATGACATATCCTCTACAAGCTACATACATCAATGACATATCCTCTACAAGCTACATACCTCAATGACATATCCTCTACAAGCTACATACCTCAATGACATATCCTCTACAAGCTACATATTTCAATGGTATATCCTCTACAAGCTACATACCTCAATGACATATCCTCTACAAGCTACATACTTCAATGGTATATCCTCTACAAGCTACATACCTCAATGACATATCCTCTACAAGCTACATACCTCAATGACATATACTCTATAAGCTACATATTTCAATGGTATATCCTCTACAAGCTATATACCTCAAATGGTATATCCTCTACAAGCTACATACTTCAATGGTATATCCTCTACAAGCTACATACCTCAATGACATATCCTCTACAAGCTACATACTTCAATGGTATATCCTCTACAAGCTACATACCTCAATGGTATATCCTCTACAAGCTACATACTTCAATGGTATATCCTCTACAAGCTACATACTTCAATGGTATATCCTGTACAAGCTACATACTTCAATGGTATATCCTCTACAAGCTACATACTTCAATGGTATATCCTCTACAAGCTACATACTTCAATGGTATAACCTCTACAAGCTACATACTTCAATGGTATAACCTCTACAAGCTACATACTTCAATGGTATAACCTCTACAAGTTACATACTTCAATGGTATATCCTCTACAAGCTACATACTTCAATAGTATAACCTCTACAAGCTACATACTTCAATGGTATATCCTCTACAAGCTACATACTTCAATGGTATATCCTCTACAAGCTACATACCTCAATGACATATCCTCTACAAGCTACATACCTCAATGACATATCCTCTACAAGCTACATACCTCAATGGTATATCCTCTACAAGCTACATACTTCAATGGTATATCCTCTACAAGCTACATACTTCAATGGTATATCCTCTACAAGCTACATACTTCAATGGTATATCCTGTACAAGCTACATACTTCAATGGTATATCCTCTACAAGCTACATACTTCAATGGTATATCCTCTACAAGCTACATACTTCAATGGTATAACCTCTACAAGCTACATACTTCAATGGTATAACCTCTACAAGCTACATACTTCAATGGTATAACCTCTACAAGCTACATACTTCAATGGTATATCCTCTACAAGCTACATACTTCAATGGTATAACCTCTACAAGCTACATACTTCAATGGTATATCCTCTACAAGCTACATACCTCAATGACATATCCTCTACAAGCTACATACTTCAATGACATATCCTCTACAAGCTACATACCTCAATGGTATATCCTCTACAAGCTACATACTTCAATGGTATATCCTCTACAAGCTACATACTTCAATGGTATATCCTCTACAAGCTACATACCTCAATGGTATATCATCTACAAGCTACATACTTCAATGGTATATCCTCTACAAGCTACATACCTCAATGGTATATCCTCTACAAGCTACATACTTCAATGGTATATCCTCTACAAGCTACATACTTCAATGGTATATCCTTTACAAGCTACATACCTCAATGACATATCCTCTACAAGCTACATACATCAATGACATATCCTCTACAAGCTACATACCTCAATGACATATCCTCTACAAGCTACATACCTCAATGACATATCCTCTACAAGCTACATATTTCAATGGTATATCCTCTACAAGCTACATACCTCAATGACATATCCTCTACAAGCTACATACTTCAATGGTATATCCTCTACAAGCTACATACCTCAATGACATATCCTCTACAAGCTACATACCTCAATGACATATCCTCTATAAGCTACATATTTCAATGGTATATCCTCTACAAGCTATATACCTCAATGGTATATCCTCTACAAGCTACATACTTCAATGGTATATCCTCTACAAGCTACATACCTCAATGACATATCCTCTACAAGCTACATACTTCAATGGTATATCCTCTACAAGCTACATACCTCAATGGTATATCCTCTACAAGCTACATACTTCAATGGTATATCCACTACAAGCTACATACTTCAATGGTATATCCTGTACAAGCTACATACTTCAATGGTATATCCTCTACAAGCTACATACTTCAATGGTATATCCTCTACAAGCTACATACTTCAATGGTATAACCTCTACATGCTACATACTTCAATGGTATAACCTCTACAAGCTACATACTTCAATGGTATAACCTCTACAAGTTACATACTTCAATGGTATATCCTCTACAAGCTACATACTTCAATGGTATAACCTCTACAAGCTACATACTTCAATGGTATATCCTCTACAAGCTACATACTTCAATGGTATATCCTCTACAAGCTACATACTTCAATGGTATATCCTCTACAAGCTACATACCTCAATGGTATATCATCTACAAGCTACATACTTCAATGGTATATCCTCTACAAGCTACATACTTCAATGGTATATCCTCTACAAGCTACATACTTCAATGGTATATCCTTTACAAGCTACATACCTCAATGACATATCCTCTACAAGCTACATACATCAATGACATATCCTCTACAAGCTACATACCTCAATGACATATCCTCTACAAGCTATATACCTCAATGACATATCCTCTACAAGCTACATATTTCAATGGTATATCCTCTACAAGCTACATACCTCAATGACATATCCTCTACAAGCTGCATACTTCAATGGTATATCCTCTACAAGCTACATACCTCAATGACATATCCTCTACAAGCTACATACTTCAATGGTATATCCTCTACAAGCTACATACTTCAATGGTATAACCTCTACAAGCTACATACTTCAATGGTATATCCTCTACAATCTACATACCTCAATGGTAGGGCCTCTACATGCTACATATCTCAATGGTATATTCTCTATAATCTACATACCTCAATGACATATCCTCTACAAGCTACATACCTCAACCATAGAACCTGCTATTCGCTACATACACCAACAATAGAACCTGCTATTCGCTACATACATTAACCATAGAACCTGCTATTCGCTACATACATCAACCATAGAACCTGCTATTTGCTACATACCTCAACCATAGAACCTGCTATTCGCTACATACATCAACCATAGAACCTGTTATTCGCTACATACATCAACCATAGAACCTGCTATTCGCTACATACATCAACCATAGAACCTGCTATTCGCTACATACATCAACCATAGAACCTGCTATTCGCTACATACATCAACCATAGAACCTGCTATTCGCTACATACATCAACCATAGAACCTGCTATTCACTACATACATCAACCATAGAACCTGCTATTCGCTACATACATCAACCATAAACCTGCTATTCGCTACATACATCAACCATAGAACCTGCTATTCGCTACATACATCAACCATAGAACCTGCTATTCACTACATACATCAACCATAGAACCTGCTATTCGCTACATACATCAACCATATAACCTGCTATTCGCTACATACATCAACCATAGAACCTGCTATTCGCTACATACATCAACCATAGAACCTGCTATTCACTACATACATCAACCATAGAACCTGCTATTCGCTACATACATCAACCATATAACCTGCTATTCGCTACATACATCAACCATAGAACCTGCTATTCGCTACATACATCAACCATAGAACCTGCTATTCGCTACATACATCAACCATAGAACCTGCTATTCGCTACATACATCAACCATATAACCTGCTATTCGCTACATACATCAACCATATAACCTGCTATTCGCTACATACATCAACCATAGAACCTGCTATTCACTACATACATCAACCATAGAACCTGCTATTCGCTACATACATCAACCATAGAACCTGCTATTCGCTACATACATCAACCATAGAACCTGCTATTCGCTACATACATCAACCATAGAACCTGCTATTCGCTACATACATCAACCATAGAACCTGCTATTCGCTACATACATCAACATATAACCTGCTATTCGCTACATACATAACCATATAACCTGCTATTCGCTACATACATCAACCATATAACCTGCTATTCGCTACATACATCAACCATAGAACCTGCTATTCGCTACATACATCAACCATATAACCTGCTATTCGCTACATACATCAACCATAGAACCTGCTATTCGCTACATACATCAACCATAGAACCTGCTATTCGCTACATACATCAACCATAGAACCTGCTATTCGCTACATACATCAACCATAGAACCTGCTATTCGCTACATACATCAACCATATAACCTGCTATTCGCTACATACATCAACCATATAACCTGCTATTCGCTACATACATCAACCATATAACCTGCTATTCGCTACATACATCAACCATAGAACCTGCTATTCGCTACATACATCAACCATAGAACCTGCTATTCGCTACATACATCAACCATATAACCTGCTATTCGCTACATACATCAACCATAGAACCTGCTATTCGCTACATACATCAACCATATAACCTGCTATTCGCTACATACATCAACCATATAACCTGCTATTCGCTACATACATCAACCATATAACCTGCTATTCGCTACATACATCAACCATATAACCTGCTATTCGCTACATACATCAACCATATAACCTGCTATTCGCTACATACATCAACCATATAACCTGCTATTCGCTACATACATCAACCATAGAACCTGCTATTCGCTACATACATCAACCATATAACCTGCTATTCGCTACATACATCAACCATATAACCTGCTATTCGCTACATACATCAACCATATAACCTGCTATTCGCTACATACATCAACCATATAGCCTACTATTCGCTACATACATCAACCATAGAACCTGCTATTCGCTACATACATCAACCATATAACCTGCTATTCGCTACATACATCAACCATATAACCTGCTATTCGCTACATACATCAACCATATAACCTGCTATTCGCTACATACATCAACCATATAACCTGCTATTCGCTACATACATCAACCATAGAACCTGCTATTCGCTACATACATCAACCATATAACCTGCTATTCGCTACATACATCAACCATAGAACCTGCTATTCGCTACATACATCAACCATATAACCTGCTATTCGCTACATACATTAACCATATAACCTGCTATTCGCTACATACATCAACCATATAACCTGCTATTCGCTACATACATCAACCATAGAACCTGCTATTCGCTACATACATTAACCATATAACCTGCTATTCGCTACATACATCAACCATAGAACCTGCTATTCGCTACATACATCAACCATATAACCTGCTATTCGCTACATACATCAACCATAGAACCTGCTATTCGCTACATACATCAACCATATAACCTGCTATTCGCTACATACATCAACCATATAACCTGCTATTCGCTACATACATCAACCATATAACCTGCTATTCGCTACATACATCAACCATAGAACCTGCTATTCGCTACATACATCAACCATATAACCTGCTATTCGCTACATACATCAACCATAGAACCTGCTATTCGCTACATACATCAACCATATAACCTGCTATTCGCTACATACATCAACCATAGAACCTGCTATTCGCTACATACATCAACCATAGAACCTGCTATTCGCTACATACATCAACCATATAACCTGCTATTCGCTACATACATCAACCATATAACCTGCTATTCGCTACATACATCAACCATATAACCTGCTATTCGCTACATACATCAACCATAGAACCTGCTATTCGCTACATACATCAACCATAGAACCTGCTATTCGCTACATACATCAACCATATAACCTGCTATTCGCTACATACATCAACCATAGAACCTGCTATTCGCTACATACATCAACCATATAACCTGCTATTCGCTACATACATCAACCATATAACCTGCTATTCGCTACATACATCGACCATATAACCTGCTATTCGCTACATACATCAACCATATAACCTGCTATTCGCTACATACATCAACCATAGAACCTACTATTCGCTACATACATCAACCATAGAACCTGCTATTCGCTACATACATCAACCATAGAACCTGCTATTCGCTACATACATCAACCATATAACCTGCTATTCGCTACATACATCAACCATAGAACCTGCTATTCGCTACATACATCAACCATATAACCTACTATTCGCTACATGCATCAACCATAGAACCTGCTATTCGCTACATACATCAACCATATAACCTGCTATTCGCTACATACATCAACCATAGAACCTGCTATTCGCTACATACATCAACCATAGAACCTGCTATTCGCTACATACATCAACCATAGAACCTGCTATTCGCTACATACATCAACCATAGAACCTGCTATTCGCTACATACATCAACCATATAACCTGCTATTCGCTACATACATCAACCATAGAACCTGCTATTCGCTACATACATCAACCATAGAACCTGCTATTCGCTCACCTGTGTTAGCAGTACAGCCTAGTAGATCAACCCTCATTGCAATATGATCTTTCCAAGCGATGGGATTTATCCGGACACATCTGGCCATTACCGGACATGGCAACATGTTCGTCACAACACTGTCCTGGTCGGCATTTCCGGTATATATCTGCCACAGAAATACATGTGCATTCTGCTTTAAAAGATCCCCAGAGCTTGTGCTTCGTGTACACTCTCTACCAATGTGTTTTTTGCACACGACTTTTATAACTAAGTATTAAATGACTTGATTTGACTTGACACCTGCCGATATTTGTCAACTACAGTCAAACCTGTCTTAAGCAGCCAGCCAAGGGAATCTCACAAAGTGACTGCTTAGCACAGGTGGTTGCTTAATAGAGGTCAGATGTATAATAAAACAACATATTGGGAATCTGACAACTGGCTGCTTAATACAGGTTGGCTGCTTAGTAGAGGCAACCACTAACACAGGTTTGACTGTAGTTTAGTTGCAGCGAAAACAGATTGTCATTATATTACGACTTGACGAGAGGTTGTCGCAAAACTGACCTAACGTCTGCTTTACTCATATAATGATAGACCAGTTCTTCGACAAAGATTTCTATAAGAAAGCGAGACGTATCATAAAAATAAATCCTTGTGTAACGGTATGTAAGCGAGAGGTTCACGGGTTCGAGTCCCGGACTGGCTGCATGTTTTTCTCACCTGGGTTACACAGCCTGGGTTACACAGTTCGTGGACGTTACATTATAAACTCCGAGAAATATTTCACAATGTATCTCTATCCCTATGGACATTCATGGAAGAATTCCAATTTGGTGGGGGAGTATGTAACGGTATGTATATTAACCCAATATGTGAGGCGATATGTAGGCAGCCCGGTTAGCTCAGTCGGTAGAGCAATCGCCCTGTAAGCGAGAGGTTCCGGGTTCGAGTCCAGGACTGGCTGCATGTTTTTCTCACCTGCGCTACACTTGCATCCCATGGAATGCTTATTTAATGATGTATGCCCACTTGCTTACTATATGATTATCTGATTCTCTTAGAGTAATTGATTCGATGATAAGTCAATCTACATAACGTACATTCGCGTGCGCACGTGAACATCAACGGCTGTTCAACGATACACAGTTTCTAAATATACTCAACAAAAAAAGAAACTTTACATACTTTATGACCTGTTTTAGAGGGTTAACGGTGACTTTATGTGAACGTTATCGATATTTACTTATTGGCCTGAGTATAGAGAGTACACCGACACAAGATTTTGTGCAATTGTACCGTGCACAGGCTAGCACGCTTTTCACTTCCGGTTTTGACCACTTACCTCGTGTTGACCTATCCCGGGTTCATTTCAATTGCTTTTTCTTATACAGTAACACGTACTCTTTATCAGTGACACGAAAACACAAAATTGTTTACAATTGTAATTGAAAACGGGAATGCCACGGCTATCTGGAAATCACAGAAATCAGGCTGTGGGTATGCTTAGAGCCGGCACGTCTGTAAATGACGTTGCTCTTCATTGTGGGTGCTCTAGGCAAACAATTCACAACCTGACAACTCGGTATGCAACTACTGGGTCAGTTACGGATAGGCCGAGATCAGGTAGGCCCCGAGCGAAGTCACGTAGAGACGACCGCTTCATTACGTTATCTCATTTGCGTAATCGCTTTACCCCAGCAACGGCAACTGCACGGCGGCTCAGGGTCTCGGCTCAGACGATACGTAATCGTCTTAGACAAGATAGACCACAAATTCGTGCGCCTCGACCTTATACAGGACACATTCTAACTGCGCGTCACAGAGCCGCCCGCTTAGCTTGGGCTCGACGTCACAGACACTGGACCCGAGCCCAATGGCGAAACGTGATTTTTACCGACGAGTCACGCTTCAGGGTCAGCTTTGCTGACGGTAGGGTCAGAGTTTACAGGCGACGGAATGAGAGATTTGCCCAATGTTGCGTGCAGGAACGAGACAGGTTTGGCGGTGGCAGCGTCATGGTTTGGGCGGGCATAATGGACAATCATAAAACAGATTTGGTCATCGTTCCGGGCAACCTTAAAGCAGCATTACATCGTATGAAATAAAATATATTTGAAAAATTCAATTTTTACGTATGGGTAGCAATGCTGCTACACATTATAACATTATACTTTCGTATGCTTATGTTCATTTGGTAAACAGTGTTTTTTGCGATAAAACAAACTCGAAACCGAAAGTAGGACTTTCCGAGTCGATCGGTCACGCACTTGTTTACAATCTGGAACGCATCGTCTGCACTTGTTTACATTCGGAATGCATCGTCCCCATTTGTCCCACGTTGTCTTTTTAAATTAAATTTCTTGATATGTTGATTCATACCTCTCTTTTAGGGACATTTCTACATCCCCGCGAGGGGTTCGACATTAGAGGAAGATAGATAGTCTTTCATGTTCAAAATATATGCGTTGTTTTCTACATCCTCTGTTGTTTCACGCATGCGTCTGTTGTTTCACGCATGCGCGCTATGCGTGTTTACATTACGTGTGTTGATAAACAAATTCGCGTATACGTCGGTTTACATTTATTGGAAGTTTATCGTTTCTGAGCGACTATTTCGATTTTTGTAAACACACACACATTAATATTTATATTTTACCCAAAATATCCTTTATTACGATGTAATGCTGCTTTAATGCAGTAGGCTATGTGACCATCCTGAGGAACAATCTCCCCCCAGTTATGCAAAATCGAGGTCCTGGAGTGATTCTGCAGCAGGACAACGCGAGGCCCCACACAGCTCGTGTTAGGACACAGTTTTTGGCTCAGAACGGCGTCAACGTCTTGCCGTGGCCGGCGGTTTGTTTGACCAAAACCCCATATAACATATGTGGGGCGAGCTTGGGCGTCGGGTACGCAATAATCATCAAATCAACAATGTCAATGACCTGAGACATGCCCTCCTTGTTGAATGGCAGAACATACCCAATGACGTCATTCGCCGTCTCACAAATTCCATGAGGAGGAGAATAGCAACCTGCATTAGGGCCAACGGCGGTCACACACGTTATTAACACAACTTAATGCACATAAGCATTCAGACTGATACTCAAAAAGTCACTAAAACATTTCTTCACCTTTTTGTGATTTTTGAAATCGACCCTTTGTCTTTTGACCTCAAATTTGACCTTCATTTTGAAGAAACCCAGTACCGACGCTGTTACAAACTCACATAATATTGCTTCCAAGTTTCACATAGCATTTACATACATACACTATATTGTTCCAGAGTGACGTTATAAGCATCAGTACCCCATGTAAAGTTTCTTTTTTTGCATAGTATAGCTTGTGTACACGTGTATGTAGGAATTACATATTCACATGCACATGTATCGATCATTACTGGATCATGTAATTTACAACGGTGTCAGGATAAGTGCGCATGTGCGCAGATTATAGGAATACGGTCACATCCCACGTGTACAGTTGTGTTATAATATGTGAGCAAGCGAGCATATGTGTAGCTTTGTTAATCTATTCCAATATACCATGTCGCGTCCGGTACTATCTGTCACTGTATCAAAGTTGACGCAGTCAAGGCTATACATGATTCGGTATTTCTTGACATACTGGTAACAGCACAGGTCTGTGGGGTTCACATGGCGCCCCTGTGTGGCCACACCTCGTACGATACTAGGAGCGTTCAACTGAACCTGTTGATATAACAGAAGAACATATTGATGCATCAATGAAATCCGATGACGGTACTGTAATGCATGATTATTATAGTGTCACCCCTATTTAAAGGGCCATTTCTGACTTATGAGATACATCTTTTTATGAACATCAGTACTTCCCGAATCCTATGCTTGTATGCCAGGCGCATGGCTGGTAGGCAATCGGTAACCATTATTTAACTAGATGGCGGCTCACCGATCGGCCATATCAGAACGAACCCTGACGAGGTTCGAACCATCGACCTCCCGCTCCGTAGGCGTACACCTTATCCAGTAGGCCACGGAGACGGATATAATTTAGCGAAGAATGCAAAAACGTAAACAACAATTTACGATGGATCACGTTATGTTATGTTATATTTCGGGTTTTACGCCTGCATCAGCACCATTTCGGGCCAAATCGCCGGCGTGCAGTTTACTTAACAACACCTTTCCTGGACAGGCTCCAGCGGTTAACCAGTACTTGGGTGCACCAACCTCCGTAAGAAACTGCCAACTTGTTCATATAAATGAGACACGGTCTGAGCGGGGCTCGAACCAGTGATGATATGTTACAGTGATATACAAGTCAACGACCTTAACCACTCGACCACGGAGTCGGACAGCGATGGATCACGTACCGGCACTTGTTAACGTACGATGTAATGTTGAAGCAATCAGACAGACAACCATCAATATAGACGCGTTAGAGCAATACGTGGACAATGCAGTTGAACAATACCTGTATATATTGTTGTTGGTTGTCTACCGCGGATGACCACGCTCCGCGGTTGTATGTACCGTTAGGTAGAATCACCGCGTCAGAGAAAAGTCTACCTCTGTCAGGTCCGTGGTTATCCAGGAAACTTCCGGTCTGGTATACCGACGACGCCGAAAGCTGCCCGCCCTGCACACCATTCTTTGTGCCGACTAAATAATCATGGCATACTTGAGAACCTGAATTGGTATGAGGTAAAACATACACATGTACCCCTACATGTACGTAGCATTGTTTGTGACATGAGTATAGTACTGTAGTCGTGAAATGTACACATATGCGATATGTGTTACTTTAAAGGACAAACGTCGACAGTAGCCACCATCTAATTTTAAAATGTGAACGTTATTCTGGGAAATTATGAAAATCGCACTTCAAGTTAAGCAGTTATGGAAATTTAGACACTGCCATTTTGAATATTTGTGACGAGTAACGTCATGGTTATATAAAAAATGACGTATATGTTATTGACACAAACAATAAGCTTGTTAAATAATATAGAAGATGCTACACACAATGTTTAATAGAAATGTTAAAATGATATATTTGTGTTGTTAAAAAAGGTATACGTAATGTGATTTGGTTAATCCAAGATGGCTGCCTCCATAATTTTCTATTTGAGTGAATCAACCTGCTATCTGCAACTTACGAGCTTAAGACGTCTTTCACGGTATCGTTATTATTCGAGGTTAGCATGGCTCGTGTTGATTAGTTTCCTTTAACTAAATGGAACTAACACTGTACGTCAACTATAGTATAAACATTTCGCGCCCCGGAGTTCGCGCCCCGCTGGAGCCGTTACAATTGTGCCCTTTAGGCAAGGCATTTAAATTCCACATTGCCTCTTCTCTCTCGCCTCATGGCGATGGATGCCATCAGGAATAAGGTCTCGAGAGTGATTGATATAAATTGCAAGAACTTGTTTCGCAATCGAGCTAAACTAAATGGGTATATGAATTAATGATAATATTACTTAAAATAAATACTACAATATTTTGCTACAAAGTATAAAACAATTTTGCTATAAATAATACCATGCTTTCTTATGAAGATGCTACGTGTGTGTTTTACGTTTATTTATCGTCGCTACCGGTTACCCATATGAGCGACGCCTCCTGAAGAGATTAGTCATTTTAGATTTTGGAGGATAGTGCAATGATACACACAGAGACCCATTCCAGAGTCTTCTCTGGTTCTTTTACGTGCACGGTGTAAATCACCGACACGAGACCTCGGTTTAAAGTCCCATCTGAAAGACTATTAATTTTATTAGGGTCAGACGGTGGGTCGAACCTGCGATCCCTGGATTACCAGTCCAGCGTGTTAACCACTGGACTACAGATCCGTCTGTGAAGATGCTACAAAACGTACTCCACTTTATATACTAGTATCTAGCCTGGGAACTATATATTTTGCCTGGTCAGTCAAATAAATATATTTTAACACCAAGACTATTAATTGGGCCGTATTGAGTTTCTGATGATGTCATTTTGCCAGAAGTTAAAAAGTGAAAAATCGACAGACTGGACTCCAGGCTAACCAGTACACTACGTAGTATTTTATTCAGTAATAAAGTGCTGCAAAAGAAACATTTGGATTGCAAAACAAGCTATATTAAAATGGTTATACTAATTACTTACCACCATAGGGGAGTTTGTAAGCGCACACATTTAGCACATTCGAGTCAATGTGTGGTTGGTATTTTCTTAGCATTGACTAATTTTAATTCTATCTTGATTAATGTTAATTTATAATAGTAGCACAAAATAGGTACTGTTGCGGGTATATCAGTTGATGGTAAATGATTAGATCTCGAGACGCTTAGATGCTGCTATGCATACTACGTTTAGTTTATAACACCACCTCGAAACACTTCGAATTTCGATTGGTCGGTGGTTCTGAAATACTGCTCGAAGAGGTAATCAGGGTCTTTCTCCACCAATCGTAGCCGGAGAGTCGACATATGACCTAAGCTCTTGGGGCGACTTTACACCCCAAAAATAAAACAAAGTATTTCACGCAACTGAAATGTGGTTTGGCCTCTTGTATTATGACATTAATCTTATATAAAAATCCTCGATGTTGGATATACCAAGTGTCATGTTAAAAAGTATTTTTTTATCAATCTTAATTATCATGGCCGTACCGGTTTTCGAACCTGTAAGATCTGACGGTAAATAACTTGTAGTCAGATTTAGGTTAATATACTATTATATAGCCATACAGACAGCCATTTAGCTATCATGTAGTGGATAAGTAGTGGCCATATCTATCCCACCTCCATAGATATTACTGGGACTACATGAGATTCTGGACTTTATTATGAACATTGGTTTGGCTACTACATTGTCAATGTATGTCGTATTGGTAATGGCGTCAAGAGGTGCTTCTATGAGGGAAAGGGTTACGGTATGAAGCTGTCTTGCAGAAGGCTGGTGGTTGTACACAGGTTCTGAGATCAGGCTCGATCAGAGGAGCACCTTGATATTTGATAATATTAGTTTATACACATTTATTTTAGCTCGATTGCGAAACAAGTTATTTCAACTTATATAAATCACTCTCGAGACCTCATTCCTGATGGAATCCATCGCCACGAGGGAGAGAGAAGAGGCAACGTGGAATTTAAATGCCTTGCCTAAGGGCACAATCGTAACTGCTCCAGTGGGGGCTCGAACACCGGACCTTTCGCACCTGAAGCGATCGCGCATCCACTGCGCTATCACGACTTCCACCAGTCTCTTCAATAGCAGATAAAATAACACTATGTAAAGTTATCATTCCTGCATTTAATGCGCTTGACTAAACTCAGATTGCATACCGACTAATAAAACTACAAGTTCACTCACATTCTGCTTAAAGGAAATGTAGATGCATGAGATTAATGAAAACATCAACATTTACATATATTCGAAAGATAAATGTGAATAGTTATCTTTTTTGTGCTCATTTTCCTGTTTGACAGTTCTAGCGTGTACCATCTAAACCAAGCACCTGTTACTGACAGCGGTGACGTCATTTGCAAACAGATTTGAAAACAGATGGAGTACGAAAACATGGCGATTGGCGATATAATATTAGTCTGCTTATATATAACAGATTCAAAACCAACCTTTTGGTGCATTGAATGGAATAAATGGAACAACGGGTTTTATCGTCGTCGTCTGCCTCGGTGTGGTAGTTGTTGTTGTCGTTCTAGTCGTGGTAGGCCTACTGGTAGTGGAAGTAGATGTAGTGGTAGTAGGCGTCGTCGTCTGTGTGGTCCTCCGGGTTGTTGTCGTCGGGGTTGTGCGCTGTGTCGTCGTCGGTGTGGTCCTCCGGGTTGTTGTCATCGGGGTTGTGCGCTGTGTTGTCGTCGGTGTGGTCCTCCGGGTTGTTGTCGTCGGGGTTGTGCGCTGTGTCGTCGGGGTTGTGCGCTGTGTCGTCGTCGTCATCGTCGTCGTCGGGGTGGTGCTCTTTGTGGTCGTCGTCGGCACGATACAGTCATAGCTTACTGTGAGGTATTTTGGAAAGTTGGGACATGGATCTTCACCTATGTAACGAGCATACCACTATATACATATCGTTATCTTCAAGATTTTTTGTCTGTGTTTAAAGCGACATTATGTCAAATAGAAAAAAAATATTACAATCTTTTAAATGTTACGTACAAGTAGCAATGCTACTAAATATTCTTCCATTATATTTTGAATAACTATTTTCAGTCAATACACAGTGTGGTTTTGACTTTCCTGAATCGGTTCGTCACATCCTACATACATTCGGAACGCATCGCCCTCTATCGGCAATCCGAACAAACATTTAACCCATTTAATTCTGGATATATTTAAAGGCTTTTGCAAACAACATAGATCCAGATCAGCCGCAGCGTGACGCTGCGTGCTGATCAGGATCTATGTTGTTTGCTACATAGCCAAGTGTCTTAGCAAGATCATCTGAATAGCAAAACAGCATAGAGCCTGATCAGACGACACATTTCGTGGTGGTTGAACTGGCTCTATGTTCTTTGCAAATACTGTTTAACGGTATCCCGAATGAAATGGGTAAAACAGCTGTTTCATCATACTTTGCTTTGCAAGTATTGCTTGCATACGTTTGTTGATAAACAATTCGCGTATATGACGGTGTTATATTTATTGATTTTTTCCCCCGTTTCTGTGCGAATATTAGGATTATTTAAAACACATTCACTGGACATTATGTTCTACGCCCATTATGCCGATATTTATCGTTTTAATGTACATGTATTTAAAATGTATAAATGTATACAGTATCTTGTAAATAGTATACACACATAACGGTCTTTGACTTCGAATCACTTGTCCCTCACCTTCACTCGGCTGGTGTCTAATTCTTTCATACGATGAAGCTATTCAGCTGGCTTGCGAAAGGTTGGTGGTTCTATACAGGTGCCTCTCACTACCAATAATAACTGGAGACTCGCCTAAGCTGTTGACGACACTTTAAGCTCCCAAAACAATTATAATTTCGCAGAAACCAGTTCATTTGTGGGCAAGTGATCAACAGTTTACTTAAATTGTAAATAAATTATTAGTGAGATATGGAAATGTAAGACAGTACTCACGCGATATATTCACTGGATCCGCACAATATCACGACGAGCAGTACATTCTATACGTTCTATTATACACGTACACAGAAGCGTTGAACGCTGAATACACGTGCAGTTACTAACCTAATATAGTGTTGTCAGCTTCTAAGAAACACGAGCCCCTGTATTGACATAGCTTTATCACTGTGTTGGTACTGGTCGATGTTGAATGGCAGTTCGTCGGGAGGTTTGGAACAAGGTACGGGTTGCAGATTCCTGTCCGTGAACGTCCATAATCCACCTTTATTATAGTTATGACCTTCCCAAATGGACACGTGACATGCTGTCCTTTCTGTTCACAGATCTCATTCGTAACTAATAATAATTTTAAAAATAATGTTAGTGATGTTAAGGATACTCATGATGATGATGATGATGATGATGATGATGACGACGACGACGATGATGATGATGATAATGATGATGATGATGATGATGATGATGATGATGATGATGAAGATGACGACGATGAATCTACTGAAATGCTTATTTTTATTATATGCCATGAATGTAGATATTACGTTGGCCTGCGAATCCAGGAATCGCATGTTCGATCCCCCGTCTGACCCTAATAATATTAACAGTCTTTCAGATGGGACACCGTGCACGTAAAAGAACCAGATGAGATTCTGGAATAGGTCTCTGTCTGTATCATTGCACTATCCTCCAATATCTAAAATGACTAATCTCTTCAGGAGGCGTCGCTCATATGGGCAACCTGTAGCGATGTACATGCCATGTATTGTTAATGTTGCACCCATATATCACATGAACCTCCTTTATAGAGTGGATGCCGGTATTAGAACAATAACTTACTTGCTAGAGCGGATGCCGGTATTAGAACAATAACTTACTTGCTAGAGCGGATGCCGGTATTAGAACAATAACGTACTTGCTAGAGCGGATACCGGTATTAGAACAATAACTTACTTGCTAGAGCGGATGCCGGTATTAGAACAATAGCTTACTTGCTAGAGCGGATGCCGGTATTAGAACAATAGCTTACTTGCTAGAGCGGATGCCGGTATTAGAACAATAGCGTACTTGCTAGAGCGGATGCCGGTATTAGAACAATAACGTACTTGCTAGAGCGGATGCCGGTATTAGAACAATAACTTACTTGCTAGAGCGGATGCCGGTATTAGAACAATAACTTACTTGCTAGAGCTGATGCCGGTATTAGAACAATAACTTACTTGTTAGAGCGGGTGCCGGTATTAGAACAATAACTTACTTGTTAGAGCGGATGCCGGTATTAGAACAATAACTTACTTGCTAGAGCGGATGCCGGTATTAGAAAAATAACGTACTTGCTAGAGCGGATAATGGTATTAGAACAATAACTTACTTGCTAGAGCGGATGCCGGTATTAGAACAATAACTTACTTGCTAGAGCGGATGCCGGTATTAGAACAATAACGTACTTGCTAGAGCGGATGCCGGTATTAGAACAATAACGTACTTGCTAGAGTGGATAATGGTATTAGAACAATAACTTACTTGCTAGAGCGGATACTGGTATTAGAACAATAACTTACTTGCTAGAGCGGATACTGGTATTAGAACAATAACTTACTTGCTAGAGCGGATACTGGTATTAGAACAATAACTTATTTGCTAGAGCGGATGCCGGTATTAGAACAATAACTTACTTGCTAGAGCGGATGCCGGTATTAGAACAATAACGTACTTGCTAGAGCGGATGCCGGTATTAGAACAATAACGTACTTGCTAGAGCGGATGCCGGTATTAGAACAATAACGTACTTGCTAGAGCGGATGCTGGTATTAGAACAATAACTTATTTGCTAGAGCGGATACCGGTATTAGAACAATAACTTACTTGCTAGAGCGGATGCTAGTATTAGAATAATAACTTACTTGCTAGAGTGGATGCTGGTATTAGAATAATAACTTACTTGCTAGAGCGGATGCCGGTATTAGAACAATAACTTACTTGCTAGAGCGGATGCTGGTATTAGAACAATAACTTACTTGCTAGAGCGGATGCTGGTATTAGAACAATAACTTACTTGCTAGAGCGGATGCTGGTATTAGAACAATAAGTAGAAATGCCGGCAATTCCATAATGCACGTGCACAATAACCTAATGCACATAAAACACTTTAATATAATAAATTTCACTGAAGCATTAAGCGAGCCAATGTAAATGGTAAGATGTAATTTGTTGTATTACTGCTGAACCAATGTCCAGTTTGGTTTATATACATACCACGATAAAGGTTGTCAGAGGCCAATGTTTTCATAACAAATCGTGTTTATGGGGCCTATGTTTGCTTTGGAAATATGTTTGTATAATTTCAAAGCACACGTACGCGCCTTGAAGACGTTATACCTGCTTAGGCGGGTGCTTCTTTCGTTACCTTCGATAAGAAGTGAATTCGTATATTCCACAACGCCCATGATCGGAGTGTTCCGGGAGCCGTTGTTTTGGTGTACACTCGTTTGGTTTAAACATATTTATTTTCTATCATGTACATGGTTATTTACAACAATTGAAAATAAGGAATTGGACAGAAAGCTATACAGCTTATGGTTATCCTCTCCATCCTAAATAATTTACACAAGCATTTACAAACACTCATTTATATTGGAAATATAAATAAAATTGTAATGTGATAACCTCCATCACCACACACACAACATAAACACAGTGACATTATTGTATAACCAAACACGAATTCACGACTCAAACAACACCACGAACAAATGCTGCTTTGGATGTATGTTGCTCGAGTTAGTCTTAGCAAGCCGGTAACCGGCTGTCCGATTAGCGCAGTGGTTAGCGCGCTCGCTTCTCATCAATTCGATCCCCGGACCAGGAAGTATGTGAGATTGTACGATGGTCGCCAGATCGGACAGGTGGGTTTTCTCTGGGTACTCCGGTTTCTTCCCACATGAATGACCACATATACGCTTTCATCCGCGCCAACGAGAGTGATTAATATAAGTTGTTAAAACTTACTTCGCAATCATTGTAAAATAAATAAAGTATATAAAAAAAGCAAGCCGGTAGAACATTTAAAACATGTATAAACCTCCGTCACCATACACACACATATATAAAGTTTATAAACCCCCGTCATCATACACAAACATGTATAAACCCCCGTCACCATATACAAACATGTATAAACCTCCGTCACCATACACAAACATGTATAAACCTCCGTCACCATACACAAACACGAATAAACCTCCGTCACCATACACAAACATGTATAAACCTCCGTCACCATACACACACATGTATAAACCTCCGTCACCATACACAAACATGAATAAACCTCCGTCACCATACACAAACATGTATAACCCTCCGTCACCATACACAAACATGTATAAACCTCCGTCACCATACACAAACATAAATAAACCTCCGTCACCATACACAAACATGAATAAACCTCCGTCACCATACACAAACATGTATAACCCTCCGTCACCATACACAAACATGTATAAACCCCCGTCATCATACACAAACATGAATAAACCTCCGTCACCATACACAAACATGAATAAACCTCCGTCACCATACACAAACATGTATAAACCTCCGTCACCATACACAAACATGTATAAACCTCCGTCACCATACACACACATGTATAAACCTCCGTCACCATACACAAACATGTATAAACCTCCGTCACCATACACACACATGTATAAACCTCCGTCGCCATACACAAACATGTATAAACCTCCGTCACCATACACAAACATAAATAAACCTCCGTCACCATACACACACATGTATAAACCTCCGTCGCCATACACAAACATGTATAAACCTCCGTCACCATACACAAACATAAATAAACCTCCGTCACCATACACAAACATAAATAAACCTCCGTCACCATACACAAACATGTATAAACCTCCGTCACCATACACAAACATGTATAAACCTCCGTCACCATACACAAACATGTATAAACCTCCGTCACCATACACACACATGTATAAACCTCCGTCACCATACACAAACATGTATAAACCTCCGTCACCATACACACACATGTATAAACCTCCGTCGCCATACACAAACATGTATAAACCTCCGTCACCATACACAAACATAAATAAACCTCCGTCACCATACACACACATGTATAAACCTCCGTCGCCATACACAAACATGTATAAACCTCCGTCACCATACACAAACATAAATAAACCTCCGTCACCATACACAAACATAAATAAACCTCCGTCACCATACACAAACATGTATAAACCCCCGTCATAATACACAAACATGAATAAACCTCCGTCACCATACACAAACATGTATAACCCTCCGTCACCATACACAAACATGTATAAACCCCCGTCACCATACACAAACATGTATAAACCTCCGTCACCATACACAAACATGTATAAACCTCCGTCATCATACACAAACATGTATAACCCTCCGTCACCATACACAAACATGTATAAACCTCCGTCACCATACACAAACATGAATAAACCTCCGTCACCATACACAAACATGTATAAACCTCCGTCACCATACACAAACATGTATAACCCTCCGTCACCATACATAAACATGTATAAACCTCCGTCACCATACACACACATGTATAAACCTCCGTCACCATACACACAAATGTATAAACCTCCGTCACCATAAACAAACATGTATAAACCTCCGTCACCATACACAAACATGTATAAACCTTCGTCACCATACACAAACATGTATAAACCTCCGTCACCATACACAAACATGTATAAACCTCCGTCACCATACACACACACATGTATAAACCTCCGTCACCATACACAAACATGTATAAACCTCCGTCACCATACACAAACATGCATTAACCTCCGTCACCATACACAAACATGTATAAACCTCCGTCACCATACACAAACATGTATAAACCTCCGTCACCATACACAAACATGTATAAACCTCCGTCACCATACACAAACATGTATAAACCTCCGTCACCATACACAAACATGTATAAATCCCCGTCATCATACACACACATGTATAACCCTCCGTCACCATACACAAACATGAATAAACCTCCGTCACCATACACAAACATGAATAAACCTCCGTCACCATACACAAACATGTATAAACCTCCGTCACCATACACAAACATGTATAACCCTCTGTTACCATACATAAACATGTATAAACCTCCGTCACCATACACACACATGTATAAACCTCCGTCACCATACACAAACATGTATAAACCTCCGTCACCATACACACACATGTATAAACCTCCGTCACCATACACAAACATGTATAAACCTCCGTCACCATACACAGACATGTATAAACCTCCGTCACGATACACACACATGTATAAACCTCCGTCACCATACACAAACATGTATAAACCTCCGTCACCATACACACATGTATATACCTCCGTCACCATACACAAACATGTATAAACCTCCGTCACCATACACACACATGTATAAACCTCCGTCACCATAAACAAACATGTATAAACCTCCGTCACCATACACAAACATAAATAAACCTCCGTCACCATACACAAACATGAATAAACCTCCGTCACCATACACAAACATGTATAACCCTCCGTCACCATACACAAACATGTATAAACCCCCGTCATCATACACAAACATGCATAACCCTCCGTCACCATACACAAACATGAATAAACCTCCGTCACCATACACAAACATGAATAAACCTCCGTCACCATACACAAACATGTATAAACCTCCGTCACCATAAACAAACATGTATAACCCTCCGTCACCATACATAAACATTTATAAACCTCCGTCACCATACACACACATGTATAAACCTCCGTCACCATACACAAACATGTATAAACCTCCGTCACCATACACAAACATGTATAAACCTCCGTCACCATACACAAACATGTATAACCCTCCGTCACCATACATAAACATGTATAAACCTCCGTCACCATACACACACATGTATAAACCTCCGTCACCATACACAAACATGAATAAACCTCCGTCACCATACACAAACATGAATAAACCTCCGTCACCATACACAAACATGTATAAACCTCCGTCACCATACACACATGTATAAACCTCCGTCACCATACACAAACATGTATAAACCTCCGTCACCATACACACACATGTATAAACCTCCGTCACCATACACAAACATGTATAAACCTCCGTCACCATACACAAACATGTATAAACCTCCGTCACCATACACAAACATGAAAAAAACCTCCGTCACCATACACAAACATGAATAAACCTCCGTCACCATACACAAACATGTATAACCCTCCGTCACCATACACAAACATGTATAAACCCCCGTCATCATACACAAACATGTATAACCCTCCGTCACCATACACAAACATGTATAAACCTCCGTCACCATACACAAACATGTATAACCCTCCGTCACCATACATAAACATGTATAAACCTCCGTCACCATACACACACATGTATAAACCTCCGTCACCATACACAAACATGTATAAACCTCCGTCACCATACACACATGTATAAACCTCCGTCACCATACACAAACATGTATAAACCTCCGTCACCATACACAAACATATATAAACCTCCGTCACCATACACACATGTATAAACCTCCGTCACCATACACAAACATGTATAAACCTCCGTCACCATACACAAACATGTATAAACCTCCGTCACCATACACAAACATGTATAAACCTCCGTCACCATACACAAACATGTATAAACCTCCGTCACCATACACACACATGTATAAACCTCCGTCACCATACACAAACATGTATAAACCTCCGTCACCATACACAACATGTATAAACCTCCGTCACCATACACAAACATGTATAAACCTCCGTCACCATACACAAACATGTATAAACCTCCGTCACCATACACAAACATGTATAAACCTCCGTCACCATACACAAACATGTATAAACCTCCGTCACCATACACAAACATGTATAAACCTCCGTCACCATACACAAACATGTATAAAACAAACCTCCGTCACCATACACAAACATGTATAAACCTCCGTCACCATACACAAACATGTATAAACCTCCGTCACCATACACAAACATGTATAAACCTCCGTCACCATACACAAACATTAACAACACATGTATAAACCTCCGTCACCATACACAAACATGTATAAACCTCCGTCACCATACACAAACATGTATAAACCTCCGTCACCATACACAAATAAACCTCCGTCACCATACACAAACATGTATAAACCTCCGTCACCATACACAAACATGTATAAACCTCCGTCACCATACACAAAACATGTATAAACCTCCGTCACCATACACACATGTATAAACCTCCGTCACCATACACAAACATGTATAAACCTCCGTCACCATACACAAACATGTATAACCTCCGTCACCATACACAAACATGTATAAACCTCCGTCACCATACACCATACACAAACATGTATAAACCTCCGTCACCATACACAAACAAATAAACCTCCGTCACCATACACACACTCCGTCACCATACACAAACATGTATAAACCTCCGTCACCATGTATAAACCTCCGTCACCATACACAAACATGTATAAACCCAATAAACCTCCGTCACCATACACAAACATGTATAAACCTCCGTCACCATACACAAACATGTATAAACCTCCGTCACCATACACACATGTATAAACCTCCGTCACCATACACACATGTATAAACCTCCGTCACCATACACACACATGTATAAACCCCCACCATACACAAACCTCCGTCACCATACACAAACATGTATAAACCTCCGTCACCATACACAAACATGTATAAACCTCCGTCACCATACACAAACATGTATAAACCTCCGTCACCATACACAAACATGTATAAACCTCCGTCACCATACACAAACACATGTATAAACCTCCGTCACCATACACAAACATGTATAAACCTCCGTCACCATACACACAAACCTCCGTCACCATACACAAACATGTATAAACCTCCGTCACCATACACAAACATGTATAAACCTCCGTCAAACACACACATGTATAAACCGTCACCATACACACATGTATAACTCCGTCACCATACACACACATGTATAAACCTCCGTCACCATACACAAACATGTATAAACCTCCGTCACCATACACAACATGTATTAACCTCCGTCACCATACACAAACATGTATAAACCTCCGTCACCATACACAAACATACACAAACATGATAAACCTCCGTCACCATACACAAACATGTATAAACCTCCGTCACCATACACAAACATGTATAAACCTCCGTCACCATACACAAACATGTATAAACCTCCGTCACCATACACAAACATGTATAAACCTCCGTCACCATACACAAACATGTATAAACAAACATGTATAAACCTCCGTCACCATACACAAACATGCATAAACCTCCGTCACCATACACAAACATGTATAAACCTCCGTCACCATACACAAACATGTATAAACCTCCGTCACCATACACAAACATGTATAAACCTCCGTCACCATACACAAACATGTATAAACCTCCGTCACCATACACAAACATGTATAAACCTCCGTCACCATACACAAACATGTATAAACCTCCGTCACCATACACAAACATGTATAAACCTCCGTCACCATACACAAACATGTATAAACCTCCGTCACCATACACAAACATGTATAAACCTCCGTCACCATACACAAACATGTATAAACCTCCGTCACCATACACAAACATGTATAAACCTCCGTCACCATACACAAACATGTATAAACCTCGTCACCATACACAAACATGTATAAACCTCCGTCACCATACACAAACATGTATAAACCAATAAACGTCACCATACACAAATGAAAAAAACATGTATAAACCTCCGTCACCATACACAAACATGTATAAACCTCCGTCACCATACACAACATGCACGGTAATAAAAATAGTCGTTAAACAGCAGTAGAGTTACTTTAATTTAAAAAATGAAAAACATACAAACTGCATTAAAAAAACATGTAAATACGATAGAGTCGTACAGTAGGTAACTTAGAAGTGCCTACTTAAAAACTGCATGCTTTTCAAACAACAAAGAGCCAGATCAGTCGGGCCATAACTTACACAGAACGCGCTGTCTGATCAGACTCTATGCTGTTTGCTATTCGGATGGTTGAGGTAAACATTTGTCTGAATAGCAAGCAGCATAGAGCCAGATCAGACGGGACATAACTTACACAGATCAGGCTCTGATCAGGCTCTATGCTGTTTGCTGTTCTGATAGTTGAGCCAACACATTTGTCCGAATAGCAAACAACATAGAGCCAGATCAGACGGGACATAACGTACACAGAACGCGCTGTCTGATCAGGCTCTATGCTGTTTGCTAGTTAGAGTGTTGAGCTAAACATTTGTCCGAATAGCAAACAGCATATGTTGTTTACATTGTTTGCACTATTTGCACATTCCACCCAATTTATTCGGCAAGATAAGGGTTAATTGTGTGAGTATGCCAACTTAGCAGATACGTTACCTCCACGTTATGGGTATGTCTGCAGTTCCTTGCAAGGATTAAGGCATGGCTATGCAGTACATGTATCGGCACTAGCTGTAAATGTATCCGGCACTAGCTGTAAATGTATCAAATGTATCGGCACTAGCTGTAAATGTCTCGGCACTAGCTGTAAATGTATCAAATGTATCGGCACTAGCTGTAAATGTCTCGGCACTAGCTGTAAATGTATCAAATGTATCGGCACTAGCTGTAAATGTATCGGCACTAGCTGTAAATGTATCGGCACTAGCTGTAAATGTATCAAATGTATCGGCACTAGCTGTAAATGTCTCGGCACTAGCTGTAAATGTATCGGCACTAGCTTCCTTGCTCATACATTACTAGCATTGTTTTTGTTTCCAGAAGGCAGTTAAAACACCAGACGACAACAAAACGATATTACACATCGATGTAGGTTTAGCTAACAATATTCTAAATAAAAACAACACAGCAAAAACAGCACATGTCCATATATATAAAGCAGACAGGACATAATACAAACATGAACGCTAAACCGAGGTCTCGTGTCGGTGCACGTAAAAGAACCAGAGGAGACTCTGGAATGGGTCTCTCTCTCTCTTTATCATTGCACTATCCTCCAAAAATCTAAAATAACTAATCTCTTCAGGAGGCGTCGCTCATATGGTCAACCGGTAGCGACGATAAATAAACGTAAAAACACAACACACACATAAAATAACTGACAACATGTTGCTGGAACACCCAAAACTCTGAACCGATATATACCAACTTGCCGTCGACGTTTCAAAAATAGATCGTTAAATCTGGCATATGCGTCAGTTGTGCAAAACCCCAATTTGCACGAAATATTTATTTTATTGTTATATATAAATAATAATGTATTATATAAATACATTAAACTGTTTCTATATATGGCCAAATGTTTACCATGTAATATATATATATTTGTTTTATGCATAATCGTCTGCTATTATTTTCGCGCCTAAAATTATCAATCTCGCTTCGCGCGGGAAATGACTTAAGATGTTAGGCCTAATCTCAGTTTATCAAGGTCGTGGTTGCAGGTGTCCAGTTATGTAATACAAAGGCACCGAACTGGTTTGATGGTGTAATATTAGATAACAGGCCGTGGTTGCAGGTGTCCAGTTATGTAATACAAAGGCACCGAACTGGTTTGATGGTGTAATATTAGATAACATAACAGATGTTTAGGAATAACAGATGTTTTAGGAATTGTTATATCATATATACACTGATTCAATTATGTATATAAGAAATGGATTTTATTAACATAAATCAGACACACTAGAGCACACTAGAGCCTAACTCCAGGAGCGAGAAAGGTCGTGATCTCAATCTAGTATATAGAACATATAAACTGTATTTATGATACTTAGATATTATGGACATTATAAGAAATATAACTTATAAAGATTTGTCGAATAATTAAATTGTTCAGCCATAGAAGAAACAGAGAGTTTCGGCGAACCACCAGAAGGTGATTAAAAGTTAATCTAATCAGAAACAGTGATTAGATTATAGTGATATTGAGTAATGACGGATTAGAAAGATTGGATGTTAAATATATTGTGTAAGCGCATAGTCGGCTCACACAAATGGATTGTTAAATAAGCTTTTAATGATACGATGTATATATATAGATCACTGATTATATATATATGGATATTTCTGATGCCAATTTAAACAAGATATTATATAGAAGAAATGTAATACTGTGTTGAGTTATCATTAATACATATAATAACGAAGAAACCCCCTAGACAACTCCAGCGAGTCTACAATAGGATAGACCCTGGTAAGAGCCGTAGCAACCGAGACATATTATTACGAGAAGAAAAAGGAGAGTTTGCGACAATTGGGACGCTCGTCCGGGATTGGAAATAAAGAAGAAATGACATATCGTGACATATTGTGAAGGACACTAGAATTTATATATGGAATATTATGAAGGACACTAGGATTTATACATGAAGAATACAAGGGACTATTAATTAACGTGGGAAAACAGAAGTGCATGCGAGACAGTGTTAGAATTTGGAAATAAGTGAAAGACGTCAACGAATTATTAAATTAATGAAATGGATTAAATTATTGGAAATTGGAAATGTGCAAACTTTGAATATGTGATAAATTATATATTGGATTAACGAACGAGACAGACTTCGGTAAGTACCAGTTTTCTTTTCATAGAGGCTTAATATTATCATTAAAATTATATTAGTGATTTACTTCCTTTTATTGAACTCAATTCTATAATACATTTGGAGATACATTCTGGGGATTAAAATTTTGGGAAATAAAAAAATAAAATGGCTACAACTAGGAGTGCTAATAAGGAAACTGAGGGGCCGGTTCACCCCGACTTGCAGACAACAGGTGATGAGATATGGGACAAATTAATGAGACTTCCCTTCTTTAATCAGGCAAATCTGGAACGTCAGGGTGAGATTTATGAGAGAGAAAGAGAGAGGGAAGAAGTAAAACAAAGAGAAGAAAGAGAGAGAGAAAGAGAGAGGGAAGAAGTAAAACAAAGAGGGGAAAGAGAAGAGAAAGAAAGGGACAGGGAGGAAAGAATGCAAAGGGAGAAAATGCAGACGGAGATTCGCCTGAGAGAAATCCAGAGAGATCAGGAATCTCAGCAAAATAACCCCCTCCATACAGATAATAGGCCTCGAAGACAAACATTTCTGTTCCTATTTGGACCCAGACTATGAGGCCAGATAAATTCTTCGCAACATGTGAGAGACTGTTCGAAGCTAGCCAGGTCGCCAAACAAACATGGGTGGGCCATATTATAGACAAGTTGTCCGACAAGGCCAGAAATATATATGCCACTCTTCCTGTCCAAGACGCTAATAATTACGATACCCTCAAGGCCGCCATCTTGGATGAATATAGACTCTCACCCACTGTATATAGAAAGAATTTCTTCTCTTGGGTAAAGAAACCTCAGCAGACATATTCCGAATTAATTAAGGAATTAAGGGAGCAAATGACTCTATGGACGGAGAACAATGATCCGAGCGAGGTCAACTGGATCGAGCTGCTCTTGAGATATAGATTCGATTCCCAGCTAAGTGATGAGCTTAAATTGTTCATTCTGGATAAGAAAGCATCTACTCTCCAGGAATGTATTTCCCTGGCTGATGAATATAACCTCCATCGCAGATTAGCGCCCAGGACACGGATTAATTCAAATCCGAATGTGAAACCCAGAGATACAGACCACCGACCTCCAGCCCCAAGGCCATATATCCCATCACCCATGTATCGACCCAATATTAGGATAGATAATTCCCAAGCTACCCATAGAACTCCCCGGATAGAAAAATATTGTAGTTATTGTAGGCGTAATGGCCACGGACGAACAGAGTGTTGGGCAGATCCCAATTCACCTAGGTACAGGGGTACTAGAAACCTAGCAAACGGACACCAAGTGTCCAATACTAGGATAGATAATTCCCAAGCTACCCATAGAACTCCCCGGATAGAAAAATATTGTAGTTATTGTAGGCGTAATGGCCACGGACGAATAGAGTGTTGGGCAGATCCCAATTCACCTAGGTACAGGGGTACTAGAAACCTAGCAAACGGACACCAAGTGTCAAACACTACTCATAGTTCAGCCTTTATAACCAATGAGCCAGTGAACTCATATGAAAATACCGAGATGGTAAATCCATTACTTGTCAAATATACAGGTCAAGCACGCATAAATAATAACACCGCACAAGTGACGTATTTGAGAGATTCAGGTGCGACAATTAGTTTATTGTCGGCTACTGATCAGACCGCTGATCATTTAGAATACACAGGTGAACGGGTAACAATCCGCGGTGTCAATTATATCCCTGGTAATTATCCGATAGCAAAGATTAGCGTCGATTGTCCCATATACCAAGGAACATTGAAGGTGGCTGTATTAAAACACAGATGCACCGCGGGGGTGGATCTTATAATAGGTAACGACTGTGAAACTGCCCCTGTCACTGATTTGATTACCTGTGGCGTGGTTACACGCTCAAATAAGAAAATTATCCCGTTTGATGAAATTGTCACGTCCAACCCAGACTCAGAAAACACGACCGATACAAATCACAATGTCTTACCTTTTCGGAATACAATTGAGATCAATTCCCCCTCTGAGAAAGCCAGTACAGTTAAACCCCAAAATATTCCCTCTATTGACGATTTGAGTCCTGATAAATTATTGCAAGAACAGAATAATGACCCGACCTTAGCACCCCTCTGGGAAATGGCTCAAGAAGGAACACCTATTCGGCAAGGATATTACATCCAGCTCGAACCCCGACTACTTATGAGGAGAGAACAACCTCAAGACACGTCCAAAGTTCGACCCTGGAAAATATATGATCAGGTGGTAGTTCCACGGGGATTCCGTGATCTTATAACGGGACTCGCCCATGACAGTTTAAGTACGGGACACCAGGGACCTAGTAAGACCCTGAAGCGCATTAAGCGCCGCTTCTTTTGGCCGGGAATCCGCGCAGATGTTAAACGATTCTGCCATAGCTGTGGGCCGTGCCAGAGAGCGGGTAAGGGACAGAAAGCCACTGTAGCCCCATTGAAACCCCTGCCCATTATATCCCAACCATTCAAAGTTATATCCGCTGATTTCGTTGGACCCATGAAGAAAACTATAAATGGGAACCAGTATATCTTGAATTTTATTGATCATGCCACTAAATATACGGAATCTTTCCCATGCGCCGCAGCGACAGCTGTTAATGCACAAAAAGCCCTGATCGAGATAATATCTCGACATGGAAAACCCAGACCCTGTTGAC
>CM026386.1:81125157-81183910 GCA_014843695.1 Archivesica marissinica | reverse complement strand
GTTGTCTCGTCATGTTTGATTGACAGTATTAGTGCTTGCTGTCTCGCCACGTGTGATTGACAGTATTAGTGCTTGTTGTCTCGCCACGTGTGATTGACAGTATTAGTGCTTGTTGTCTCGCCACGTGTGATTGACAGTATTAGTGCTTGTTGTCTCGCCACGTGTGATTGACAGTATTAGTGTTTGTTGTCTCGCCACGTGTGATTGACAGTATTAGTGCTTGTTGTCTCGCCACGTGTGATTGACAGTATTAGTGCTCGTTGTCTCGCCACGTGTGATTGACAGTATTAGTGTTTGTTGTCTCGCCATGTGTGATTGACAGTATTAGTGTTTGTTGTCTCGCCACGTGTGATTGACAGTATTAGTGTTTGTTGTCTCGCCACGTGTGATTGACAGTATTAGTGTCTGTTGTCTCGCCACGTGTGATTGACAGTATTAGTGCTTGTTGTCTCGCCACGTGTGATTGACAGTATTAGTGCTTGTTGTCTCGCCACGTGTGATTGACAGTATTAGTGCTTGTTGTCTCGCCACGTGTGATTGACAGTATTAGTGTTTGTTGTCTCGCCACGTGTGATTGACAGTATTAGTGTTGTTGTCTCGCCACGTGTGATTGACAGTATTAGTGCTTGTTGTCTCGCCACGTGTGATTGACAGTATTAGTGCTTGTTGTCTCGCCACGTGTGATTGACAGTATTAGTGCTTGTTGTCTCGCCACGTGTGATTGACAGTATTAGTGCTTGTTGTCTCGCCACGTGTGATTGACAGTATTAGTGCTTGTTGTCTCGCCACGTGTGATTGACAGTATTAGTGCTTGTTGTCTCGCCACGTGTGATTGACAGTATTAGTGCTTGTTGTCTCGCCACGTGTGATTGACAGTATTAGTGTTGTTGTCTCGCCACGTGTGATTGACAGTATTAGTGTTTGTTGTCTCGCCACGTGTGATTGACAGTATTAGTGCTTGTTGTCTCGCCATGTGTGATTGACAGTATTAGTGCTTGTTTCTCGCCACGTGTGATTGACAGTATTAGTGCTTGTTGTTTCGTCATGTGTGATTGACAGTATTAGTGCTTGTTGTCTCGCCACGTGTGATTGACAGTATTAGTGCGTGTTGTCTCGTCAGTGTGATTGACAGTATTAGTGCTTGCTGTCTCGCCACGTGTGATTGACAGTATTAGTGCTTGTTGTCTCGCCACGTGTGATTGACAGTATTAGTGCTTGTTGTCTCGCCACGTGTGATTGACAGTATTAGTGCTTGTTGTCTCGCCACGTGTGATTGACAGTATTAGTGTTTGTTGTCTCGCCACGTGTGATTGACAGTATTAGTGCTTGTTGTCTCGCCACGTGTGATTGACAGTATTAGTGCTTGTTCAGCAAAATGTCTTTATGCTTTCCAACAAATTGTCAACTTTGAAGTTCCCGGACAGTGATAGCGTTGAGACTTTTGTTGGTGTTCAGAAATAGTCGTCAGGTGAGTTTCGAAGCAATAGTGTTGACGGTTTTTTAGGTATAATAAAGTTTGAAATTTTTTTGACGCATAATTAATTTCTGAAATCATAATTGTGGCCACATTTCAAGTACAAGGTCATCGGTGGGTGCGGACCTACTGTGGGTGTAAGTAATTAATCCTCCGATGTGTACAAAAGCAATACATAGTTCCCACGGCAGTCAAAAACACTGATAATGCCTTAACTTGGCAGCCATTTTGACTGGCAAATTTTATTAACGGAAATTTCATGATTTTACTAGTAATTCTTTAATTGCAATAACTGTATTAATGTTGGTTTCTTAATATAAAATTTGGTATGAATTCATTCATATCTTTATTTCCTCCATGAAGGAGATTTACATGTTTATGCATGACGAACTACGAATTACAAACACATTACAATAAGTTATAAGAACAAAACTTACATCTCAAATGATATACAAGCATAGCAAAAGTACAATATGAAAAGGGTATTTAGACAAAACGCAAGCATTCTCAGATTACTAAATTTAGTAAAATCTGTTAGGTTAAATAGTTCATTTTGAAATTTTCAAATTTGTGAAATGATACAAAAATATGTCCATTGAGAGCTTTCCAACAATGTATGAACCATGGTGATGGGATGAAAAATAAATATTTTATGAAGAAAACAAAAGTACGCTACTATATATTATATATAATATCTGATCAACTTTGCCATTCAAAATGGCAGCCACAGTAGGAATGATGACGTCACACGGGAACTATGTATATCATTTGTGAGAAATATTAACGCTCGAGACTTTTTAGACGTATACATTATTTCTGTTCTATCAGATGTGTATGCAAAGTTTCAAAACAGCGTTGACGGTTTATGAAAAATGATAATGGTTTACACATAAATAATTTCTGAAATCCGACTCTTTTTGGCGAACATTCAAGTTCAAGGTCACTCACATGGTGGAAACTTACTGTGGGTGTAGATAATTCGTCCTTGGGATGTGTGTTTCAAATTTCAAAGCAGTAACTTTGATGGCGTTTGAGATGTGATGAATTTTTAATTATATGCAAATATGTAATTGTTGACGACGCTGTCACGGGACGGGTGCATGCATATTTTGACTTTCCATTAAAGTGGGCGAGACAACAATAGTAATAATATATAATAATAATAATAATATCTATTATAGGGCGCATTTTAACTTCAGATACGACGGATTTCTACATTGGATGTGGGCAATAACTTAAAATATACTATAATTATATTTAATGAAATAGGACGCTTAAATGACAGAATAAACCTTTAGGCACTCAAATGGTGTTTAATACATAACAATACATATATGGGGAACTATATACATGTATACATACGTCTACGTATTATTCCACTCTGCTTTCACGAGGGTCCCAAGGCGTTATTTTTAAAATACCACAATATTTTGGTCTCAGAAAAACGCTAAGCACATTTTGAACATATGAACAATTATCATGAATTCAGCATTATAAATTTATAATCCATAGAAATGTTTGCGCCATATAATAATAATAATAATAACAATAATAACAACAACAACAACAACAACAACAGCAACAGAAACACAACAATACCATACCCACTGTCCAGTTATGATCCTGTCCAGCCTTCTCTCTACATATATCGACATAGGTGTCAAACAACTTATGTTTCGCTAGATGAATCTCTCCTATAGAATATTTAAAACAAAATTATAGTGTAGAAATATAAAAAATGTTTTATAAGCACGAAATCAGACTAAATGCAAACATATTCGGATAGTATTCCTGTTATACGACACTTGCTTTACGAGCGAGATAAGTGGTACGTGTATTCGCTGTGGTTGATAATTAGAAATCAGATTTAACACGAATACGTTATTCGTTTCAAGTTTTAGTCGTTTGCAGCGCACCAATGAAACAGCTTGTTTTGTTGTGCTGTCGGTCTATGGAGACCTGTTTTAACAACCCCTCCACCCTATTTTTGTATTAACAGGCAGACTGTCACCAGAAATATTGTATCAGGAAATGTTGATGTCAGTTTTTATGTGGTTAATATTGTCCAAATTTATGTTTGTCTTTTGTCGAATTTTACAAATACATGTATGTCACATAGTCATATAACATGTGGCAGTGGGGGCCAATGAAATCGTATTAGTGGCAGTCTCAATAACCAATCAGTACTAAACGTTGTGTCTAAATATAGTTTTATTCCACAATACAATATCCATATGCAATTAATATCCATAATATATCATAATCCCATGGACTGGAAGTACGACATTCAACCTTTATGTGGAAGTCGTGTTAGCTCACTGGTAGCGCGTTCGCTTCGTGTGCGAAAAGCCCGGAGTTCAAGCCCCGCTCGTGGCGATAGATTCCATCAGGAATGAGGTCTCGAGAGTGATTAATTCGGTATCATTGCACTATCCTCCAAAAATCTAAAATGACTATAATCTCTTCAGGAGGCGTCGCTCATATGACAGACGGATCTGTAGTCCAGTGGTTAACACGCTGGACTGGTAATCCAGGGATCGCAGGTTCGATCCCCCGTCTGACCCTAATAAAATTAACAGTCTTTCAGATGGGACGTTAACCCGAGGTGTCTCGTGTCGGTGCTTTATACCGTGCACGTAAAAGAACCAGAGGAGACTCTGGAATGGGTAGCGACGATACATAAACGACGACCGGTAGCGACGATACATAAACGTAAAACACTCGCTCATATGGGCAACCAGTAGCGACGATAAATAAAACACACACATTTACCGGAACTTCAATTAGCACATGCAACTATTCGGAGCACGTCACACAGAGAGGTTCGGGCGATTATCACACTATATTAGATATCGTGCTATGCACCGGATATGAGATAAAGGTTAGTTTATACAAATTTATTTGAGCTCGATTGAGAAACAAGTTCTTACAACTTATAGTAATCACTCTCGAGACCTCATTCCTGATAGAATCCATCCGTTTGAGAGAAGAGGCAACGTGGAATTTAAATGCCTTGCATAAGGGCACACTCGTAACGGCTCCAGCGAGGCTCGAACTCCGGACCTGCGTTCCACTGCATCCACTGCGCTATCACGACTTCCACAAGTGCAGTTGACTGTCCATTAAAATAATAAATTCACTGAAACCACCCATTATCATACCCTACCCACCACAAGTGTCGTCTCAAATTAACAAAAAGGGCCAAATGATTTGAATTCAACGACTGTAACCACTCCGCCACGTAGGCCCCATTAAACTAATGCATACCGGGAATCATATGTAACTATGACGACAGAAACATTACATACCGGGCGACATGTTATCCATGTTAAAATCCCCACACAGAATATCAAACAATACATGATCGCTGGCCTTTACCGTCTCCAATCTAAATTCGTGCGTCCATTGAAGAATTTCCGTCAGCTGATGGTCTACGACAGGCTTTTCTCCTATAAGAACACAATGTTATACAAATTTGCTATAATTCACTAACTATATTGTGAAACAAGTTTGTTCAACGTTACAATAGATAATTACCTCATTCCTGATGGTTATGTTATGTTATATTTCGGGGTTTACGCCTGCATCAGCACCATTTTGGGCTATATCGCCGGCGGGCAGTCATTCCTGGTGGAATCAATCATAGTGAGTGAGATGGAAGCAATGTATCAATCACATTGAGGGAGATGGAAGCAGTGAATCAATCACATTGAGGGAGATGGAAGCAGCGAATCAATCACAGTGAGGGAGATAGAAAATATAGACACGTTTTTTGTTGCTACGGTATAAGCTGCCGTGTATCGATTTGTGTATATATTTTAGTTGCTTTATTTTTAATGTTTCATATTGTTGTATACAGTAACTTGTAGGCCTATACATGCAATGCAAACGGAAATCATTGGCGTAGCTTCCTATAGGCCGTGGTCTACACTTTCCCCCGAAAAATCGAAACAATAAAAATGCCAAATCTGCAACAAAAATCGGATGCCTGGATTAAATTATATACGCTATAAATAGTTTTCCTGGGGACGACCCCCGGCTTACGTTTTAAGTTGGCCTACACATCGATTCCAGCCAAGCTACGCCCCTGGAGATCAGAAATTACTAAAACTTGAAAACTGGGTTACCATATCAACTAACACCATAGTTACCATATCAACTAATACCATAGTTACCATATCAACTAACACCATAGTTACCATATCAACTAACACCATAGTTACCATATCAACAAACACCATAGTTACCATATCAACAAACACCATAGTTACCATATCAACAAACACCATAGTTACCATATCAACTAACACCACAGTTACCATATCAACTAACACCATAGTTACCATATCCACTAACACCATAGTTACCATATCAACTAGCACCATAGTTACCATATCAACTAACACCATAGTTACCATATCAACTAACACCATAGTTACCATATCAACTAACACCATAGTCAAACATAACGTAGTGCAAGTGCAGCTGCTGAATGCTGAAATGCTCCGAGGTGTGTTTCCACAGTTTAATTTAGTTGAATCATATTTTATTGCAAACCAATAGTTAATGTTATACACAGAACGATACAATATATAGTATGAAAATGCAAATGGTTGGGGCCACACGTTTTGACAACATTAGATAACGGCCCGCACCAGAAAGTCAAGCTAACGTTTGATTAAACTAAATGACAGTTTCTGAGAAGTTTCCAGAAAAGATTGTACAAAAATAGGATGAAAATAAAACTGATCCAAAGGATGGAGATAAAAAAGAAGGATTGGAGATTTTAAAAAAGAATGATGGAGATAAAAAAAGAAGGATGGAGATAATAAAAAGAAGGATGGAGATAATAAAAAGAAGGATGGAGATAAAAAAAGAAGGATGGAGATAAAAAAAGAAGGATGGAGTTATAAAAAGAAGGATTGAGATAATAAAAAGAATGATGGGGATAAAAAAGAAGGATGGAGGTAATAAAAAGAAGGATGGAGGTAATAAAAAAAAGGATGGAGATAAAAAAAGAAGGATGGAGATAAAAAAAAGAAGGATGGAGATATAAAAAAAGAAGGATGGAGATAAAAAAAAAGAGAGAAGGATGGAGATAAAAAAAGAAGGATGGAGATAAAAAAAGAAGGATGGAGATAAAAAAAGAAGGAAGGATGGAGATAAAAAAAGAAGGATGGAGATAAAAAAAAGAAGGATGGAAATAAAAAAAGAAGGATGGAGATAAAAAAAAGAAGAAAAAAGACAAACCTATAATCAATAAAACATCATGGAGTATATACGTTTAATGTTACTAGTCGGGTACATTACTAGTTACTTCAAATACACCTCCCTCCTCCCACTTTTTGAGACGTGTCTTAATACTCATGTGACACCAACTTGTATAGTTGAAGGCATACTTTACATATAGTTCTGAAAAGAAAATTTCGCATGGGACCATTTCCGTAAACATTTGGATGATATTCTAAGAAATAGTTCATGTGATCCCAGGTGTGTTTGCAGTCATTGAATAATACATTGTAAAGTAATGTAAAACTCCAGGTCATCGAAGTAGGAGACTATAGCTTTCCAGTAATGTAAAACTCCAGGTCATCGAAGTAGGAGGCTATAGCTTTCCTGTAATGTAAAACTCCAGGTCATCTAAGTAGGAGGCTATAGCTTTCCTGTAATGTAAAACTCCAGGTCATCTAAGTAGTAGACTATAGCTTTCCAGTAATGTAAAACTCCAGGTCATCTAAGTAGTAGACTATAGCTTTCCTGTAATGTAAAACTCCAGGTCATCTAAGTAGTAGACTATAGCTTTCCTGTAATGTAAAACTCCAGGTCATATCCTGTAATGTAAAACTCCAGGTCATCTAAGTAGGAGGCTATAGCTTTCCTACATATATACGGCTTCTGTATGAAACTAGCCTGGGAACAGGCGTCGATATATTTTGCCTGGTCAGTCAAATAAATATATTTTAACACCGAGACTATTAATATTGGACCGTATTGAGGTTCTGATCATATCCATTTTTGCCAGAAATTAAAAAGTCGACAGACTGGCACCCAGTCTAGAAAGTAACATGAACAGAGATGTATCACTACATGATTCATATTCCCACAGAAATGATTTTTATTACTAAATCAAACTTCATTTATGACAATCAAAAACAAATTTGAAATTCCTGCTACAACATAACAATTCGCACACTTGTAAACGTCTCATTTCATGTCATTTATGTATTTGACTTGTATATCACTATGGCTACATCGATATCCCAGTTACTGTATATACCTACACAATGCAACAACAACGAGCAGAGGCCACACGCTCGGATAAATTGTGACCTTTTGCAGAACGGAAAACACCCGCTATTCCTTCATCCATTGGCCGAATGTCTGTGGAACCTCCTGCCAGAGCACCTAGCTACAGCGTCCACCCTAGGGGGCTTCAATGGAGAGTTGGCCCAGCAATAGAAACCACAGCATTGCTATTTATTTTTAACCTGCGTATGTTCGCGCCTGACCGTGTAAGATCACCATGTACGGCAATGCTCCAGAGTGGGTGTGCAGAAGAAGAAAATGAAGAATAAATGTTATCTTATTGGAGACTGTTAGGATCACGTAGAAGTCACCAATCCATGGGGAGTGACTTATTACATACTAAAAAATACCAAATAACTTGTTAAAAACATTTACCTTGAAATGCTTGTAAATGCGTGTTGAACATATAACCAACATATTGTCTGCTGTTCTCATTCCGTTCAATACAGACCTGCCATGTAAAGTGCAAATTAAACAGAATTAATAATCAACATTGGGGTACCAGGACATATCACTGTCTTGACTTCTGCAATTCTTGTCCCTATGAAATGGCTTTGACGAAATAAATACGTATTATGTTTCACTCCGCTCATACATGCTACACTTTCATTTAGTCAAACATTCCCGAAAACTGTTCAAGATTTCCGAGTGTAATTTTCTGAAAGGGATTACTTTGTTACATGGTATGGTTATTGAACTGCACTAAATGCAATGTTCTAAGAGATTCAAGACAAAACCTACTTGCTATGACACTAACCCGATTTTCAGAGAACAAAATTTGGTACTATTTTGTTGACGTTCAATATATGTTACATTAATGCCAAACCCCTTGCGGGGACCTAGACATGTTTTCCCGGGAAGGCTTAGCCGATCAGTACTAAGCAATGTGTGTCAGGTGCCTCTCTCAATGATGACACTACATACGTCGCCTGACCTAGTATCGAACCCGTGACCGTTCGATTCCCAATCAGATGCTCTACCATTGGACCACGGACGCAACGACAGAGTTATTGATCATTGCTCATGCTTTCTCACTTGTTATTTTAACTCTTTCAGCGCCGAATAAATTCAGAGCATGTGCAAACAACATAGATCCAGACCAGCCGCGGCGTAACGCCGCGTCTGATCAGGATCTATGTTGTTTGCTATTCGGACAGGTGCTTCAGCTCCACTGTCTGAAGAGCAATCAGCATATAGCCTGATCAGACGGCATATTCTGTTCTGTCCGATCGGGTTCTCTACTTTTCTTTACAAAGTCGCTTTTATGCGACATTGGCGCTGAAAGAGTTAAGCATAGCAAGTTTCAATGTGATGTAACGATACGAGTGGCTTAAAGCAGCATTGCATCGTATGAAATAAAAGATATTTGAAAAATTCAAATTTTACGTATGGGTAGCAATGCTGCTACACAGTCTAACATTATACTTTGTATGCTTATGTTCATTTGGTAAACAGTGTTTTTTTGCGATAAAACAAACTCGAAACCGAAAGTAAGACTTTCCGAGTCGATCGGTCACGCACTTGTTTACAACCGGAACGCATCGTCCGCACTTGTTTACACTCGGAATGCATCGTTCACATTTGTCCCACGTTGTCTTTTTAATTAAATTACTTGATATGTTGATTCATACCTCTGTTAGCTAAGTCTTTTAGGGACATTTCTATATCCCCGCGAGGGGTTCTAAATTAGAGGAAGATAGATAGATAGTCTTTCATGTTCAAAATATATACGTTGTTTTCTACATCCTCTGTTGTTTCACGCATGCGCGCAGTGTGTGTTTCCATTTCGTGTGTTGATAAACAAATTCGCGTATACGACGGTTTAAATTTATTGGAATTTTATCGTTTCTGAGCGACTATTTCGATTTTTGTAAACACACACACATTAGTAGTTATATTTTACCCAAAACATCCTTTATTACGATGTAATGCTGCTTTAAGATACACATGATATCCAGAACCTTGTCCTGTTATGGCGTAAGCCAATATGTAATAACATTCTACCAGGTTTCCCAACTGCTCTAGTTTATACAAATTTATTTTAGCTCGATTGCGAAACAAGTTATTTCAACTTATATAAATCACTCTCGAGACCTCATTCCTGATGGAATCCATCGCCACGAGGGAGAGAGAAGAGGCAATGTGGAATTTAAATGCCTTGCCTAAGGGCACAATCGTAACGGCTCCAGTGGGGCTCGAACTCCGGACCTTTCGCACCTGGAGTGAACACCTATCTACTGCGCTATCACGACGTCCACAACTGCTCTAAAGGAGAGTATATCTTTAAAAGTTAATACGAGAGTTACAAAAGTTAAATACCATGTTAATTTGGATAATATTTGCTTGAAGTTTCAGAATTACATCACGACTAATTGAATACAAATTGAAGAAATAATCTCAATTCTCAAAAGCAAACAAAATACATTCAATGAGAAATGGAGACAGTTTATTAATCTTATCGATTAAGCTGTCCATAAATGTATAATATATGTAGGCAATCATCCACACCTATCTTTCACTGATATTTCTTACTTTCCTTTCCTAGTCTTATTTCTTTTATTCAAAATCATGAAAACTTTCCATTCAATATATATTTCGTTATTAGTTTATTACACAAGTTAACACGATTGTGTATAACATGGAAATATCATGCATGGTTTGTGTTAATACTGTTGGATATTAGCACTTGTCTATTACAATTGATATATTGCTGTTTTGTTTTCATTACATGTACATGTTTTGAATGTATGTAATTATTATGTATATTGATCAGGAAATAACATTTGAAGAAAACAGTTTGAATAAACACAACTAATATATTGACGGATCTAAAAATATCATTCATAGTCATGCCGAATATTTATATCGTTCAATTAAATTCAAACTTAAAACAGAAACATGACTATTTTAATGTAGAAAAAAATACAAACAATGAAAGTAAACACATGAACCGAAGTCCGGATGTTCCGAACTAAACAGTTTTACTCCAAAATAGTTGAGCTAAATGTCATTTTACTGAGAAGGAAATTATACAGTCAAAATTACTAGTATGGTAATACATAGTTCTCGTTTGACGTCATCATTCCTAAGTGCTGTGGCTGCCATTTTGAATGGCACAGTTGATCAGATATTATATATAATATATAGTAGCGTAATTTTGTTTTCTTCATAAAATATTTATTATTCATCCCATCACCATTGTTGGAAAGCTCTCAATGGACATAAGTTTTGTATCATTTCACAAATTTCGTATCAATAACGAATACATAATTTACCTGTATATTAATATTTCAACTGTGAAAATAGACTTTCAAAAATAGGTGCAAGTTAAGTTCTTATAATTTATAATTCATACATCATTGTCAAAAAATAAATTAATATTTAAAAAGTGCTTTGCAATACCTTTAAAATCATACCAGAATTTTATATTAAGAAATCAAAATTAATAAAGTTATTGCAAATAAAGAATTACTAGTAAAATCATGAAATTGCCGTTAATAAAACTTGCCAGTCAAAATGGCTGCCAAGATAAGATCATATCAGTGTTTTTGACTGCCATGGGAACTATGTATTGATATGCAGATTCGATACAGAGTTAAGATATATGATCGTATTAATCTGGCCGGACAAATATGCAACTTCAGCCATGCCATTAGATGTTTAATCACCATATACCCACCAACTAGTGATTCTCAACAAGTATGTATTTTGTCGATTTGATCTGTCAGATTAGCGCAGTGATTAGCGCGCTCGCTTCTCACCAACCAATGCAAATCGGGTTCGATCCTCGGATCGGGAAATATGTGAGATGATACGGTGGCCGCCAGATCGGACATGTGTGTTTTCTCCGGGTACTCCGGTTTCCTCCCACACGAATGACCACATAAGTATACGGTTACATCCGCGGCAATGAGAGTAATTAATATAAGTTGTTAAAACTTGCTTCGCAATCGTTGTAACATAAATAAAGTTTAAACTTAAACTATGCATTTTGTAACCGAGCTTAGCTAAAATCTGGTTCACAATGCGATAAGAATAAATTAATAATGTATTTGACACACAATGTCGAACGGTTAGACTAGATTATATATTTATATCTCAACAAATGGATTACCATTTATCAGATTTGTAAGTTATGTCAAGTTGCTAATGAGTTAAGAAAGTACCTTGACCATTAGAAGTCCTTTCCCAATAATGCTGCCAGCTCCACACCGCTCTGCATATTGCTTGAAGCGAATATCCAAAATTTCATATCGACTAGCAAACATAAGACCACTATTGAGGCCACAGTAGTTCAATCTTGGACTGGTATACCCTACATCATATACAATCCACGGATAAACTTTGTGCAGTTCTGCCATAAGTAATTTAGCAAAATCTCTATCAAAAGTCTCCTGTAGACACAGAAAGTCCAGATGTGGAAAATGAGAGACAATATCAACTTTAAGTTTTGAATCTTTGTTCTTGAACTCAATTATATTGTTATGTTTGTCCAAACTGTGGGCGTTTACGTTGTCTACATGCTTGTCAATGCAACCGTCCCCAGCATCGTTCTTACAGTTATTCAGGCACGATTTCATCATTCCTGTATAATGTGTCTGATCAATAACTAGCCTCTCTCCCATTGTTGTAGCTCTAAATGCAGTATTATCCAAGTTGTTAAATTTCGACAGGAGTTCCGGCATTAGACACAGGTTGGCTGTCGCAACTGACAATACAGATCTTGCACGAGCACTAGTCGTATCATTTCTTACTGAGAGACAAAATGGTTTTCTAAACTGGTGTAAGACAATACGTATAAGAAATGCAAGAAACATCGGCAGCAGTAACAACACAAGACCAACTGCGTAGATTGGAACAATTAGTAGTTTCTGTATTCCAAGATAGTATTTGTGTTTTTGTTCTACGGTTGTTGGTAGAAATGGTCCTGCAGCTCCAGTCAGGCAGTATATGAATATACGAAGGATACACTCGGCAACATTAAAAAGCAACTGAAGAACTAAACTTGGGAATGGCGAGTGTGCCTCCATCCGAGGCGAGTACGTCATCTTAAGCTGAAATTATAAAACAAACGCAGATGATGAAATACAGTCCAACATGCGTTTAACGACAACATTCAAATGATTAACACTTCAGCTGCAACCAAATATGCAATTCAACGTTTGCAGTAGAGTGCAAAGAGCATTTACCTATATATTTATATGAATATATATTAGTTTAGTTAAAGCGACACTACATCGGTGAAAACGTAAATGTATTTCAACAAATAAACAAACGTCGTATACGCGGTCTGTTGACATAACAAAATAATGTAAATAGGGTCGACATTCGTGCGTAATACAACGCGTTTATCCTGAATAACAGGAGCTATGGTACATATTTACCGCGATATCTCACATGTGTGCCTATGCATATTTATTTGTAGAATAATCTTAGTTAAATTACTCTAATCGAGTGTTTAGTATCGACTCCAATGACAAACAAACGTCAATTCAGGAGCGCGGATGACCGTTATATGAAATCCTACTTTATCGTTTGAAAGTTTGTATACCACAAACACACTGTTTATTGATTCAGTGTTAGTATTCGAATGTATTCAGAAGAATTTGTAGTAGCAATGCATGTATGCGCGAATTTGCTTTTTGTGATGTTATGTCGCTTTAATATAAATTTATCTTAGCTCGATTGCGAAACAAATTCTTACAACTTATATTAATCACTATCGAGACTTCATTCCTGATGGAATCCATCGCCATGAGGGAGAGATAATAGGCAATGTGGAATTTAAATGCATTGACTAAGGGCACACTCATAACGGCTTCAGCGGGGCTCGAACTCCGGACAGTTCGCACCTGAAGCGAACGCGCTACATCTATGCTATCACCACTTCCGTTCAGGAGTTCAGTTACATTCCAAGGTAATCCGAAATAATAATATAATAATTAATTTTTAATCATGCTTGAAAGTGACAACTATTCATTAAAACCCACCAGTTGTGCATGTGTTGGGGGATCCAAAGTCGCACAAACAGCTTAGGTTATATGGCGACTCTCCCGCTATAGTATCGGTGGAAGACGACCCCCGGTGCCTCTCCGAGCCGGACTCGCACCATGTTAGAACAACATACCTTCCACAAGTCAGCTGGGTAGTTTCTTCACTTGAAAGTATTCCATACACCAACTCTAGGACCACAGGTCTTGAGACCACAAGAGAGTGTAATGGGTGAACGGACACACATACATTATAGTAAATATGTACCTAGATGGCCACACCATGGCCAATATAGTCCAGCACATGTCTCTGTTTTGTTCTAGTAACCAAACAAGACTATTAATAGCCACGTAAGACTAAGTAGACATTTAGAATATTGTGTGTGTTTTACGTTTATTTATCGTCGCTACCGGTTGCCCATATGAGCGACGCCTCCTGAAGAGATTAGTTATTTTAGATTTTTGGAGGATAGTGCAATGATACAGACAGAGACCCATTCCAGAGTCTCATCTGGTTCTTTTACGTGCACTGTTACACCACCGACACGATACCTCGGTTGAACGTCCCATCTGAAAGACTGTTAATTTTATTAGGGTCAGACGGGGGATCGAACCTGCGATCCCTGAATTACCAGTCCAGCGTGTTACCACTGGACTACAGATCCATCTTTAGAATCATGTTCACTGATAGTGCTATATATAAGACCTCTACATAATTTTGTTCTGTTATTCCGATTTGAAAAATGCCTCGATATGTAAAATGGATGAGAGTAGGCGTCTTCACTCCTATATACACAAGGGAATGAAACCATTCACGGTTTTCGAGTTGCTAACCTGGTTTTCCCTTATTCTTCTACTCTGTGGCGACATTCATGACACTCCTGGACCTAACTCTCATATATCTGATTCGCTTTCATCTGTTACTCTATCATCGGACTCCAGTTACTCTGACGACGACGCAATGCGTCAGTCCTTCCAGTCTAGCCGATCATTTGCTCATTACGATGTACAAAGCTTTCTCCCGAAAAGAGATGTATTGAATGCTGAACTATCTCACTTTGATGTCATTACGGTACAATCATATGACAATATACTGACAGATGAACAGACGAGCGGTTCCAAACACTATGTCACCCTGCTCTCCGAGATCAGGGGCATACAGCCATTGTTCAAATACCTGTGAATATTGTAATTTCCAAAATAGAGCTCTCCGAGATTAGGGGCATACAGCCATTGTTCAAATACCTGTGAATATTGTAATTTCCAATATAGAGCTCTGCGAGATTAGGGGCATACAGCCATTGTTCAAATACCTGTGAATATTGTAATTTCCAATATAGAGCTCTCCGAGATTAGGGGCATACAGCCATTGTTCAAATACCTGTGAATATTGTAATTTCCAATATAGAGCTCTGCGAGATCAGGGGCATACAGCCATTGTTCAAATACCTGTGAATATTGTAATTTCCAATATAGAGCTCTCCGGGATCAGGGGCATACAGCCATTGTTCAAATACCTGTGAATATTGTAATTTCCAATATAGAGCTCTGCGAGATCAGGGGCATACAGCCATTGTTCAAATACCTGTGAATACTGTAATTTCCAATATAGTCCAGCACTATCTTGCTTTTGAATGTGTGTAGCGTATCCTTAATCTCCAACCTATAAACACTAGTATGTCACTATAATAGTCAAATGATGCTTCATGGATAGAATGAACACATCAACCCAAGAATGAGAAATGATTTCTTTTTAAAACATGGTTCATTATGCTCATATATACATGTGTCCGTGTGATTATAATATCTGATCTAATAAGCTATACGAATTAAGTTCAATTGATTTCGCTAATCCTATACTGCAACAAGGTCAGCTACCTCAAGTGATGATGTATGTAGGTAATCTAGTAAGTAGTCTATTAGTACAGGCATGTGACTTATATTACGATAATGGTTGTAAATTGATAGCAACTTACACTAACGCTTTTTTAAAGCGACATATAACTCTGTCAAAAGCAAAAAAACGAAATGACTATGTTCACGTGAAGAGTTTTAATGCAAGGTGTTATAACATGTATACCAAAAGGAGATAAAGACAAATTATTTTTAAAAAACTGGCGTCCAATTTCGTTATTGAATGTTTCATAAGATTGCCTCTGCCAGTATAGCAAACCGTTTAAAAACTGTTTTAACCAAATTAATAAGTGCAGATCAGAGTGGTTGTATTCCTGGGAGTTTTATAGGGGACAATATTAGGGTTATTTACATCATGTTTCATACAGAAAACTATCACAAGCCGGGAATGTTGTTGCTAATTGATTTTGCAACCGCTTTCGAGTCCCTGTCATGGAAATTTATGTACAATGTTTTAGTATTTTTAAGCTTTGGTAAAAAATTTTAAACTGGATAAAGCTTTTTTACAACGATATTAAATCGTGTATTGTAATAAATGGCCATCTATCAGACTGGTTTTCTATAAATCGCGGTTGCCGCCAGGGCGATCCCTTATCCCCTTATATTTTTATTATTTGCGCAGAAATATTAGCCATTTTAATTAAACAAAATAAAGATATAGGAGGGATTAAGATAAATGGTACGGATTTTTTAATATCTCAGTATGCAGATGACACAACATTACTCTTAGATGGAACAGAAAAATCACTTAGAAACACAATGCAAGTTTTAAAATTGTATGCTAATATCTCGGGCCTATTTATAAACATCGAAAAAACAAAGGCGGTATGGATTGGCTCAATGAAAAACAGTAACATTATACTTTGTTCTGAATTAGGTTTACACTGGGAATCGGTTACATTTAAACTGTTGGGGATCAGTTTTACTCTTAATCTTAGAGAACTAGTTCAAATAAATTATGCCACAAAAATCGAAGAAATAAATATACTTTTTAAACAGTGGTCTAAAAGAATTATCAGTCCTATTGGGAAACAATGTTGTTATTAAAACTCTGTCAAAGATTAATCATTTGATAATGGGTTTACCAAATCCAAGTTCAGATACAATTAATTATATACAGAATATGTTCTTTAAATTTATATGGAATGATGGACCAGACAAGATAAAAAGGAAAGTTATGACACAACCCTATGATTCAGGAGGACTTAGAATGATAGACTTAAAAGGTTTATGCTATCTTCAAAAGTTACTTGGCTTAGAAGATATATGGCATACAATACTCAATATTTTGAATTTGTCAATACAATGTACCCCTTCATCTCAAATGTTGGCACTTTTGGAGGGGACTATTTAAAAAATAGAATTCATACAGTACAAAATTACTTCTGGAATGATGTTTTTCATGGGTATATCATTTTAAATGAGAATACAACACCAGAAACTTGGAAAGAATTTCTCTCATTGCCAATATGGCACAATAATAAGTTCAAAATTGGTGGAACAAGTTTTCTCAACTTAAATTATGTAAAGAAAGGTGTAATACTAATAAATGACTTGATTGACAAAAATGGTAATTTTTATTCCTATAATGATTTTAATACAATATATAATGTGCATACAAATATTTTGCAGTATCATAATATAATACATTCAATAAGAGACTTTTTGAACAGAATAAGATATCCCCACAAACCAAATCATGAACCAAATCCCATACAGCCATTAGCAGTTAGTATTATAAATAAATGCAAGAAGGGATGCAGAGTGATCTATGACTCCATCCCAAACCCTGGAACGTTACCAATTTCTAATAGAAAATGGGTAACAGAACTTCATCTGGGAAATAACTTTAACTGGAGAAATGTGTACAGACTACCCTTTAAACTAACACAAGATCCAAAATTACAATGGTTCCAATTTAGAATCAATCATAGGATTATTGGTACCAACTATCTTCTACTACAGAAAATGGGACTTAGAAATGACAATAAGTGCACATTCTGTAATCTACACCCAGAAACATTACTGCATTTGTTTTTGGAATGTTATGTTGTTGAGAATTTTTGGGAAAATGTGAAGAGATGGATTAATGAAAAATGCCCAAACTCAATTACAAATTGGTCTAGAAATGATATTATTTTAGGCAATAATAGTTTATATATTGCAACCAACAATATAATTTTGACAGCAAAATACCATATAAATTATATCAAAGTAAAATGAACAATTCTGTTCCAAATATCCAAACTTTGAAAATTCAGATAAAATCTCTTTTAAAATATAATGCAAAAAAATGAAGCAATGAATAAATTCGAACAAAATTGGAAGGAATTTGCAGTATTGTCCGGAGATGGAAACTAGTGTGTTGGTGTGTTGTGTGGAAGGCGGACCAGACTATATATATACCCTCTCTCTCTCTCTCTCTTCTCTCTCTCTCTCTCTCTCTCTCTCTCTCTTGTATATGTACTCTCTTTTTCTTTTCTTTTTTCACATTCCAGTTTATCTAAAGTACATTTGTACTGTTTCGAGAGTGACCTCGTCTCTCGAGAATGACCTTGTTTTTTTCTTCTTTCGGTATAATAGCAATTCATGACTTATTGTTGATTTCACATTCATTACAATCAATATACTGTTTTTATTTCCGAGCAGGAATAATTTATACCCAGGTAAACTTTTGACCTCAGAATCATACTGTTATTGTATAATTCAATAACCATGTATATGTATTATTGATACATGCTCTTAAATGAAAACGTACAGCGTTTGATATATTATTTAATTTATATGAACGTCTTAAAAATTATGCTATTGTACTTCAGAATATAAAACCTAAATTATAGTTTTGTCTTTTCTTTCGAACAAGACTTCAGTTTCTAGAAGACTTATCTTTGTTTTGGATATATTACATACAATACTTCAATATTCTATACATTTTAAATCAAAATATTACAAACGATTTGGTTTTTATCTCTTTACTGGTAAAGGGAGATTTGCATTTTCAAATTAAATAGACTACTATGTTAAATCAAGGTCATTGTGTATAATTACTACGTGTTGAATGTGACATCTTTGACTATGTATATGCTACATTAAAACAAATAAACGGACGGATATGTAGTCCAGTGGTAACACGCTGGACTGGTAATCCAGGGATCGCAGGTTCGATCCTAATAAAATTAACAGTCTTTCAGATGGGACGTTAAACCGAGGTCTCGTGTCGGTACTTTACACCGTGCACGTAAAAGAACCAGTCTCCTTGGAATGGGTTTCTGTCTGTATCATGCACTATCCTCCAACATCTAAAATAACTAATCTCTTCAGGAGGCGTCGCTCATATGGGCAACCGGTAGCGACGATAAATAAACGTAAAACGCACGGAAATAAACGGGGTTAACCACTGTTGGGGCCTAAAAAAAAACTCACTCGCAAATGTAAAAGTCGAAATTTCCGGAACGGTTATCACGACATAGAATGAGAACAGGCGTTGATACGACGTTGCCGGTGGTACAATGTTGCCTGGTCTGTCATATAAATATATTTTAACACCGAGATCATTCATTGGACAGACGGATATGTGGTCAGTGGTAACACGCTGGACTTGTAATCCAGGGATCACAGGTTCGATCCCCCATCTGACCCTAATAAAATTAAGATGGGACATTAAATCGATGTCTCGTGTCGGTGCTATACGCCATGCACGTAAAAGAACCAGAAGAGACTCTGGAATGGGTCTCTGTCTGTATCATGCACTATCCTCCAAAAATCTAAAATAACTAATCTCTTCATGAGACGTCGCTCATATGGGCAACCGGTAGCGACGATAAATAAACGTAAAACACACACACCATTAATTGGGCCGTATTGAGTTTCTGATAATGTCATTTTGCCAGAATTAAATTAGTGAAAAATCGACAGACTGGAACCCAGACTAAACACGACCCGGAAGGGAGATTTGCTTATTACTAAATTCTACCATACAGCGAGTGTGGTGGGGTATTTCAGATTACACCGACACTAATTACAAAGCATGAGATTAACGGTAAAGTTGTCCGAGTACTCTTTATTTGATAGAACATATTCATGAATGATACACGTGCTGTGTCACACATTATTTTAAACTTGTTTCTATAAAGTCGCATACGACGTTATTTTCTTTAGATTGAATGGGCACACCTTTACAACGTCAACTTCAACGTCTTTACTCATCAAGATCCGCCAGGCAGACATAGCGACGAGATGTGCAGTTTAAAACGTGTGCATGTGCATCGCCAGATGCTTTGAACGTGGAACTATTTGTGCCTTTAAATGTGAAACTGTTTGTGCCTTTAAATGTGAAACTGTATGCGCCTTTAAATGTGACTGTTTGTGCCTTTAAACGTGAAACTGTATGTGCCTTTAAACGTGACTGTATGTGCCTTTAAACGTGAAACTGTATGTGCCTTTAAACGTGAAACTGTATGTGCCTTTAAACGTGAAACTGAATGTGCCTTTAAACGTGAAACTGTATGTGCCTTTAAAGTGAAACTGTTTGTGCCTTTAAACGTGAAACTGTATGCGCCTTTAAACGTGAAACTGTATGTGCCTTTAAACGTGAAACTGTATGTGCCGTTAAACGTGAAACTGTATGTGCCTTTAAACGTGAAACTGTTTGTGCCTTTAAACGTGAAACTGTATGTGCCTTTAAACGTGAAACTGTATGTGCCTTTAAACGTGAAACTGTATGTGCCTTAAACGTGAACTGATGGTTAAACGTGAACTGTATGGCCTTTAAACGTGAAACTGATGTGCCTTTAAACGTGATGTGCCTTTAAACGGAATGTATGGCCTTTAAACGTGAAACTTTGCCTTAAAGTGACTTAGGCCTTTAAACGTGAAACTGTATGGCCTTTAAACGTGAAACTTATGTGCCTTAAACGTGAAACTGTGTGCTTTAAACGTGAAACTGTATGTGCCTTTAACGTGAAACTGTATGTGCCTTTAAACTGAAACTGTATGTGCCTTAGTGTGTTTAACGTGAACTGTATGGCCTTTAAACGTGAAACTGTATGCGCCTTTAAACGTGAAACTGTATGCGCCTTTAAACGTGAAACTGTATGCGCCTTTAAACGTGAAACTGTTGTGCCTTTAAGTGAAACTGTTGTGCCTTTAAACGTGAAACTGTTGTGCCTTAAACGTGAAACTGTATGGCCTTTAAACGTGAAACTGATGCGCCTTTAACGTGAAACTGTATGTGATGTGCCTTTAAACGTGAAACTGTATGTGCCTTTAAACGTGAAACTGTATGTGCCTTTAAACGTGAAACTGTATGTGCCATTAAACGTGAAACTGTATGTGTCTTTAAACGTGAAACTGTATGCGCCTTTAAGCGTGAAACTGTATGCACCAAACTGTATGTGCCTTTAAACGTGAAACTGTTTGTGCTTTAAATGTGAAACTGTATGCGCCTTTAAATGTGAAACTGTATGTGCCTTTAAACGTGACTGTATGTGCCTTTAAACGTGAAACTGTATGTGCCTTTAAACGTGAAACTGTATGTGCCTTTAACGTGAAACTGAATGTGCCTTTAAACGTGAAACTGTTTGTGCCTTTAAATGTGAAACTGAATGTGCCTTTAAACGTGAAACTGTATGTGCCTTTAAACGTGAAACTGTATGTGCCTTTAAACGTGAAACTGTATGTGCCGTTAAACGTGAAACTGAATGTGCCTTTAAACGTGAAACTGTTTGTGCCTTTAAACGTGAAACTGTATGCGCCTTTAAACGTGAAACTGTATGCGCCTTTAAACGTGAAACTGTATGTGCCTTTAAACGTGAAACTGTGTGTGCCTTTAAACGTGAAACTGTATGTGCCTTTAAACGTGAAACTGTATGTGCCGTTAAATGTGAAACTGTATGCGCCTTTAAACGTGAAACTGTATGCGCCTTTAAACGTGAAACTGTATGTGCCTTTAAACGTGAAACTGGATGTGCCTTTAAATGTGAAACTGTATGTGCCTTTAAACGTGAAACTGTATGCGCCTTTAAACGTGAAACTTTTTGTGCCTTTAAACGTGAAACTGTATGCGCCTTTAAACGTGAAACTGTATGTGCCTTTAAACGTGAAACTGTATGTGCCTTTAAACGTGAAACTGTGTGTGCCTTTAAACGTGAAACTGTATGCGCCTTTAAACGTGAAACTGTATGCGCCTTTAAACGTGAAACTGTATGCGCCTTTAAACGTGAAACTGTTGTGCCTTTAAACGTGAAACTGTATGTGCCTTTAAACGTGAAACTGTATGTGCCATTAAACGTGAAACTGTAGGTGTCTTTAAACGTGAAACTGATGCGCCTTTAAGCGTGAAACTGTATGCACCAAACTGGATGTGCCTTTAAATGTGAAACTGTATGTGCCTTTAAAATCTTCAACTTGTATTACAATGGTTTGGACACTAAATAATGTTTCTTAAAAGGAGACTCACAATGTCCTCTACCTTTATTAGGTATGTAAACATTTACCTAAAAGCCCTTCGAAAAGGTTAAATTACTAATACAACAAACACAATGCAAAGATATCCAGTGCCTCAAACATGTTACCAGACTATAAAGTACAAAACGAATTTGAGGCACACAATTACACAGACGCATGGGGTCTGGAAAAGTGGTTGCGAGTTCAAAACATATTTTTAAGAACAGTTTGATAAATCATAGCCTTGGCACTATACATACAAAACTTTTAGGCCAAATCAAAGAATATTTAAAATTCACACCCCGTCACTATAAGAGTAATTATGGTCCATTTATTTGTTGTATGTATATTGCCAAGCCTATGTGATTTATATAAGTTGAAATAACTTGTTTCGCAATCGAGCTAAAATAAATTTGTATAAACTAGAGCAGTTTGGAAACCTGGTAGAATGTTATTACATATTGGCTTACGCCATAACAGGACAAGGTTCTGGATATCATGTTTATCTTAAAGCAGCATTACATCGTAATAAAGGATGTTTTGGGTAAAATATAAGTACTAATGTGCACGTGTGTTTACAAAAATCGAAATAGTCGCTCAAAAACGATACAATTCCAATAAATTTAAACCGTCGTATACGCACATTTGTTTATCAACACACGAAATATAAACACGCACAGCGCGCATGCGTGAAACAACAGATGATGTAGAAAACAACGTATATATTTTGAACATGAACGCCTATCTATCTATCTTCCTCTAATGTCGAACACCTCGTCACTATAAGAGTAATTATGGTCCATTTATTTGTTGTATGTATATTGTCGAGCCTATGGTTCTACGAAAAAATGGTGTTGAACCCGCAACCACTTGTCCATACCCCAATTACAGGCCAGGTGATCCGGGCAATAATAATATGCCCTTAACCCTTTCAACACCAAGTAACTAACATGGACTGGTCCATGATATTCATAAACCAATAAATGAATCAGAAAATCACATTTGGACAAGTTCATTTATCAAAATGGGTAATTATGTCTAAAAATAGTCATATCACTGGCAAAAAGTGCAGATCCTGATGAGACGGCTCGTCACGAGCCGGCTCATCTGGATCTACACTTTTTGTAAGTCTATTTAGAGGTCTGTGGTGTTGAAAGGGTTAAATCTATCTTTCTCTCTTTCGTTAGCAATGGTGTTTCCGCTGTGCGATTGGGTAGAAATTCATATATACGGTATAAGAAAATGCCAGATTCAGCATTTTTATTCTGTGAATCGTTTGTCAAAAAGGACATCACTGCCATGAGAATGCTAGGATGAACATGTCTTATTTAACATTATGTAAATAAATGTTGTCCTCGCGTCTTGATATGGTACAATAGTCTTCCTTAATAATAACGCCGAGTGCACACTCGCATATTTACTTAAAGCAGCATTACATCGTAATAAAGGATGTTTTGTGTAAAATATAAATAGTAATGTGTGTGTGTTTACAAAAATCGAAATAGTAGCTCAGAAACAATAAAATTCCAATAAATATAAACCGTCGTATACGCGAATTTGTTTATCATCACACGAAATGTAAACACGCACAGCGCGCATTCGTGAAACAACAGATGATGTAGAAAACAAAGTATATAGTTTGAACATGAAAGCCTATCTATCTATCTTCCTCTAATGTCGAACCCCTCGCGGGGATGTAGACATGTCACTAAAAGACTTAGATAACAGAGGTATGGATCAACATATCAAGTAATTTAATTAAAAAAGACAACGTGGGACAAATGGGGACGATGCATTCCGAATGTAAACAAGTGCCGACGATGCGTTCTGGTTGTAAACAAATGCGTGACCGATCGACTCGGTCCTACTTTCGGTTTCGAGTTTGTTTTATCGCAAAAAAACATTGTTTACCAAATGAACATAAGTATACAAAGTATACTGTTAGAATGTGTAGCAACATTTACGTAAAATTTGAATTTTTCAAATATCTTTTATTTCATACGATGTAATGCTGATTTAAGACCTGAGGCAGGAATCGCACCCTTGGTACAGTACGTTTTTGATAACTTGACAGTGACGTCACTCAATATTTACTCCCGTTGTCAATCTCCATAACACAAGACATGTAAATCGGCTATTTTCTCCGAGTATATATATAGTCATATATATAACTGTAACAGACGGATCTGTAGTCCAGTGGTAACACGCTGGTCTGGTAATCCAGGGATCGCAGGTTCGATCCCCCGTTTGACTCTAATAAAATTAACAGTCTTTCAGATGGGACGTTAAACCGAGGTCTCGTGTCGGTGCTTTACACCGTGCACGTAAAAGAACCAGAGGAGACTCTGGAATGGGTCTCTCTCTCTCTCTCTCTCTCTCTCTCTGTATCATTGCACTATCCTTCAAAAATCTAAAATGACTAATCTCTTCAGGAGGCGTCGCTCATATGGGCAAACCGGTAGCGACGATAAATAAACGTAAAACACACTGTAAATTTACCTGCTCGCCCATATGGTTTACCGGTGGCGAGGGTAAATAAACGGAATCATCATCTGTAAATTTACCTGAATCACCTGTACTGATCACAGGGATTCGGCACGTTTGGGGGTACTAGTATATATACAGGGATTCGGCACATGTGGGGGTACTAGTATATATACTTAAATGAATGAAATGGGTTAAAGACATCAGTACATACATTTTCTTAGTCCTATATTAAAGACATCAGTATACATACATTTTTTTGGATCCGTTATTGAAAAATGCCTCTATAGTAAAATGTCACATTCTAAAACATGTTCTATGCACTGCTCCGGATAGACGTACCGACAATATATCCCCGCCTTCATATGATGGATTACTACCATAATACATGCACCACTGTTAACAATTTATTCAGAAATATTTTACCTACTTTTACGACATTGAAATATATTAAAGATTTGTCATTGTTTAGTGTCTCTATTATTTCGAAAACAAATGGTATATAATTCAAATATATACATATTAGAAGTTTTTACCATTCATATATGTATACCGTCGGTGCTTGTGTCTCAGCGAGATCAATTTTTCCACAGAAACTACTAGCACCTGTTTTTCTGAACTTCCTGTTTAGAACGTTTTACGACATAAACAAATAATGTAGTTTTATGAAATGAAAATGTTTGTTTGATCAAACAGTTAATTTATGATAGTTGAGACATTACGTAAGTCGATATGTAACACTATATTGCTTGCTGACCATCTAGAGGCACATATTTAAATGCCGATTGTTCAAAACTTGGTGCTACTCTCATGTGTAATCGGTATTCGCGACACATATGTATCTTGGGTATACCGACTATCTGTGACATAAGCAATATCCTGCGTATTTGTGTTTCAAAAAGAGGCTGTGCAAATAGTGTTCACTCAATTAATCATAATGACATTGGTTTATTGTATGCAATATCAGTTAGTAAGAAATAAATCTTAATCGGCCACACTCCAAAACGATCTTAAGAGATTAGAAGAGTGGGAGTTGGAGTGGGACATGGAATTTAACCCCTCCAAATGTCAAGTTATCCACGTCACCAGAAGGAAACATCCTATTCCCAGCAAATATAAACTCCATGGAGTCCTACTTGAGTCGGTCACCTCAGTCAAATACCTTGGCATGGATATCTCAAATAACCTGTCGTGGGACACTCACATAAAAAGGTCAACAAAGAAAGCAAACCAAACATTAGGATTTCTACGTAGAAACCTCCAGGTCAAATATGAACCCCTCAAGTCCATGGCTTACCAGACACTACTGAGACCCCAGCTTGAATATGGCTCCGAGATCTGGTCGCCCCATACCCAAACATTGAATGATTGATAGACCAAATTGAAGGTGTCCAGCAAAGAGCAGCCCGTTGAATAAAGGCTGACTTCTATCATACCTCTAGTGTTGCAGACATGCTACATTCCTTAAATCTACGCAGACTACATCAACGGCGTATTGACAATAGATTATCCCTTATGTATAAAATTCATAATGATCTTGTTGCTATTCCCATTGTAAATTACCTAGTTCCCCTCTCCCGTCCTGCTCGCTATTGCCATTCCTTAAGCTATAGGTTAATTACAGCAACTACAGACTACTACAAGTTTTCCTTTTTTCCAAGAACAATCTACCATTGGAACCACCTCCCTCCTGACATTGTCCATCTCCGTACCATAGAGCAATTCAATACTGCAGTTTGCCATATTGAACATGCCAGTCCCTAGTTGTTCTGCGCAGCTGCTTTTAAACTTTTACCACAACCTATTTTCATTACCTTCTTAAATTATACTTTTAACTACTCATTCTTTTAACTTCTTTGCGGTTTCTGACGCGCAACATGTCTACGTCCCCGCGAGGGGTTCGACATTAACGGAAGATAGATAGATAGATAGATAGATAGATAGATAGATAGATAGATAGATAGATAGATAGTAGATAGATAGATAGATAGATAGATAGATAGATAGATAGATAGTAGTAGATAGATAGATAGATAGGATAGATAGATAGATAGATAGATAGATAGATAGATGTAGTAGATAGATAGGTAGATGATAGATAGATAGATGATATAGAGATGATAGATAGATAGATAGATAGATAGATAGATAGATGATAGTAGATAGATAGATAGATAGATGATAGATAGATAGATAGATAGATAGATGATAGATAGATAGATAGATGATAGATAGATAGATAGATAGATAGATATGATAGATAGATAATAGATAGATAGATAGATGATAGATAGATGATAGATAGATAGATGATAGATAGATAGATAGATAGATAGATAGATAGATGATAGATAGATAGATGATAGATAGATAGATAGATAGATAGATAGATAGATAGATAGATAGATAGATAGATAGATAGATAGATAGATAGATAGATAGATAGATAGATAGATAGATAGATAGAAGATAGATAGATAGATAGATAGATAGATAGATAGATAGATAGATAGATAGATAGATAGATAGATAGATAGATAGATAGATAGATAGATAGATAGATAGATAGATAGATAGATAGATAGATAGATAGATAGATAGATAGATAGATAGATAGATAGATAGATAGATAGATAGATAGATAGATAGATAGATAGATAGATAGATAGATAGATAGATAGATAGATAGATAGATATGATAGATAGATAGATAGATAGATAGATAGATAGATAGATAGAAGATAGATAGAAGATAGATAGATGAAGATAGATAGAAGATAGATAGATAGATAGTAGATAGTAGATAGATGATAGATAGATAGATAGAAGATAGATAGATAGATAGATAGATAGATAGATAGATAGATAGATAGATAGATAGATAGATAGGATAGATAGATAGATAGATAGATAGATAGATAGATAGAATAGATAGATAGATAGATAGAAGATAGATAGATAGATAGATAGATAGAAATAGATAGATAGATAGATAGATAGATAGATGAGATAGTAGATAGATAGATAGATAGATAGATAGATAGATAATAGATAGATAGATAGATAGATAGATAGATAGATAGATAGATAGATAGATAGATAGATAGATAGATAGATAGATAGATAGATAGATAGATAGATAGATAGATAGATAGATAGATAGATAGATAGAACTGAATCAATAACAAAGTGACAGCATCAGCACTGGTCTCCATCTTTTATGTATGCTGTGATACCAATGACCAATGAGTGGCGTCTGTGGTCCAATGGTAGAACATCGGATTTGGAATCGAACGGTCTGGGTTCGATACTCAGTCAGGCCATGTATGTTGTGTCATTGAGCCAGAACAGCCAAGTCTGCTCAAGATCTATGTTGTTTGCTATTCAGCCAAGTGTTTTAGCTCTACAATCTGAATAGCATAGAGCCTGATCAGATAGCACGCTCTTTGCCGTCTGATTTGGCTCTATGGTGTTGGCAAAAGTGGTTTTATCTGCCGCTGGCGTGTAAATGGTTAAACGTTATGTTATTTCAGTTTGATCATCAGTAACAACCTAAGACATCATAGACCATCTACGTGAAGAGTGTTCAAGTTATTAAAGGAAGAATGTCAAAAATAAACAGGGTATGATTTTAGTATTTTTATTAACTTGTTTTGCACTGTTTAGGTACACATTGATGTTATTGTATATTTAAAAGATCAACTAAATGATGTCCTAACATGTGCTAAATCTACCCAGTACACCCTGAGAAACAGTTTCCAATCTTGTATTTATATATATGTATTTTTTTTTTTTTTTTGGTTTGAGCTACCAACAGTAGCCCATTTTTTTTTAAATAATATAATTAACAATTACATATGTAAACACACTACATGTGTGTGTTTTACGTTTATTTATCGTCACTACTGGTTGCCCATATGAGCGACTCCTCCTGAAGAGATTAGTCATTTTAGATGTTGGAGGATATTGCAATGATACAGACAGAGACCCATTCCAGAGTCTACTCTGGTTCTTTTATGTGCATGGTGTAAAGCACCGACACAAGATCTTAGTTTAAAGTCCCATCTACATACTGTTAATTTTATTAGGGTCAGACGGGGGATCGAACCTGCGATCCCTGGATTACCAGTCCACACATCAGTTAATATACAACAATTTATATATTTGTTTTAATATAATTAATGATGACTCAGCACAATAAATGAGCATCAAGTCATCAATCATCCACAGGGATTCGGGGGTACTAGTATATATATTTAAGTATACTTACCGAATCCCTGTGATCAATCATTGTAAATTGATATATTGCATGCACAATGTTGCAGAAACATATCACTATGTTGTATTTATTAACCCTTAAAATGCTGAATACATTGGAAGGAATATGCAAACAATTAATCTATATTTGTAGAACCTTGTTTCATAATCGAGCTATAACATTTGTATAAAAACACAACATTTTCAATTGTCTTGTTTTTTAGCAGGAATTATTTTTAGTGGAAATTTCGAATGTTAATAATTTAAGAATCAACCGTGGTATATCGCAGAATAACCCGAGTTTGAAGTTCTTATGCGTAGAAATATATCACGAAGGCCTTCGGCAAAGAACGACAAACGAGGGTTATTCTGCGATATACCACAGTTGATACTTATTATTTCGATTCTAACACGACTTACTTCTAATAATTTTAGACGAGAATCAAAGGAGTACTTTCTTCAAACGCCGTGCTACTCCGCTGCATTTGGCTTTCGAAATTTCCTCCCGCATAAGGGGTGATGACGTTATTTTTTATGGAAAATATCAATCTAGTGCATAAATGAACAAAAGTTGTAACTGATCAATAATTTTATTTATTTTGTCAAATAAAACTGTACAGAATAGTAACTGAAACATTACTTAACAGAAAAACAAAACGGACAAGAGATTATCTGATTCTAAAAAATAGCTCACTTCCACGAATTCCCACGGTAGTATTTACAAACATCACATGACTTTCATTCATAAAACTTTACACGCATTGTATAAATGGAATAGCCAAAACACGGTGCGCGCGCAGCATAATTCAAAGTAGGTATATCGCAGAATAACCTGAGGTAGATTTTACTCTACAAGTATGTATGTTATTAGCTGGGTCGTGTTAGAATTATATTTAATGTGTTTGGCAACAGCGTTGTTGATTTGATCTTCTTCTGTCCTATTCACTGTAGAGAACTCATTCTTCCAGTGTATAATGACATAGACCGAAACATATTACACATATTTTGATGTAACCTTGGTTGTCCAGTACTTCCGATAATCTGTCATTTCCGATAATCTGTCATTTCCGATAATCTGTCATTTCCGTGAAAAAAGTAGATCAAAGTGTCAATGTAAGCACTGTAGTAAGCCCTCAATGTAGGTCACAAATCACCTTCAATGTAGGTCACAAATCACCTTTCATTAAAGCTTCATTCCTTTTTGACAGTCTGTGAAATTCAAATTATAGAAATACCTTTTATACATTGTATAAAGCTCTAATGTTTACTCAATTTTGTTCAAGCTTGGTCAATAATTATATATATTGATGATATTCGAGTTCAAAGGTGTTTGAGGAAAGGATTTGTTTACCCATTCAACCCCAAGTAACTGACATGGACTGGTGCATGATATTTTTAGACCAATAAATTAATAAGAAATTTGAACCAGTTCATTTATCAAAATGGGTAATTATGTCTAAAAATAGTCATATCACTGGCAAAAAGTGCAGATCCTGATATGACGGCTCGTCACGAGCCGGCTCATCTGGATCTACACTTTTTGTAAGCCTATTTAGAGGTGAAAGGGTTAATGGGCAATTTCACTATGTTTAATTAGAACACCTTGTAAGCACTTACAACTAAATCACATTTGCAAACAACAAAGATCCAGATCACGCCACGTCTGATCAGGATCTATGTTGTTTGCTCTTCAGCCAAGTGTTTTAGCTCCACTATCCGAATAGCAAATAGCATAGAGCCTGATCTAGCTTTATCTGCCGTTAGCGTGCAAATGATTAAAGAAACTGTTCTAAACACGTTGCTAATTTATTTTGATATTATTCTTCATGAAAGTTTGATTCACTTTGATAATTGGCCATTTCTGCATAAAAACTAGGTCAATAGGTCAATATGAGGTGATTAACTTCCACTACTCGATCAAATAATAAAATAATGTCCTATATTTAGTCATTTGTCTTGTAAGACATTTTCCAAAACAAGAAGCAAGCCCCTCCTTGGTTGTCCACGGGACATAATAATAAAATGTGCAACCTACCGAGCCCGGCAGTTTGTGTTTCAGAAAAAATCCAAGCTGAAAACCTGTGGTTACATGAAATGCTTCCTGAATGAGGATCTCACTCGCACCCTCGGCAATCACTCATTCCTGGCGCGTCAATTGGTGAAATCCAAGTCAATATACGCGACATGGACGACTGACGGGGCAGTATAGATGACCATGCATTGTCTATAAATAGCATCATATGGTCGTTACCTGTATGACCCATCGTGATAAACTGACCGTGAACATTCAAGTGCGTTTATATTTAGATTAATCTATTATTAGAAAATCATATTTGTTTTCTATCTGTCAGCAGATCAGTATGCGCGATGTTTGCATATACATGTGATTCTTGACTGCTGGATGGGGTAGTTACAAGTATCACCGTGCTAATTATGCGTAAAATGTATGTGTATTATATGCAACCTCATATCTCTTTTTATTTACGGTGCGATGATTATGTCATTTTCCCTCTCCATCATGCAATGTATATGGGTATCCTACGTGCTTGTTGGGGGAGGTATTTACACACATAGGCTATGTATATATATATATGTATGTGTACATGTATGTATGTGTATATGTGTGTATGTGTGTATGTATGTATGTATATATGTGTATATATATGTAAATGTATATATATATGTGTATATATGTGTATGTGTGTATGTATGTATATATGTGTGTGTACTGTATACACATATGATTGACTTGCATTATGTGCAACTGCAGCGTCGATACTTGTTTGTTATATACGATCATATATGCAATTGCGATGATTGTGTACATTTCTCTATACACCATAATTGAGTATGTGCTTCTTAAGTGCCGTCGCAGGGGGGTCGTTACATAGTTTCCACACTGTTGGTCATATATCTTTAACTTATATAATGGCAACGTCTACACGAAATTGCTATCGATTACCAGATATGCATGTGTCATAGCTGTGTAAGGATCCCTCTCCATCACACACTGTGTGTATGCTCCCTAAGTGTCTGATGCAGGGGGTCGTTACATAATTATCACATGGTTGGCCATATCCATCATTGATTTGTGAAACTGCAACGTCTACACTAAATTGTTATCTATTACCAGATATGCATGTGCCATGGCTGTGTAAGGATCCCTCTCCAGCATACACTTTATATGTGCGCCCCAAGTGTCTGTTGCAGGGGGTCGTTACATAATTATAACACATTTAGTCACAAAGTTAGTCATATGGTTAATTGACTTGTACCATGGGCAACCGTCAGGTCTCTACTGTCTCAGGTATTTACTGTGTATGCTATTTTGTATGACGACCAACTGCACTGAGTGTATTTTATGTTTTCGCCTTTTACCTCTTCACTTCTTGGTCGTATTGGAGTGGGTAACTACATATTCACCAACTAGTTGGGTTATATAGATTGTTATGTGTATCCTCAACGTACATACTGCTTTGGAAGCTTACTTTTGTAACATTACTTTGGTAATTGCGGTCTTGAGTGAAGCTAATATCAAATACTTTGCTCCAAGATAGCATAATCATGCAGCAATATGCTAGGACGTGTTGTTTCATTATCACAATACAGATATTAAAACGTAACTGTGCATCAAACAATGACGAGACCTCTTACGAAGTAAATATTCACTAATATTCCAGCTTCAAACCCTATTCGACACCTAGCTCGATTCCGTTTTTTCGCTCCTATTAATTTTCGCCTATCGACTTTCCATAGTTTCTTCATTACTATATATATAATTTGAGCCCAAGTCCTGGTCATTTCTATACCAGTTTATCATACATATGATAATTCTCATTTTAGTTTTAATCGGGGTCATACTTGGCATTGGGGGGTCCGGACAACGTAGATGCGTGCCACCGATTTATAAATCATTCACCATAGGGACGACAGCGCCACACGTTGACGTGGAGCGATTGCATCCACCCTAGATATGTCTAGATGTAGTATTACCTGTCGTCCCTACCCTACGCTGGACTCTCTCACTGTTTTCGTATCAGAGATCCTGGTAAACCTATTCCTGTTCACACTGACAACTACCAAATCCGGAGATGTGGAGTTGAATCCAGGACCAGACAACAACACTGATATATCTGATTCCCTTTCCGATTCATACAGCACCCTCATAAACAGTGGATTAAGTGTAATGCACGTCAACATTCAGAGTATCCGACCCAAACTCGATATCCTGTCAGTTGAGGCACAACCTTACGATATTCTCGTATTCGCTGAAACATGGCTCTTCCCAGATATTTCGAATTCTGATCTTCAGATACCAAATTTCAATCCTCCATTCCGCTGTGATAGAATTGGCAGAATCGGTGGTGGTGTAGCCATATATGTTCGAGAAGGCATTCATGCAATTGAGCGCAAGGATCTACACCTGAACGGTCTCGAAGCACTTTGGCTAGAGATTCGTATTAGCCAACGCACTCTTCTAGTTGGTGGCGTATATCGTCCTCCGTCATCAAACAACACTCACTGGCAGCTACTAGAACAGAGCATTGACCAAGTCTTCAATCAACCTTGTGATAACATCATAGTGACTGGTGATTTCAACATCGACACTAGTATCTCTAATAATAATAAAATGTCTCGCCTGATCTCGTCGTACAATGCAGAACAGCTTATCACGTCACCTACGCATTTTACAGAAAACTCACAATCTCTTATAGATCTCATATTCGTCAAACACCATAAACATGTCATCTCTAGCTTTGTCGCTGATCCTTTTGTACCTGATCTTGTCCGTTTTCACTGTCCAACTGTAGCAGTTCTCTTGTTCTCAAAACCAAAATCTTCTAACTTCAAACGCCGCATTTGGCTGTATGACAAGGGAGATTACTCTAAGTTCAATGCCCTTCTGAGAGAAACAGACTGGAATAGCATCAACGACAATGACAACATGGACCAAATCTCTATTAATATCACAGACACTATTCTCTCTTCTGCATCACAGAGCATCCCCAATAAACTTGTAACAATCCGCCCAGACGACGTTCCCTGGATGACTAGTGAAGTCCGCAGGTCCATCCGCAGACGTAATCGAATACACAGGCATGCTAAGCATTTAAATACTGTGGCGAACTGGACCGAGTTTAGAAAAATTTGTAACGACACAACAGCACTGATCCGTAAGACAAGAACTAACTACCATGCCATCATTGTTAGCAAGATGAATTCCAGCTCTGCCACAGCAAAGCAATGGTTTAAACTTGCTAAAAAGATTACCAACCAGAGTAAACAGTCAATCATTCCAACACTAATTGACAACGGGGTTGAAGCCTCATCAGACACGGAAAAGGCTACCCTTCTCAATACATACTTCTGTCAACAAGCCTGTCTAAACGACCGTGATCACAATCCTCCCCCTGATACAAATAACACAGATACTATCCTATCCTCTATTCTTATTACATGTAAGAATGTTAAGGATGCCATTTCTCTTATCCGATCCTTCTAAGCCATCTAACTACCGTCCAATCTCCCTCCTTAGCTGCCTTGGAAAACTCATGGAGCGATGTGTACACAAGCATCTGTACAACTACGTTGTAACTAACAATCTTCTAACTCCTTATCAGTCAGGCTTCGTCAAGGGTGATTCTACTACCAACCAACTTGCCTTTTTGTACAATGACATCTCCAGAGCCTTAGATGATGGAAAAGAGGTTCGGGCAGTTTTCTGTGACATTTCTAAAGCATTCGACCATGTGTGGCACCGTGGTCTTCTTCACAAACTTTCCTCTCTGGGTATTCGAGGTTCTCTCTATAACTGGTTTGCGTCCTATCTAACCTTACGAAAGCAACGTGTTATAATTGCCAACTCCAACTCTTCCTGGTCGTCGATCAAAGCTGGTGTTCCTCAGGGGTCTATCTTAGGTCCCCTCCTCTTTCTTATCTACATCAGCAACATTGTGTCTGATATCAAGGCCAACATACGCCTGTTCGCCGACGACACTAGTTTGTACATCATCGTCGAAGACCAAAACACCTCTGCCACTATTCTGAACAGCGATCTCGTTCGTATCGAATCTTGGTCAAAATCTTGGTTGGTGACATTCAATCCATCGAAGACGGAATCCATGATTTTCTCCAGGAAGCGCAACAGACTCAATCACCCTGTCCTGTATATGGATGGCATCCCCATTAACCAGGTTAGTTCTCACAAGCACCTAGGTCTAACATTTACCGAAGATGGGAAGTGGTCGGCACATATTACATCTATGGTTAATAAAGCATGGCAGCGTATTGGCATTCTTAGATCACTCAAATTTTATCTATCTAGACGATCTTTAGAGCGGATGTACATATCATATGTTAGGCCCCTTCTGGAATATGGTGATGTGGTATGGGACAACTGCTCTGACGAATTGAAAAAAGATATAGAATCTGTACAGGTTGAAGCTGCGCGAATTGTTGCAGGAGCCACAAAGCTTTGCAACAAAAACAGTCTCCTTACAGAACTTTGCTGGGAAACACTCTCCGATAGAAGAGCAAAACACCAACTTATCTTATTCTACAAGATGAAGACTAGTCGAGCCCCACTTTACTTATCCAACCTTGTCCCAGAACCCACCAGTCCAGCTTATTCCCTTCGCTCTATACCAGATGTACCTGTCCCCCAAACACGCACGCAATCTCATGCATCTTCCTTCCTCCCTTCCACTATCAGAAAATGGAATTCCCTTCCAGAAGAAACCCGTAACGCCGAGACCGAATCAGTCTTCAAGGCCAAGTTGAACATCAACAAGAAAAAGTCTTCACCTCTTTATAATATCTGACAGAGAAAGCTACAAATCTACCACGCTCGACTACGATTAGGGTGCAGCTCCCTGGCTTTTGATTTACATAGGAAAAACATAATCGACTCTCCCTCATGTACTTGTGGTGCTCTGGAGGACGCTAGCCACTATCTTTTGCATTGCCCACAATTTGCAGTCCAACGCCAACAACATCTATCCAACCTTCCATGTGCCACACTCGCCAACAATCTCCTATTAGGCGACGATCACTTGTCCTTTGATAGCAACTCTCTCGTCTTCATCAATGTCCAAGCATTCATCGCAGCCACCAGGCGGTTCGAGCTTAGTTAATCTATCCTAATACCTCTTATTCATAATACAAAATATCACTAAGTAAAACCATTCATTACCCTCCGATTGACATACAATAGACTTATTTAACATTAATGTCCAGCCCAGTTGACTTCTGTAAACAAACGCCAAACCGGTGGATGCGCAGCTACCCGTTCACCTTTCCCTACCGATGCCAAGTGTGAGTCCATAATTATTTCTGATATTGATGTTTTGAATTTATTGGGGGTATTTTTTGGGGGGCGGGTGGGGGAGGGAGGGAGGTGTCATTCATTGCAAGCATAACCTATCTTTATTCGAGAACCATATACCATACAATTAAACTTTAACGAGCAATTTAATCCGTGAACATACAAAGAACAACAGCTTACATTACTTATACCGGACTACACCAACTTGTTAAATGCTCCATCTAGGAGAGGAATTTATATAAGATTGTATTTATCTTGTTTTCCAATCCTTTGTTATCTTCCTGCAACCTGTGTGTTTATATAATTTCGATGCAAAAGAAGAACAATAAATAAAGTTTAAACTAAGACATTTTCCAGAACCGCTTCCGTGGTCGAGTGGTTACGGTCGCTAACTTGTATACCACTGTAACCTATCATCACTGATGGTCACGGGTTCAAGCCCCACTCAGACCATGTCTATTTATATGAAAAGGTTGGCAGTTTCTTACGGCGGTTGACTGTTTGAGCCTGCCCAGGAAAGGTGTTGTTATTAAACTGTCTGCCAGTGATATAGCCCAAAATGGTGCTGATGAAGGCGTAAAACCCAAACAAACAATTTCCTTGTCTCAAACTAAATGTATGGCTTGAGAACAAACCAGCAGCTGAATATTGGTTTAATATTTCAGGTTCCAGGGTACATGCAGTCAAAGAGTACCAGAAACAGAGGACCCATTGGGTAAATATACCATTTCTCATTTTAACCCTTAATCTGCTAGTTATGACTAAAGTCGCTTTTGCAAACAGCATAGAGCCAGAATGTGCCGTCTGATCAGGCTCTATGTTGATTGCTATTCGGATAGTGGAGCTAAATCACTGGTCTGAATAGCAAACAACATAGATCCTGATCAGACGCTGCGTTATGCACATTCTGCTAAGAATAAATTTAAACTGTACATCATGACAATTTGTTCCAGGAACTTTCCAAGATTGATTATATACATGTACATGTCTTAACGTAATAACCTCTAAATCACTGAAACTAGCCACGTAATAACCTCTAAATCACTGAAACTAGCCACGTAATGACCTCTAAATCACTGAAACTAGCCACGTAATAACCTCTAAATCACTGAAACTAGCCACGTAATAACCTCTAAATCACTGAAACTAGCCACGTAATGACCTCTAAAATCTCTGAAACTAGCCACGTAATAACCTCTAAATCACTGAAACTAGCCATGTAATAACCTCTAAAATCTCTGAAACTAGCCACATAATGACCTCTAAAATTTCTGAAACTAGCCACGTAATGACCTCTAAATCTCTGAAACTAGCCACATAATGACCTCTAAATCACTGAAACTAGCCACGTAATAACCTCTAAATCACTGAAACTAGCCACGTAATGACCTCTAAAATCTCTGAAACTAGCCACGTAATAACCTCTAAATCACTGAAACTAGCCACGTAATAACCTCTAAAATCTCTGAAACTAGCCACATAATGACCTCTAAAATTTCTGAAACTAGCCACGTAATGACCTCTAAATCTCTGAAACTAGCCACATAATGACCTCTAAATCACTGAAACTAGCCACGTAATGACCTCTAAATCTCTGAAACTAGCCACATAATGACCTCTAAATCTCTGAAACTAGCCACGTAATGACCTCTAAATCTCTGAAACTAGCCACGTAATGACCTCTAAAATCTCTGAAACTAGCCAGTAATGACCTCTGAAACTAGCCACATAATGACCTCTAAATATCTGAAACTAGCCACGTAATGACCTCTAAATATCTGAAACTAGCCACGTAATGACCTCTAAATATCTGAAACTAGCCACATAATGACCTCTAAAATCTCTGAAACTAGCCACATAATGACCTCTAAAATCTCTGAAACTAGCCACGTAATGACCTCTAAATCTCTGAAACTAGCCATGTAATGACCTCTAAAATCTCTGAAACTAGCCACATAATAACCTCTAAAATCTCTGAAACTAGCCACGTAATGACCTCTAAATATCTGAACCTAACCACGTAATAACCTCAATCCTACATGTATTTTCTTATTGTGATCATTATACTATGTATATTCATTGAAATAAAATATTGTTTAAACTAACCTCTAAATATCTCTGAAAATAGGCATGTAATAACTTGTAAATCTCACCTATTGCACACTGAGCTTAATAATTATTGAACTAACCTGAATGAATTTTACTGTACAGGACAGAATCACGTGATTCACTCCCTTGTGTATTAGAATCAGAATCCTATATTACACTAATTTCATATTACATAAATAAATGAGTAGAACTCCATAATAAACAAATGTCACCCCTGTAGCATGGCAACCGTTGTTCCTCCTTTCTCTTCTGAAGGTTTGTAGATTGCAGTTGCGCTGTTTACTGATAGAATATAATTGATAACATTATTTGAAAGAATTTACAATAACAATGCTAATTATGCATGAAGAATGTATTTTTTATGTTGCTGTAGTTTAGCCGTAACTATGGTAACCTATTTAGTTATATTTAGCTGCCCAATAATCTGCCATCTGTAAAAAACAAACGTAAAATGTCTTCGTATTTCAGTGACAGAGAAATACGGTACAAATGTTCAATGCAGAACACTATACTCGATGTGCTGCGGGCGCGTCCCGGCTGGCAGGAGGTGTCAGGGTAAGTCCTTGTAGACGATCCTACCATGTTTCTGGATGTCAAATTGCATTGTCTATGTTGTATATTTTTGTGTGTGTGAAATATTAATATTCATTTTCTTCATTTGAAATAGCTTATATTGATAAATATTCTCACAGAATGTGTGTGACTATTTTAAGAGCTTGTTTGTGTTTCGTTTGCTTGTACAAGTGTTGCTAATGTATAACGGATGCAGTATAACAGTGTTATTACCTAACACAACAAGTCAACTGATCATGGATTGTAATTCTGAATCATTAATTAGAATAACTTAATATACGTAACACTGTAGTGTAGCCACAGTTAGCATGAGTCCCATATACTAGACTGGGTTTACAGTAGATACAGTTTGTAGTAGAGCCAGTCTACACTAGACTGGGTGTACAATAGATACAGTTTGTAGTGGTCAGTCTACACTAGACTGGGTGTACAGTAGATACAGTTTGTAGTAGTCAGTCTACACTAGACTGGGTGTACAGTAGATACAGTTTGTAGTGGTCAGTCTACACTAGACTGGGTGTACAGTAGATACAGTTTGTAGTAGAGTCAGTCTACACTATACTGGGTGTACAGTAGATACAGTTTGTTGTAGAGTCAGTCTACACTAGACTGGGTGTACAGTAGATACAGTTTGTAATAGAGTCAGTCTACACTAGACTGGGTGTACAGTAGATACAGTTTGTAGTAGTCAGTCTACACTAGACTGGGTTTACAGTAGATACAGTTTGTAGTAGTCAGTCTACACTAGACTGGGTTTACAGTAGATACAGTTTGTAGTAGTCAGTCTACACTAGACTGGGTTTACAGTAGATACAGTTTGTAGTAGTCAGTCTACACTATACTGGGTGTACAGTAGATACAGTTTGTAGTGGTCAGTCTACACTAGACTGGGTGTACAGTAGATACAGTTGGTAGTAGTCAGTCTACACTAGACTGGGTGTACAGTAGATACAGTTTGTAGTGGTCAGTCTACACTAGACTGGGTGTACAGTAGATACAGTTTGTAGTAGAGTCAGTCTACACTATACTGGGTGTACAGTAGATACAGTTTGTAGTGGTCAGTCTACACTAGACTGGGTGTACAGTAGATACAGTTTGTTGTAGAGTCAGTCTACACTAGACTGGGTGTACAGTAGATACAGTTTGTAATAGAGTCAGTCTACACTAGACTGGGTGTACAGTAGATACAGTTTGTAGTAGGTCAGTCTACACTAGACTGGGTTTACAGTAGATACAGTTTGTAGTAGTCAGTCTACACTAGACTGGGTGTACAGTAGATACAGTTTGTAGTAGTCAGTCTACACTAGACTGGGTTTACAGTAGATACAGTTTGTAGTAGTCAGTCTACAGTAGACTGGGTTTACAGTAGATACAGTTTGTAGTAGTCAGTCTACACTAGACTGGGTGTACAGTAGATACAGTTTGTAGTAGTCAGTCTACACTAGACTGGGTGTACAGTAGATACAGTTTGTAGTAGTCAGTCTACACTAGACTGGGTGTACAGTAGATACAGTTTGTAATAGAGTCAGTCTACACTAGACTGGGTGTACAGTAGATACAGTTTGTAGTAGTCAGTCTACACTAGACTGGGTGTACAGTAGATACAGTTTGTAGTAGTCAGTCTACACTAGACTGGGTGAACAGTAGATACAGTTTGTAATAGTCAGTCTACACTAGACTGGGTTTACAGTAGATACAGTTTGTAGTGGTCAGTCTACACTAGACTGGGTGTACAGTAGATACAGTTTGTTGTAGTCAGTCTACACTAGACTGGGTGAACAGTAGATACAGTTTGTAGTAGAGTCAGTCTACACTAGACTGGGTTTACAGTAGATACAGTTTGTAGTAGAGTCAGTCTACAATAGACTGGGTTTACAGTAGATACAGTTTGTAGTAGTCAGTCTACACTAGACTGGGTGTACAGTAGATACAGTTTGTAGTAGTCAGTCTACACTAGACTGGGTGTACAGTAGATACAGTTTGTAGTAGAGTCAGTCTACACTAGACTGGGTTTACAGTAGATACAGTTTGTAGTAGAGTCAGTCTACACTAGACTGGGTTTACAGTAGATATAGTTTGTAGTAGAGTCAGTCTACAATAGACTGGGTTTACAGTAGATACAGTTTGTAGTAGTCAGTCTACACTAGACTGGGTTTACAGTAGATACAGTTTGTAGTAGAGTCAGTCTACACTAGACTGGGTGTACAGTAGATACAGTTTGTAGTAGTCAGTCTACACTAGACTGGGTTTACAGTAGATATAGTTTGTAGTAGAGTCAGTCTACACTATACTGGGTTTACAGTAGATACAGTTTGTAGTAGGTCAGTCTACACTAGACTGGGTGTACAGTAGATACAGTTTGTAGTAGTCAGTCTACACTAGACTGGGTTTACAGTATATACAGTTTGTAGTAGAGTCAGTCTACACTAGACTGGGTGTACATTATATACAGTTTGTAGTAGTCAGTCTACACTAGACTGGGTGTACAGTAGATACAGTTTGTAGTAGTCAGTCTACACTAGACTGGGTTTACAGTAGATATAGTTTGTAGTAGAGTCAGTCTACACTATACTGGGTTTACAGTAGATACAGTTTGTAGTAGAGTCAGTCTACACTAGACTGGGTTTACAGTAGATACAGTTTGTAGTGGTCAGTCTACACTAGACTGGGTGTACAGTAGATACAGTTTGTAGTAGAGTCAGTCTACACTATACTGGGTGTACAGTAGATACAGTTTGTTGTAGAGTCAGTCTACACTAGACTGGGTGTACAGTAGATACAGTTTGTAATAGAGTCAGTCTACACTAGACTGGGTGTACAGTAGATACAGTTTGTAGTAGTCAGTCTACACTATACTGGGTGTACAGTAGATACAGTTTGTAGTGGTCAGTCTACACTAGACTGGGTGTACAGTAGATACAGTTTGTTGTAGTCAGTCTACACTAGACTGGGTGTACAGTAGATACAGTTTGTATAGTCAGTCTACACTAGGTAGAGTCAGTCTACACTAGACTGGGTTACAGTAGATACAGTTTGTAGTAGGTCAGTCTACACTAGACTGGGTGTACAGTAGATACAGTTTGTAGTAGTCAGTCTACACTAGACTGGGTGTACAGTAGATACAGTTTGTAGTAGTCAGTCTACACTAGACTGGGTTTACAGTAGATACAGTTTGTAGTAGGTCAGTCTACACTAGACTGGGTGTACAGTAGATACAGTTTGTAGTAGGTCAGTCTACACTAGACTGGGTGTACAGTAGATACAGTTTGTAGTAGGTCAGTCTACACTAGACTGGGTTTACAGTAGATACAGTTTGTAGTAGTCAGTCTACACTAGACTGGGTGTACAGTAGATACAGTTTGTAGTAGTCAGTCTACACTAGACTGGGTGTACAGTAGATACAGTTTGTAGTAGAGTCAGTCTACACTAGACTGGGTTTACAGTAGATACAGTTTGTAGTAGTCAGTCTACACTAGACTGGGTGTACAGTAGATACAGTTTGTAGTAGTCAGTCTACACTAGACTGGGTGTACAGTAGATACAGTTTGTAGTAGTCAGTCTACACTAGACTGGGTTTACAGTAGATACAGTTTGTAGTAGAGTCAGTCTACACTAGACTGGGTGTACAGTATATACAGTTTGTAGTAGTCAGTCTACACTAGACTGGGTGTACAGTAGATACAGTTTGTAGTAGTCAGTCTACACTAGACTGGGTTTACAGTAGATATAGTTTGTAGTAGAGTCAGTCTACACTATACTGGGTTTACAGTAGATACAGTTTGTAGTAGAGTCAGTCTACACTAGACTGGGTTTACAGTAGATACAGTTTGTAGTGGTCAGTCTACACTAGACTGGGTGTACAGTAGATACAGTTTGTAGTAGAGTCAGTCTACACTATACTGGGTGTACAGTAGATACAGTTTGTTGTAGAGTCAGTCTACACTAGACTGGGTGTACAGTAGATACAGTTTGTAATAGAGTCAGTCTACACTAGACTGGGTGTACAGTAGATACAGTTTGTAGTAGTCAGTCTACACTAGACTGGGTTTACAGTAGATACAGTTTGTAGTAGTCAGTCTACACTAGACTGGGTTTACAGTAGATACAGTTTGTAGTAGTCAGTCTACACTAGACTGGGTTTACAGTAGATACAGTTTGTAGTAGTCAGTCTACACTATACTGGGTGTACAGTAGATACAGTTTGTAGTGGTCAGTCTACACTAGACTGGGTGTACAGTAGATACAGTTGGTAGTAGTCAGTCTACACTAGACTGGGTGTACAGTAGATACAGTTTGTAGTGGTCAGTCTACACTAGACTGGGTGTACAGTAGATACAGTTTGTAGTAGAGTCAGTCTACACTATACTGGGTGTACAGTAGATACAGTTTGTAGTGGTCAGTCTACACTAGACTGGGTGTACAGTAGATACAGTTTGTTGTAGTCAGTCTACACTAGACTGGGTGTACAGTAGATACAGTTTGTAATAGAGTCTTACTAGACTGGGTGTACAGTAGATACAGTTTGTAGTAGTCAGTCTACACTAGACTGGGTTTACAGTATACAGTTGTAGTAGTCAGTCTACACTAGACTGGGTGTACAGTAGATACAGTTTGTAGTAGTCAGTCTACACTAGACTGGGTGTACAGTAGATACAGTTTGTAGTAGTCAGTCTACACTAGACTGGGTGTACAGTAGATACAGTTTGTAGTAGTCAGTCTACACTAGACTGGGTGTACAGTAGATACAGTTTGTAGTAGTCAGTCTACACTAGACTGGGTGTACAGTAGATACAGTTTGTAGTAGTCAGTCTACACTAGACTGGGTTTACAGTAGATACAGTTTGTAGTAGTCAGTCTACACTAGACTGGGTGTACAGTAGATACAGTTTGTATAGTCAGTCTACACTAGACTGGGTTACAGTAGATACAGTTTGTAGTAGGTCAGTCTACACTAGACTGGGTGTACAGTAGATACAGTTGTAGTAGTCAGTCTACACTAGACTGGGTTACAGTAGATACAGTTTGTAGTAGTCAGTCTACACTAGACTGGGTTTACAGTAGATACAGTTTGTAGTAGTCAGTCTACACTAGACTGGGTGTACAGTAGATACAGTTTGTAGTAGGTCAGTCTACACTAGACTGGGTGTACAGTAGATACAGTTTGTAGTAGTCAGTCTACACTAGACTGGGTGTACAGTAGATACAGTTTGTAGTAGAGTCAGTCTACACTAGACTGGGTGTACAGTAGATACAGTTTGTAGTAGTCAGTCTACACTAGACTGGGTTTACAGTAGATACAGTTTGTAGTAGTCAGTCTACACTAGACTGGGTGTACAGTAGATACAGTTTGTAGTAGTCAGTCTACACTAGACTGGGTTTACAGTAGATACAGTTTGTAGTAGTCAGTCTACACTAGACTGGGTGTACAGTAGATACAGTTTGTAGTAGTCAGTCTACACTAGACTGGGTGTACAGTAGATACAGTTTGTAGTAGAGTCAGTCTACACTAGACTGGGTTTACAGTAGATACAGTTTGTAGTAGAGTCAGTCTACACTAGACTGGGTTTACAGTAGATACAGTTTGTAGTAGGTCAGTCTACACTAGACTGGGTGTACAGTAGATAAGTTTGTAGTGTCAGTCTACACTAGACTGGGTTACAGTAGATACAGTTTGTAGTAGTCAGTCTACACTAGACTGGGTGTACAGTAGATACAGTTTGTAGTAGAGTCAGTCTACACTAGACTGGGTTTACAGTAGATACAGTTTGTAGTAGAGTCAGTCTACACTAGACTGGGTTTACAGTAGATATAGTTTGTAGTAGAGTCAGTCTACAATATACTGGGTTTACAGTAGATACAGTTTGTAGTAGTCAGTCTACACTAGACTGGGTTTACAGTAGATACAGTTTGTAGTAGAGTCAGTCTACACTAGACTGGGTGTACAGTAGATACAGTTTGTAGTAGTCAGTCTACACTAGACTGGGTTTACAGTAGATACAGTTTGTAGTAGAGTCAGTCTACTATAGACTGGGTGTACAGTAGATACAGTTTGTAATAGAGTCAGTCTACACTAGACTGGGTGTACAGTAGATATAGTTTGTAGTAGAGTAAGTCTACACTAGACTGGGTTTACAGTAGATACAGTTTGTAGTAGTCAGTCTACACTAGACTGGGTGTACAGTAGATACAGTTTGTAGTAGTCAGTCTACACTAGACTGGGTGTACAGTAGATACAGTTTGTAGTAGAGTCAGTCTACACTAGACTGGGTTTACAGTAGATACAGTTTGTAGTAGAGTCAGTCTACACTAGACTGGGTGTACAGTAGATACAGTTTGTAGTAGTCAGTCTACACTAGACTGGGTTTACAGTATATACTGTTTGTAGTAGTCAGTCTACACTAGACTGGGTTTACAGTAGATACAGTTTGTAGTAGTCAGTCTACATTAGACTGGGTTTACAGTAGATACAGTTTGTAGTAGAGTCAGTCTACACTAGACTGGGTGTACAGTAGATACAGTTTGTAGTAGTCAGTCTACACTAGACTGGGTTTACAGTAGATACAGTTTGTAGTAGAGTCAGTCTACACTAGACTGGGTGTACAGTAGATACAGTTTGTAGTAGTCAGTCTACACTAGACTGGGTTTACAGTAGATACAGTTTGTAGTAGTCAGTCTACACTAGACTGGGTTTACAGTAGATACAGTTTGTAGTAGTCAGTCTACACTAGACTGGGTTTACAGTAGATACAGTTTGTAGTAGAGTCAGTCTACACTAGACTGGGTGTACAGTAGATACAGTTTGTAGTAGAGTCAGTCTACACTAGACTGGGTTTACAGTAGATACAGTTTGTAGTAGAGTCAGTCTACACTAGACTGGGTTTACAGTAGATACAGTTTGTAGTAGAGTCAGTCTACACTAGACTGGGTGTACAGTATATACAGTTTGTAGAAGAGTCAGTCTACACTAGACTGGGTTTACAGTAGATACAGTTTGTAGTAGTCAGTCTACACTAGACTGGGTTAATACTAGATTCAGTTTATTGTAATATCAGTGTACACTAGACTGGGTTAATACTAGATTCAATTTATTGTAATATCAGTGTACACTAGACTGGGTTAATACTAGATTCAGTTTACTGTAATATCAGTCTACACTAGACTGGGTTAATACTAGATTCAGTTTATTGTAATATCAGTGTACACTAGACTGGGTTAATACTAGATTCAGTTTATTGTAATATCAGTGTACACTAGTCTGTATTTACCTGAGAGTCACTGCAAAGAAGTATTTATATACTACTGTACTTTCATCGAACCCACGATCCCCGGATTCCCAGACTGGCAGTACATCGTGTTACCACTGGACTACATATCCGTCTGTATGATAGGGTGAATAATAATTGTGGTGATACATATATGGCATGACTAAACAAATACTAGTCTAACTTGAGGCTAGACTTGAGGCTAGATTTGAGACTAGACTTGAGGCTAGACTTGAGGCTAGATTTGAGACTAGACTTGAGGCTAGACTTGAGGCTAGACTTTGATTACAATATAATGATGTTAATGTGGTGCTTGTTTGTGTAGATTTCGTGCATTTGTAACATCTGCTATGTGTATAGATGTTGTGTGCGTGTGTATTTTGAATAAATATTGTATAAAAAATAATGTTGTGACCTTTTCACCTGTATTATTGTGACCTTTCACCTTTGTGACATTGACATTCACAGTCCCTATGCAGCAGCTAATCAGCAGCAATCAGGTCAGAGAGGGTGAGTAGCAATGTATATCATTCTTATCCATAAACAGGACTTGTATCAATTTTTCTAGCAGTTTTCACACTTTCACAAAGAAATATATGTGTCACGAATCTCACTTATATTTGTATATATATATATATATAAACATCTAATTTAATTAACATGTACAATTGCTTGATGTATGTAGTATAAAAAATTGCTATACCTCACGTGACTACCCCATGCAAAATTTGTCATACCCGAGCGGGCGACATTTTTCAATTTCTCCCCTCGGAACGTAAATCACGCTACTCAGACTTTACCGTTTAATTTCAATGTGATTTTATTTGTTATGCCGCCATCTTGTTTTCATGTAGTCTTGAAGAATGTTTTGTTGAAATATTGTTCGGTAAAACCGAAAAATGTAAATATAGTATCGATAGTTAGTTAATGAACAGTAAATAAATAAATTTGTACTGTTTACTATGAACACTTGCAATGTACTATTTACTGTTAAGAATTACCGGTGTACAAACCCACTGTGATATAATTTAACTTTGTCACAAGAAAATGTCCGGATTGGCAAACATCATAAAGCTAGAACAGCTGATTCTTCGGAATAACAAAATAAATATTTAATCTCGGTGAGTGTCACAGTATATTGGTAACCCTCGGAAAAATAATGTCGAGGTCAGTATTATTTTCCTCAGGTTGACAATATCCACTGTCGCACTCACCGAGATTCTGTACCATTTTACAACAGTTTTTTTGTCATATCCATACCAGATATACCAGTCTACATCAGTTCCAAAATGAGCAGGCAATAATAGTCTATATTCTAAAATTTGTGATTTTTACTCTGTAAGTTGGTTTATACAAATTTATTTTAGCTCGATTGCGAAACAAGTTATTTCAACTTATATTAATCACTCTCGAGACCTCATTCCTGATGGAATCCATCATCACGAGGGAGAGAGAAGAGGCAACGTGGAATTTAAATGCCTTGCCTAAGGGCACAATCGTAACGGCTCCAGCAGGGCTCGAACTCCGAACCTTTCGCACCTGAAGCGAACGCACATCCACTGCGCTATCACGACTTCCACTCTGTAAGTTAAATAGGCGCGATATAGCCTGAACTGTGCTGATGCGCCGTTAAACCAAATACTCACTCACTGTAAGTTAAATAGGCGCGATATAGCCTGAACTGTGCTGATGCGCCGTTAAACCAAATACTCACTCACTGTAAGTTAAATAGGCGCGATATAGCCTGAACTGTGCTGATGCGCCGTTAAACCAAATACTCACTCACTGTAAGTTAAATAGGCGCGATATAGCCTGAACTGTGCTGATGCGCCGTTAAACCAAATACTCACTCACTGTAAGTTAAATAGGCGCGATATAGCCTGAACTGTGCTGATGCGCCGTTAAACCAAATACTCACTCACTGTAAGTTAACTGTAATAGTCAAATAATACAGACCTTCCGCTTGACAAATCTTGACAAATCTTGACAAATAGTTTGTTTTGAAAAATCTTGAAAATTTAGTTTCTAATCATGTTTTAGTTTTCACTTTCAACTTGTTACATTTTATGTACATCACATTGTGTTGTCATTCTAATTGCATACATCGAGACAGCATTACACGCATATTTCATTTATATGTTTGTTGTTTGGTTGTAGCTCAATGTCTGGTACCCAACAAGCCAAGGACAAAGCCGGGTATATATATCTACACAATTAAACGTCTTAACAAGACTTATGCTGCTAATTAGCATAATGTTTATTTCACAAAATTGTCTGACCCTTTCTTTCGTAGAGATTTAGGTTAATATACTATTATATCTCTATACAAACGACAGCCATTTAGCTATAATGCAATGGATAAGTAGTTGCCATATCTATCCTACCTCCATAGATAGTACTGGGACTACATGAGATTTAGGTTAATATACTATTATATCTCCATACAAACGACAGCCATTTAGCTATCATGCAGTAGATAAGTAGTCGCCATATCTATTCCACCTCCATAGACATTACTGGGACTACATGAGAATCTTGCCTTTATTATGAACATTGGTTTGACTACTACATTGTCAATGTATGTCATATTGGTAATGGCGTCAAGAGGTGCTTCTATGAGGGAAAGGGTTAAGACAACACTACATCGGTGAAAAATGCAAATTTCTACAAAATGTAATTTCCTATTATAATATTATGGTATAATGTTTTTCAAAATATTAGCCACACAATCTGAATAGTTCAACTAATAAACAACTGTCGTATATGACGTTTGTTGACCAAAATAATGTAAATACGGTCAATATGCATAATGCAACGCGTGTATTCTGAATAACAACATTTGTTGTACAGATTTACCGTTATATCTCTCCATTTGTGCCAATGCATATACATGTATATGTTTAGACTAATCTTAAATTATATCTAAACGACTGTATCACGCGCTTAGTATAGACAAACATCAATTCGGGAAAGTTGCAGACCGCTATTAGAAATCCTACTTTCACTTTTGAGAGTTTGTAGACCGCAAAAATACTGTTCATTGATTGAAAGTTTATATATATAGTTATTGGGAGGGGCAATTAATAAATCTTCTAAGCACTTTGTAACGCAAACCCCGTTTATCACTTTGCTACATAATTGAAATATTTATATGTATTCTTGACATACTTAGTAACAAATGAAATAGGAAAAAACTCTTGTCATATCTGTGTCCAAATGTGTGTCAGTTCTCAACTTTGCTAAGCAAAGCCATCGTTTAATTTCACTATCCTGCATAGTATTACATATTGGACCTCTATTAACCCTTTCAACCCCACAGGCCTCTAAATAGGCTTATGAAAAGTGTAGATCCAGATGAGCCGGCTCGTGACAAGCCGTCTCATCAGGATCTGCACTTTTTTGCCAGTAATAATTATTACTATTTTTAGATAAAATTACCCATTTTGATAAATGAACTGGTCCAAATGTAATTTTCTTATTAATTTATTGGTCTAAAAAATAGCATGCACCAGTCCATGTCAGTTACTTGGGGTTGAATGGGTTAAGCAGCCACCCTTGCTAAGCATCTATTGTCTGTCCTCCCCTTGGTTGGCTGTGTCAGTCTGTACTAATTTCAAAATAGGATTATTATTAAAAATGAAACTGAACCCCGTACAGACTTGTCTTACTGAGATATTACCTGGAAATTAGAGTATATTACCCGGAACATGATTACACTACCTGCTTATTGTAGCCCAGCAGCCTCCACCACCGGGGGAACCACTGGATCGAAATCGAGGTTAGTTCCTATTGAAATAACAAGGTCTCAATGTGGAACAGTCTGAAATTCTTCTTATTCTTGTTCAAGCAGGACTATACTGGCTTCTCGTGTTCTTGATGGGCCCAAATTCTCGAGGTAGCATGTTATTTGGACAACGTTTTGTTCATGTGAACCATACAAGCGTCGGTACGTCATCAAATGTTTAATCGACCGTAAACGGTATCATAAAACGCAGGGTCAGTGAAACTTTCATAAATGTTGGAAAGGAGAAAGTTACTAAATTAGAAGATAGAAACTAGCCTCGCTTGCACCCTTCATATATATTTCTATTTACTTCGAGAATATGGGCCCATTGAGAACACGAGGTACCAGTGGTGAATTGTTGTTATTGGTAAAGTCATGAACTGTTTGTATCGGTACTGGTCGTGAACTGTTTGTATCGGTACTGGTCGTGAACTGTTTGTATCGGTACTGGTCGTGAACTGTTTGTATTGGTAATGGTCGTGAACTGTTTGTATCAGTACTGGTTGTGAACTGTTTTGTATTGGTACTGGTCGTGTACTGTTTGTATCGGTACTGGTCGTGAACTGTTTGTATCGGTACTGGTCGTGTACTGTTTGTATCGGTACTGGTCATGTACTGTTTGTATCGGTACTGGTCATGAACTGTTTGTATCGGTACTGGTCGTGTACTGTTTGTATCGGTACTGGTCATGTAATGTTTGTATCGGTACTGGTCATGTACTGTTTGTATCGGTACTGGTCGTGAACTGTTTGTATCGGTACTGATCGTGAACTGTTTGTATCGGTACTGGTCGTGAACTGTTTGTATCGGTACTGGTCGTGAACTGATTGTATCGGTACTGGTCGTGAACTGTTTGTATCGGTACTGGTCGTGAACTGTTTGTATCGGTACTGGTCGTGAACTGTTTGTATCAGTACTGGTTGTGTACTGTTTGTATTGGTACTGGTCGTGTACTGTTTGTATCGGTACTGGTCATGTACTGTTTGTATCGGTACTGGTCGTGAACTGTTTGTATCGGTACTGGTCGTGAACTGTTTGTATCGGTACTGGTCATGAACTGTTTGTATCGGTACTGGTCGTGAACTGATTGTATCGGTACTGGTCGTGAACTGTTTGTATCGGTACTGGTCGTGAACTGTTTGTATCGGTACTGGTCGTGAACTGTTTGTATCGGTACTGGTCATGAACTGATTGTATCGGTACTGGTCGTGAACTGATTGTATCGGTACTGGTCATGAACTGTTTGTATCGGTACTGGTCGTGAACTGTTTGTATCGGTACTGGTCGTGAACTGTATGTATTGGTACTGGTTGTGAACTGTTTGTATCGGTACTGGTCGTGAACTGTTTGTATCGGTACTGGTCGTGAACTGATTGTATCGGTACTGTTCGTGAACTGTTTGTATCGGTACTGGTCGTGAACTGTTTGTATCAGTACTGGTCGTGAACTGATTGTATCGGTACCTGTCGTGAACTGGTTATATCGGTACCTGTCATGAACTGTTTATAATGGTACTTGTCATGAACTGTTTGTATCGGTACCTGTCATGAACTGTTTATAATGGTACTTGTCGTGAACTGTGTGTATCGGTACCTGTCATGAACTGTTTATAATGGTACTTGTCATGAACTGTTTGTATTGGTACCTGTCATGAACTGTTTATAATGGTACTTGTCATGAACTGTTTGTATCGGTACCTGTCATGAACTGTTTATAATGGTACTTGTCGTGAACTGTGTGTATCGGTACCTGTCATGAACTGTTTATAATGGTACTTGTCATGAACTGTTTGTATTGGTACCTGTCATGAACTGTTTATAATGGTACTTGTCATGAACTGTTTGTATCGGTACCTGTCATGAACTGTTTATAATGGTACTTGTCGTGAACTGTGTGTATCGGTACCTGTCATGAACTGTTTATAATGGTACTTGTCATGAACTGTTTGTATTGGTACCTGTCATGAACTGTTTATAATGGTACTTGTCATGAACTGTTTGTATCGGTACCTGTCATGAACTGTTTATAATGGTACTTGTCGTGAACTGTGTGTATCGGTACCTGTCATGAACTGTGTGTATCGGTACCTGTCATGAACTGTTTATAATGGTACTTGTTGTGAACTGTGTGTATCGGTACCTGTCATGAACTGTTTATAATGGTACTTGTCATGAACTGTGTGTATCGGTACCTGTCATGAACTGTGTGTATCGGTACCTGTCATGAACTGTGTGTATCGGTACCTGTCATGAACTGTGTGTATCGGTACCTGTCATGAACTGTGTGTATCGGTACCTGTCATGAACTGTTTATAATGGTACTTGTTGTGAACTGTGTGTATCGGTACCTGTCATGAACTGTGTGTATCGGTACCTGTCATGAACTGTGTGTATCAGTACCTGTCATGAACTGTGTGTATCGGTACCTGTCATGAACTGTGTGTATCGGTACCTGTCATGAACTGTTTATAATGGTACTTGTTGTGAACTGTGTGTATCGGTACCTGTCATGAACTGTGTGTATCGGTACCTGTCATGAACTGTGTGTATCGGTACCTGTCATGAACTGTGTGTATCGGTACCTGTCATGAACTGTGTGTATCGGTACCTGTCATGAACTGTGTGTATCAGTACATGTCATGAACTGTGTGTATCAGTACCTGTCATGAACTATCGGTACCTGTCATGAACTGTGTGTATCGGTACCTGTCATGAACTGTGTGTATCGGTACCTGTCATGAACTGTGTGTATCGGTACCTGTCATGAACTGTGTGTATCGGTACCTGTCATGAACTGTGTGTATCAGTACATGTCATGAACTGTGTGTATCAGTACCTGTCATGAACTATCGGTACCTGTCATGAACTGTGTGTATCGGTACCTGTCATGAACTGTGTGTATCGGTACCTGTCATGAACTGTGTGTGCTACAAATGAAGTTTTGTGTTCCTAATTATGTTTAAAGGAGCCAGACTTGGTATTAAAACATCATCTATTTCTATGTAAGCATTGCATTAAAACATCATCTATTTCTATGTAAGCATTGCATTAAAACATCATCTATTTCTATGTAAGCATTGCATTAAAACATCATCTATTTCTATGTAAGCATTGCATTAAAACATCATCTATTTCTATGTAAGCATTGCATTAAAACATCATCTATTTCTATGTAAGCATTGCATTAAAACATCATCTATTTCTATGTAAGCATTGCATTAAAACATCATCTATTTCTATGTAAGCATTGCATTAAAACATCATCTATTTCTATGTAAGCATTGCATTAAAACATCATCTATTTCTATGTAAGCATTGCATTAAAACATCATCTATTTCTATGTAAGCATTGCATTAAAACATCATCTATTTCTATGTAAGCATTGCATTAAAACATCATCTATTTCTATGTAAGCATTGCATTAAAACATCATCTATTTCTATGTAAGCATTGCATTAAAACATCATCTATTTCTATGTAAGCATTGCATTAAAACATCATCTATTTCTATGTAAGCATTGCATGTAAAACATTCATGTGTGTTTAAATCTATGTTTTCAAGACATTATGTTTGTTGAGTGTTGTGTTTTAGCACCCAGGCAACCACGCCTAGCAACCAGGTTGTGTCAGGGACATCAAATACAAAGGCAAGGTAGGTAGTGCTGTTCCGATCGGCAGGTGCATGTGTTCTCATAAGATTTTGCAATATTTTATTTCCTTTTTGTTTTGTTTTGTTCTTATTGTTGAAGTGCACAATGTTTTAATTACATTCATAAATTTTCAGCACATGGGTTAGACTGCACAGCGGATGTGTTTAGGCTTTGCATTATGTGTGCTGTTTAATAGACTAGTTCTATTTTCTCTGTATGTAAAATATTTAGTTTAAACATATTTTATTTCCCAATATAATACATATTGAACAATGCATACACCATGCATAATCAGAATACAGAAACAGGATTAGAATGGAAGACAGAGTCTTATATAATTCTTCTCCTCTCAGAATATTTTAAGATCATACATGTGTATTTTATAGTAGAATTAAGAATCTGTCCTAGATGTAGATTTATTGGTATAATAACATACCTGGACTGGAGGTTATTATCTCAAACTCAAGCGCCAGTGATTTAATTGGTTGATTCTGAGATTTACTCTCAGCTCAACCAATCAGAAGCTTGAGACTGAGTTGGAGATTGGAAGTTTTATGGCCTCCAGCTGATTAATGTTAAGTAAGGTAAATGTATTCTATTATAAATGTTCAGGAACTTTTATTGTGTGTTTCTAACTTTGCTGAGCTCTCTCCACAGGGTGATGTATTCGGTTTAAGTTTGTTTTCTCATCTCCATGAATACAACAACTGGTAGAAATTGTACTTCTAATGATATTTTGGAAACTTTCGGCAGAATTTTATAAAAACTTGACCTTACCGGTAAGCATCCTGACTGCACTTAAGAATGTTCCTAACGTTGACGTCTGCTTCATAGCAGCGACGGTTGACCCCTAACAACAACTGTTGCTTCTTAACAGCAATGTCTGCCAAGTTTGTTCAAGTTAGACCAGTCTATCAAAGAGTAGTCCAATATGTGGGCGTTATTATCATGTTCATTACATTCCTGATATATGACTGTGACCAGGATGTCAGGGGGGGGGGTAACTATGGCTACAGACTTGGGCTAATCAAAAACGTGCTAGAGGGTGATGTTTTGGTGGGGTAACTATGGCTACAGACTTGGGCTAATCAAAAACGTGCTAGAGGGTGATGTTTTGGTGAAAATAATTGAATGCAATAGATCTCTGCGATAGAAAAACTGCATTGAAAATTTCCAAATTTGTCCTATTTCAGATCAACATATTAAAGTTTAAAAAGTTTAACTTTATTTATTTTACAACGATAGTGAAGCTTCATCAACTCATATTAATCACTCTCGTTGGCGCAGATGAAAGCATATAATTATGTGGTCATTCGTGTGGAAGGAAACCGGAGTACCCAGAGAAAACCCACCTGTCTGATCTGGCGACCACCATACCATCTCGCATACGTCCCAGTCTGAGGATCGAACAGATCAACATATTATGTTTGGCCCTTTAATCCTTAAATATTGCTGTGCTTATAGGCTAGTTGGCAGGATATTGCTGTCTGTTATATTGCTTGTTTCGTATAAAGTTGCCTTGTATTGTGACTCTCCAGTTGTTATTGGTGGAGGAAGACCCTGTTTTTCAGGCACTGATGTTGACTTGTGTAGAACCACTGACTGTCTACGAGCCAACTTGATGGCTACATCACATGAAAGTCCGCCTCCGTGGTCGAGTGGTTAAGGTCCCTGACTTGTATACCACTGTAACCTATCATCACTGATGGTCACGGGTTCGAGCCCCGCTCAGGCCGTGTCTCATTTATATGAAAAAGTTGGCAGTTTCTTATGGAGATTGGTGCACACAAGTACTGGTTAACCGCTGGAGCCTGCCCAGGAAAGGTGTTGTTAAGTAAACTGCCCGCCGGCGATATAGCCCAAAATGATGCTGAACATACAGGGGTGAGTGGCAAGAGATTTGAAGTGGACAACGTTAACAACAACTCGGCCACGGAGATCCCCGTTTCCATTATTATTTGGCTGTACATTCCTGTCGTGTAATAGATGCTTTTATTTGCAGTGTATTAAATAGGGGTTTACCTACACCCCAATCAACCCCAAGAATAGTGTGAGTGACATGTCCTAAACTAGTTAGAAATCTGTATTTTAAAGGGAGAGTATACATGTGTATTAAACTATTAATAACCTAGTTTGTACAAATTTATTTTAGCTCAATTGCGAAACAAGTTCTTACAACTTATATTAATCACTCTCAAGACCTCATTCCTGATGGAATCCATCGCCACGAGGCAGAGAGAAGAGGCAACATGGAATTTAAATGCTTTGCCTAATGGCACAATCGGAACGGCTCCAGCGGGGCTCAAACTCTGGGCCTTTCGCACCTGACAGCAAATGTGGTATCACTGTACTATCATGACTTCCATCGCACCTGAAGCGAACGTGCTACCACTGCGCTATCACGATTTCCACACATTAATAACCTGTGTATACTGCCCGAGGATATAGAGTAAGCATATAGTATCACCCATGACTGTTTCCTAGAATTATCTACTACAAGCAAGCTACATGTAGTACGGTAACGTTGTCAAACAATGTGAGCTATAGCTTGTTTTTCTATTACCTCAAGTTTGATTTATCCCTGAATCTATATTGGTCCTTTTTGTTGAAATCCTTTATTTTTATCCTTAAGGTACCAAAAAGCCGTGTACTTCTATCCTAGGACCCCTTGAAATTTAATGCTGACATGCATTTAGTCTTTATTTATTCAACCAAGTTCTGCAAATTTCATATCTTCCACTTTGACTTTGAAACAAACAGAAAGTCCTTGTTTAACATGCGTATGTTGTAGATTTCTTTAATAATACATGTATATCTACTACTACTACTAATTATATGTATATCTAAATGTAACAAATGTGTATTTATTCCATTTAGCATGTTCTCACATTATAATGTAGCAGTATGTGGTGTCCACCTTCATGGTTAATGTCGCTGACTTGTATACCACTGTAACCTATCATCACCGATGGTCACGGGTTCGAGCCCCGCTCAGGCCTTGTCTCATTTATATGAAAAAGTTTGCAGTTTCTTATGGAGGTTGGTGCACCAAGTACTGGTTAACCGCTTGAGCCTGCCCAGGAAATGTGTTGTTGGGTAAACTGCCTGCCGGTGATATAGCCCGAAATGGTGCTGATGCAGGCGTAAAACCCGAAATATAACGTAAACCTTGAACAATCAAACAAACAAACAAAACCAGTATGTGGTATAGCCTATAATTGTGATATAACCTATAATTGTGGTATAGCCTATAATTGTGGTATAGCCTATAATTGTGGTATAGCCTATAATTGTGATATAACCTATAATTGTGGTATAGCCTATAATTGTGGTATAGCCTATAATTGTGGTATAGCCTATAATTGTGATATAGCCTATAATTGTGGTATAGCCTATAATTGTGGTATAGCGTATAATTGTGGTATAGCCTATAATTGTGGTATAGCCTATAATTGTGGTATAGCCTATAATTGTGGTATAGCCTATAATTGTGGTATAGCCTATAATTGTGGTATAGCCTATAATTGTGGTATACCTATAATTGGTATACCTATAATTGTGGTATAGCCTATAATTGTGGTATAGCCTATAATTGTGGTATAGCCTATAATTGTGGTATAGCCTATAATTGTGGTATAGCCTATAATTGTGGTATAGCCTATAATTGTGGTATAGCCTATAATTGTAGTATAGCCTATAATTGTGGTATAGCCTATAATTGTGGTATAGTGTATAATTGTGGTATAGCCTATAATTGTGGTATAGCGTATAATTGTGGTATAGCGTATAATTGTGGTATAGCGTATAATTGTGGTATAGCCTATAATTGTGGTATAGCCTATAATTGTGGTATAGCGTATAATTGTGGTATAACCTATAATTGTAGTATAGCCTATAATTGTGGTATAGCCTATAATTGTAGTATAGCCTATAATTGTGGTATAGCCTATAATTGTGGTATAGCCTATAATTGTGGTATAGCCTATAATTGTGGTATAGCCTTTGATTGTGGTATAGCCTTTGATTGTGGTATAGCCTATAATTGTGGTATAGCCTATAATTGTGGTATAGCCTATAATTGTGGTATAGCCTTTGATTGTGGTATAGCCTTTGATTGTGGTATAACCTATAATTGTGGTGGTATAGCCTATAATTGTGGTATAGCCTTCGATTGTGGTATAACCTAAAATGACACATATCTTGAGATATACACGACATATTTCTCTGAAATTACTGCCACTTTATTTGGGTGTTGGTTTGTATAGTAGCACTTAGTTTGGGTGTTGGTTTGTGTAGTAGCAATGTTTCCTATGTGTTAGAAAAAAATTACAACCCTATTTGAATAATATTGTAGTTTCACATTTCTTTATAACATACATAATTCTACAAAATATAATGTCCATGGCATACAGGTATATACTAGTATAATGTCCATCGCATACATACATATACTAGTATAATGTCCATGGCATACATACATATACTAGTATAATGTCCATGGCATACAAGTATATACTAGTATAATGTCCATGGCATACATACAACATATACTAGTATAATGTCCATGGCATACATACATATACTAGTATAATGTCCATGGCATACATACATATACTAGTATAATGTCCATGACATACATACATATACTAGTATAATGTCCATGGCATACATACATATACTAGTATAATGTCCATGGCATACATACATATACTAGTATAATGTCCATGGCATACATACATATACTAGTATAATGTCCATGGCATACATACATATACTGTATAATGTCCATGGCATACATACATATACTAGTATAATGTCCATGGCATACATACATATACTAGTATAATGTCCATGGCATACATACATACATACATATACTAGTATAATGTCCATGGCATACATACATATACTAGTATAATGTCCATGACATACATACATATACTAGTATAATGTCCATGGCATACATATATACTAGTATAATGTCCATGGCATACATACATATACTAGTATAATGTCCATGGCATACATACATACATATACTAGTATAATGTCCATGACATACATACATATACTAGTATAATGTCCATGGCATACATACATACATACATACATATACTAGTATAATGTCCATGGCATACATACATATACTAGTATAATGTCCATGGCATACAGACATACATAC
>CM026386.1:81095568-81124157 GCA_014843695.1 Archivesica marissinica | reverse complement strand
AATGTCACATAACTTATACAATAGAGGTAAGGGATTGGGAAGTGTTTTACTACACCGGGAGTGCACAATGTCACATAACTTATACAATAGAGGTAAGGGATTGGAGAGTGGTTTACTACACCGGGTGAGTGCACAATGTCACATACTTATACAATAGAGGTAAGGGTTTGGGGAAGTGTTTTACTACACCGGGAGAGTGCACAATGTCACATAACTTATACAATAGAGGTAAGGGTTGGGAAGTGTTTACTACACCGGGAGTGCACAATGTCACATAACTTATACAATAGAGGTAAGGGTGGGAAGTGTTTTACTACACCGGGAGAGTGCACAATGTCACATAACTTATACAATAGAGGTAAGGGTTGGGAAGTGTTTTACTACACCGGAGAGTGCACAATGTCACATAACTTATACAATAGAGGTAAGGGTTGGGGAAGTGTTTTACTACACCGGGAAGTGCACAATGTCACATAACTTATACAATAGAGGTAAGGGATTGGGAAGTGTTTACTACACCGGGAGAGTGCACAATGTCACATAACTTATACAATAGAGGTAAGGGTGGGGAAGTGTTTTACTACACCGGAGAGTGCACAATGTCACATAACTTATACAATAGAGGTAAGGGTTGGGGAAGTGTTTTACTACACCGGGAGAGTGCACAATGTCACATAACTTATACAATAGAGGTAAGGGTTGGGGAAGTGTTTTACTACACCGGGAGAGTGCACAATGTCACATAACTTATACAATAGAGGTAAGGGTTGGGAAGTGTTTTACTACACCGGGAGAGTGCACAATGTCACATAACTTATACAATAGAGGTAAGGGGTTGGGAAGTGTTTTACTACACCGGGAGGCACAATCACATAACTTATACAATAGAGGTAAGGTTGGGAAGTGTTTTACTACACGGGAGAGTGCACAATGTCACATAACTTATACAATAGAGGTAAGGGTTGGGGAGTGTTTTACTACACCGGGAGAGTGCACAATGTCACATAACTTATACAATAGAGGTAAGGGTTGGGAAGTGTTTTACTACACCGGGAGAGTGCACAATGTCACATAACTTATACAATAGAGGTAAGGGTTGGGAAGTGTTTTACTACACGGGAGAGTGCACAATGTCACATAACTTATACAATAGAGGTAAGGGTTGGGGAAGTGTTTTACTACACCGGGAGAGTGCACAATGTCACATAACTTATACAATAGAGGTAAGGGATTGGGAAGTGTTTTACTACACCGGGAGAGTGCACAATGTCACATAACTTATACAATAGAGGTAAGGGTTGGGGAAGTGTTTTACTACACCGGGAGAGTGCACAATGTCACATAACTTCTTATACAATAGAGGTAAGGGTTGGTGAAGTGTTTTACTACACCGGGAGAGTGCACAATGTCACATAACTTATACAATAGAGGTAAGGGTTTGGGAAGTGTTTTACTACACCGGGAGAGTGCACAATGTCACATAACTTATACAATAGAGGTAAGGGTTGGGGAAGTGTTTTACTACACCGGGAGAGTGCACAATGTCACATAACTTATACAATAGAGGTAAGGGATTGGGAAGTGTTTTACTACACCGGGAGTGCACAATGTCACATAACTTATACAATAGAGGTAAGGGATTGGGGAGTGGTTTACTACACCGGGAGAGTGCACAATGTCACATAACTTATACAATAGAGGTAAGGGATTGGGAAGTGTTTTACTACACCGGGAGAGTGCACAATGTCACATAACTTATACAATAGAGGTAAGGGTTGGGGAAGTGTTTTACTACACCGGGAGAGTGCACAATGTCACATAACTTATACAATAGAGGTAAGGGTTGGGGAAGTGTTTTACTACACCGGGAGAGTGCACAATGTCACATAACTTATACAATAGAGGTAAGGGTTTGGGAAGTGTTTTACTACACCGGAGAGTGCACAATGTCACATAACTTATACAATAGAGGTAAGGATTGGGAAGTGTTTTACTACACCGGGAGAGTGCACAATGTCACATAACTTATACAATAGAGGTAAGGGATTGGGAAGTGTTTTACTACACCGGGAGAGTGCACAATGTCACATAACTTATACAATAGAGGTAAGGGTTGGGAAGTGTTTTACTACACCGGGAGTGCACAATGTCACATAACTTATACAATAGAGGTAAGGGATTGGGAAGTGTTTTACTACACCGGGAGTGCACAATGTCACATAACTTATACAATAGAGGTAAGGGTTTGGGAAGTGTTTTACTACACCGGGGAGTGCACAATGTCACATAACTTATACAATAGAGGTAAGGGATTGGGAAGTGTTTTACTACACCGGGAGAGTGCACAATGTCACATAACTTATACAATAGAGGTAAGGGTTGGGGAAGTGTTTTACTACACCGGGAGAGTGCACAATGTCACATAACTTATACAATAGAGGTAAGGGATTGGGAAGTGGTTACTACACCGGGAGAGTGCAATGTCACATAACTTATACAATAGAGGTAAGGGTTTGGGAAGTGTTTTACTACACCGGGAGAGTGCACAATGTCACATAACTTATACAATAGAGGTAAGGGTTGGGAAGTGTTTTACTACACCGGGAGAGTGCACATGTACATAATTATACAATAGAGGTAAGGGTTGGGAAGTGTTTTACTACACCGGGAGAGTGCACAATGTCACATAACTTATACAATAGAGGTAAGGGTTGGGAAGTGTTTTACTACACGGGAGTGCACAATGTCACATAACTTATACAATAGAGGTAAGGGTTGGGAAGTGTTTTACTACACGGGAGTGCACAATGTCACATAACTTATACAATAGAGGTAAGGGTTGGTGAAGTGTTTTACTACACCGGGAGAGTGCACAATGTCACATAACTTATACAATAGAGGTAAGGGTTTGGGAAGTGTTTTACTACACCGGGAGAGTGCACAATGTCACATAACTTATACAATAGAGGTAAGGGTTTGGGAAGTGTTTTACTACACCGGGAGTGCACAATGTCACATAACTTATACAATAGAGGTAAGGGATTGGGAAGTGTTTTACTACACCGGGAGAGTGCACAGTGTCACATAACTTATACAATAGAGGTAAGGGTTGGGAAGTGTTTTACTACACCGGGAGAGTGCACAATGTCACATAACTTATACAATAGAGGTAAGGGTTGGGGAAGTGTTTTACTACACCGGGAGAGTGCACAATGTCACATAACTTATACAATAGAGGTAAGGGTTGGGGAAGTGTTTTACTACACCGGGAGAGTGCACAATGTCACATAACTTCTTATACAATAGAGGTAAGGGTTTGGGAAGTGTTTTACTACACCGGGAGAGTGCACAATGTCACATAACTCTTATACAATAGAGGTAAGGGTTGGTGAAGTGTTTTACTACACCGGGAGAGTGCACAATGTCACATAATTCTTATACAATAGAGGTAAGGGTTGGGGAAGTGTTTTACTACACCGGAGAGTGCACAATGTCACATAACTTCTTATACAATAGAGGTAAGGGTTGGGGAAGTGTTTTACTACACCGGGAGTGCACAATGTACATAACTTATACAATAGAGGTAAGGGATTGGGAAGTGTTTTACTACACCGGGAGTGCACAATGTCACATAACTTATACAATAGAGGTAAGGGTTGGGAAGTGTTTTACTACACCGGGAGAGTGCACAATGTCACATAACTTCTTATACAATAGAGGTAAGGGTTGGGGAAGTGTTTTACTACACCGGGAGTGCACAATGTCACATAACTTATACAATAGAGGTAAGGGATTGGGAAGTGTTTTACTACACCGGGAGTGCACAATGTCACATAACTTATACAATAGAGGTAAGGGTTGGGGAAGTGTTTTACTACACCGGAGAGTGCACAATGTCACATAACTTATACAATAGAGGTAAGGGTTGGGGAAGTGTTTTACTACACCGGGAGAGTGCACAATGTCACATAACTTATACAATAGAGGTAAGGGTTGGGGAAGTGTTTTACTACACCGGGAGAGTGCACAATGTCACATAACTTATACAATAGAGGTAAGGGTTTGGGAAGTGTTTTACTACACCGGGAGAGTGCACAATGTCACATAACTTATACAATAGAGGTAAGGGATTGGGAAGTGTTTTACTACACCGGGAGTGCACAATGTCACATAACTTATACAATAGAGGTAAGGGTTTGGGAAGTGGTTTACTACACCGGGAGTGCACAATGTCACATAACTTATACAATAGAGGTAAGGGATTGGGAAGTGTTTTACTACACCGGGAGTGCACAATGTCACATAACTTATACAATAGAGGTAAGGGATTGGGGAGTGGTTTACTACACCGGGAGAGTGCACAATGTCACATAACTTATACAATAGAGGTAAGGGTTTGGGAAGTGTTTTACTACACCGGGAGTGCACAATGTCACATAACTTATACAATAGAGGTAAGGGTTGGGGAAGTGTTTTACTACACCGGGAGAGTGCACAATGTCACATAACTTATACAATAGAGGTAAGGGTTGGGGAAGTGTTTTACTACACCGGGAGAGTGCACAATGTCACATAACTTATACAATAGAGGTAAGGGTTGGGGAAGTGTTTTACTACACCGGGAGAGTGCACAATGTCACATAACTTCTTATACAATAGAGGTAAGGGTTGGGGAAGTGTTTTACTACACCGGGAGAGTGCACAATGTCACATAACTTCTTATACAATAGAGGTAAGGGTTGGGGAAGTGTTTTACTACACCGGGAGTGCACAATGTACATAACTTATACAATAGAGGTAAGGGTTGGGGAAGTGTTTTACTACACCGGGAGAGTGCACAATGTCACATAACTTCTTATACAATAGAGGTAAGGGTTGGGGAAGTGTTTTACTACACCGGGAGAGTGCACAATGTCACATAACTTATACAATAGAGGTAAGGGTTGGGGAAGTGTTTTACTACACCGGGAGTGCACAATGTCACATAACTTCTTATACAATAGAGGTAAGGGTTGGTGAAGTGTTTTACTACACCGGGAGTGCACAATGTACATAACTTATACAATAGAGGTAAGGGATTGGGAAGTGTTTTACTACACCGGGAGTGCACAATGTCACATAACTTATACAATAGAGGTAAGGGATTGGGGAGTGGTTTACTACACCGGGTGAGTGCACAATGTCACAACTTATACAATAGAGGTAAGGGTTTGGGGAAGTGTTTTACTACACCGGGAGAGTGCACAATGTCACATAACTTATACAATAGAGGTAAGGGATTGGGAAGTGTTTTACTACACCGGGAGTGCACAATGTCACATAACTTATACAATAGAGGTAAGGGTTGGGGAAGTGTTTTACTACACCGGGAGAGTGCACAATGTCACATAACTTATACAATAGAGGTAAGGGATTGGGAAGTGTTTTACTACACCGGGAGTGCACAATGTCACATAACTTATACAATAGAGGTAAGGGATTGGGGAGTGGTTTACTACACCGGGAGAGTGCACAATGTCACATAACTTATACAATAGAGGTAAGGGATTGGGGAGTGGTTTACTACACCGGGAGAGTGCACAATGTCACATAACTTATACAATAGAGGTAAGGGATTGGGAAGTGTTTTACTACACCGGGAGTGCACAATGTCACATAACTTATACAATAGAGGTAAGGGTTGGGGAAGTGTTTTACTACACCGGGAGAGTGCACAATGTCACATAACTTATACAATAGAGGTAAGGGATTGGGAAGTGTTTTACTACACCGGGAGTGCACAATGTCACATAACTTATACAATAGAGGTAAGGGATTGGGGAGTGGTTTACTACACCGGGAGAGTGCACAATGTCACATAACTTATACAATAGAGGTAAGGGTTGGGGAAGTGTTTTACTACACCGGGAGTGCACAATGTCACATAACTTATACAATAGAGGTAAGGGTTTGGGAAGTGTTTTACTACACCGGGAGAGTGCACAATGTCACATAACTTATACAATAGAGGTAAGGGATTGGGAAGTGTTTTACTACACCGGGAGAGTGCACAATGTCACATAACTTATACAATAGAGGTAAGGGTTGGGGAAGTGTTTTACTACACCGGGAGAGTGCACAATGTCACATAACTTCTTATACAATAGAGGTAAGGGTTGGGGAGTGTTTTACTACACCGGGAGAGTGCACAATGTACATAACTTATACAATAGAAGTAAGGGATTGGGAAGTGTTTTACTACACCGGGAGAGTGCACAATGTCACATAACTTATACAATAGAGGTAAGGGTTTGGGAAGTGTTTTACTACACCGGGAGTGCACAATGTCACATAACTTATACAATAGAGGTAAGGGATTGGGAAGTGTTTTACTACACCGGGAGAGTGCACAATGTCACATAACTTATACAATAGAGGTAAGGGTTGGGGAAGTGTTTTACTACACCGGGAGTGCACAATGTCACATAACTTATACAATAGAGGTAAGGGATTGGGAAGTGCTTTACTACACCGGGAGTGCACAATGTCACATAACTTATACAATAGAGGTAAGGGATTGGGAAGTGTTTTACTACACCGGGAGAGTGCACAATGTCACATAACTTCTTATACAATAGAGGTAAGGGTTGGTGAAGTGTTTTACTACACCGGGAGAGTGCACAATGTCACATAACTTATACAATAGAGGTAAGGGTTGGGGAAGTGTTTTACTACACCGGGAGAGTGCACAATGTCACATAACTTCTTATACAATAGAGGTAAGGGTTTGGGAAGTGTTTTACTACACCGGGAGTGCACAATGTCACATAACTTATACAATAGAGGTAAGGGATTGGGAAGTGTTTTACTACACCGGGAGAGTGCACAATGTCACATAACTTATACAATAGAGGTAAGGGTTGGGAAGTGTTTTACTACACCGGGAGAGTGCACAATGTCACATAACTTATACAATAGAGGTAAGGGTTTGGGAAGTGTTTTACTACACCGGGAGAGTGCACAATGTCACATAACTTATACAATAGAGGTAAGGGTTTGGGAAGTGTTTTACTACACCGGGAGAGTGCACAATGTCACATAACTTATACAATAGAGGTAAGGGTTTGGGAAGTGTTTTACTACACCGGGAGTGCACAATGTCACATAACTTATACAATAGAGGTAAGGGTTTGGGAAGTGTTTTACTACACCGGGAGAGTGCACAATGTCACATAACTTATACAATAGAGGTAAGGGTTGGGGAAGTGTTTTACTACACCGGGAGAGTGCACAATGTCACATAACTCTTATACAATAGAGGTAAGGGTTGGTGAAGTGTTTTACTACACCGGGAGAGTGCACAATGTCACATAACTTCTTATACAATAGAGGTAAGGGTTGGGGAAGTGTTTTACTACACCGGGAGAGTGCACAATGTCACATAACTTCTTATACAATAGAGGTAAGGGTTGGGGAAGTGTTTTACTACACCGGGAGTGCACAATGTACATAACTTATACAATAGAGGTAAGGGATTGGGAAGTGTTTTACTACACCGGGAGTGCACAATGTACATAACTTATACAATAGAGGTAAGGGTTGGGGAAGTGTTTTACTACACCGGGAGAGTGCACAATGTCACATAACTTCTTACACAATAGAGGTAAGGGTTGGGGAAGTGTTTTACTACACCGGGAGAGTGCACAATGTCACATAACTTATACAATAGAGGTAAGGGTTGGGGAAGTGTTTTACTACACCGGGAGTGCACAATGTCACATAACTTCTTATACAATAGAGGTAAGGGTTGGTGAAGTGTTTTACTACACCGGGAGTGCACAATGTACATAACTTATACAATAGAGGTAAGGGATTGGGAAGTGTTTTACTACACCGGGAGTGCACAATGTCACATAACTTATACAATAGAGGTAAGGGTTTGGGAAGTGGTTTACTACACCGGGTGAGTGCACAATGTCACATACTTATACAATAGAGGTAAGGGTTTGGGGAAGTGTTTTACTACACCGGGAGAGTGCACAATGTCACATAACTTATACAATAGAGGTAAGGGATTGGGAAGTGTTTTACTACACCAGGAGTGCACAATGTCACATAACTTATACAATAGAGGTAAGGGTTGGGGAAGTGTTTTACTACACCGGGAGAGTGCACAATGTCACATAACTTATACAATAGAGGTAAGGGATTGGGAAGTGTTTTACTACACCGGGAGTGCACAATGTCACATAACTTATACAATAGAGGTAAGGGATTGGGGAGTGGTTTACTACACCGGGAGAGTGCACAATGTCACATAACTTATACAATAGAGGTAAGGGATTGGGGAGTGGTTTACTACACCGGGAGAGTGCACAATGTCACATAACTTATACAATAGAGGTAAGGGATTGGGAAGTGTTTTACTACACCGGGAGTGCACAATGTCACATAACTTATACAATAGAGGTAAGGGTTGGGGAAGGTTTTACTACACGGGAGAGTGCACAATGTCACATAACTTATACAATAGAGGTAAGGGATTGGGAAGTGTTTTTACCCGGGGAGTGCACAATGTCACATAACTTATACAATAGAGGTAAGGGATTGGGGAGTGTTTTACTACACGGGGAGTGCACAATGTCACATAACTTATACAATAGAGGTAAGGGTTGGGGAAGTGTTTTACTACACCGGGAGAGTGCACAATGTCACATAACTTATACAATAGAGGTAAGGGTTTGGGAAGTGTTTTACTACACCGGGAGAGTGCACAATGTCACATAACTTATACAATAGAGGTAAGGGTTGGGGAAGTGTTTTACTACACCGGGAGAGTGCACAATGTCACATAACTTCTTATACAATAGAGGTAAGGGTTGGGGAAGTGTTTTACTACACCGGGAGAGTGCACAATGTCACATAACTTATACAATAGAGGTAAGGGTTGGGGAAGTGTTTTACTACACCGGGAGTGCACAATGTCACATAACTTATACAATAGAGGTAAGGGTTGGGGAAGTGTTTTACTACACCGGGAGTGCACAATGTCACATAACTTATACAATAGAGGTAAGGGATTGGGAAGTGTTTTACTACACCGGGAGTGCACAATGTCACATAACTTATACAATAGAGGTAAGGGTTGGGGAAGTGTTTTACTACACCGGGAGTGCACAATGTCACATAACTTATACAATAGAGGTAAGGGTTGGGGAAGTGTTTTACTACACCGGGAGTCCACAATGTAGTGATTGCATAAGTAATCAACTACCATTTTTTAAAATTGTTTATGAGAATAACTTTAGAAAGATCTTGAGCCAATTAGGGTATTTGATTAGCGCAGTGGTTAGCATGCTCGCTTCTCACAAATGCAACCTGGGTTCAATCTTTGGACTGGGAAGTATGTCATATGGTATGGTGGTCGCCAGATCGGACAGGTGGGCTTTCTCTGGGTACTCTGGTTTCCTCCCACACGAATGACCACATTTACGCTTTCATCCGCGCCAATGAGAGTGATTAATGTAAGTTGTTAAAACTTGCGTCGCAATCGTTGTAAAGTAAATAAAGTTTAAACAAATTAGGGTATTTGTTTGCCAGATTTGGGTTGATTTGGGATGGTAGTACCCAGCATCCTACAAAACCTGTACCCAATAAACAGGAAATACAGTACAATGGTGAAAAGAGACTGAACTTGTAAAACTATATCTGTTTCAATACTTGATGGGATTCTCTCCCCTTTATCTTGAGATTCGTTTTCCATTACCCATAATGCCGTACATTACGTGCAAAGATTTCAATTAAATTTTGTTTGTGAAATGTAGGCTTGAGTGAGGGCTTAGTTTATATATAATTATATTATTTATTTGATGTTTTCCAATGTAATATAAAAATTTATCAGTGCAATAAAACGTGTTATTTGACTAGTTGAAAGCATTAATTTTTATTTCTCACTGCTTTGCATGTGTGCTACCTTGCTGGCTAACTCCATTCGTGATAATAATGTTTTCAATGTTCATTCGGTGAAATATAATTTAAAATTAATTACACTGAAACAAACAATGATAGTGGTCAAAAAACACTAAAATGCTTTTCTTGTACCCTACCTACCTCTGTGACACTATAGAATATCATACCCGTTATCCATCTGCCTTAACTCATTCTACCAGTACTCTCAGTGCTGCTCCAGTGTGACACCTCTCTGTATAGAATATCACACCAGTCATCCATCTGATGTTTGTTGCCTTAACTCATTCTACCAGTACTGCTCCAGTGTGACACCTCTCTGTATAGAATATCATACCAGTCATCCATCTGCTGTTTGTGGACGTAACTCTTTCTACCAGTACTCTCAGTGCTGCTCCAGTGTGATGTGAGACACCTCTCTGTATAGAATATCACACCAGTCATCCATCTGATGTTTGTTGCCTTAACTCTTTCTACCAGTACTCTCAGTGCTGCTCCAGTGTGACGTCAGACACCTCTCTGTATAGAATATCATACCCGTCATCCATCTGTTTGTTGCCGAAACTCTTTCTACCAGTACTCTCAGTGCTGCTCCAGTGTGACGTCAGACACCTCTCTGTATAGAATATCATACCCGTCATCCATCTGTTTGTTGCCGAAACTCTTTCACCCCCAATGCAATGTCACATAAAACCGAATTTGCAAAAAGCAGAGAACCGATCAGACAACATCTGACAAGGTTGTATGCTGACTGCTCTTCAGACAGTGGAGCTGAAGCACATGTCCGAATAGCAAACAACATAGATCCTGATTAGACGCGGCGCTATGCCGTGGCTGATCTGGATCTATGTTGTTTGCACATGTTCTGAATTTATTCGGCGCTGAAAGAGTTAATGGCAGATAAACTGCTTTCTCCATACTTTTCATAGGTTGTATGTACTACTGGTATTTCTCTGCAGTACCAACTGTTTCTGTAACTGCAACCAATTCAAACTAAACAACCCATTGGTACTTGGCAAGTCAGTAACAAGACTTGATTAATGCACATGATGCTATCAGATTGAAGCTGGACTTGCATTATGTTTGGAGGTACAAATAACATTCCACTGATTTGGGACAGTGTATAAAATATAATGACTAATGCAAAAGAATATAAATATCAGAAATCTAAAATAGATGACAGACTATAGTTTGAAAACCACAATTTATTCTAATGCAAGTACGTAGTATTACAGTGTCATTAGTGCTTCCATGTACATGTATATATATATCCATGACTGTGTTTACAAAGTCAAGTAAACCAAGTCTCTCGGCACAATCAGGAACCCATCAATAATTACCCCGTTTACTCCACAAGAGTTATGTTATATTTCGGGTTTTACGCCTGCATCAGCACCATTTTGGGCTATATCGCCGGCGGGCAGCTTACCTAACAACACCTTTCCTGGGCAGGCGCTCCAGCGGTTAACCAGTACTTGGGTGCACCAACCTCCGTAAGAAACTGCCAACTTTTTCATATAAATGAGACACGGCCTGAGCGGGGCTCGAACCCGTGACCATCAGTGATGATAGGTTACAGTGGTATACAAGTCAGCAACCTTAACCACTCGACCACAGCATACTGAACAAAGATACAAAGTTACAAAGTGTACCGGAATAATATTCAAAGTTATTATAATTATTGCCGAGGACTAGTCTTGCATAACATTTTAATATTTGCACAACAACTTATAATTTGGTGCCAAGCAGAAAATGGTGGACAACACACAAACACTCGCAGGTAGCAATTGAGCAAAAAACCATCCACTTCTTTATCATTCATGTGAAATGCATTATTAAATGCTACGCAAAACAAAATTGATTTGGTCCTAAGCATTGGCCCAGACATCAGTGTGTTACGATATACACAGTCTAGTGTAGCTATATCACAACACAAAATTACCCGCGCATACCCGTAAAAGTGTCTCAAGTGGATACGTATACAGACAATGTGAATACACTACCAGGTAAATACAGATGTATAGAGATCGTATATTGTGTAGGTATTACCGGATGGGAATATCGAGATCGTAATTGTTTGGTAATACCGGATGGGAATATCGAGATCGTAATTGTTTGGTAATACCGGGTGGGAATATCGAGATCGTAATTGTTTGGTAATACCGGGTGGGAATATCGAGATCGTAATTGTTTGGTAATACCGGGTGGGAATATCGAGATCGTAATTGTTTGGTAATACCGTGTACAGTGTACTTATGTTGCTGCCAATAATTTGTATCACAAAAATTCTATCACGACATTTTGTCAATACATGCAAGACCACTATTTCAATATAGAGTAGACAAACAATAATACTCAAAATACATGCAAAATACACTACCAGTACCCACCAAAATTAAGAACATCAAAAACAGAGAAAAAAAACTGGGATTTTCTATTAGCATACAAACATAGAAATCAAGGATTGGTCTAAATGACTGATTTATCAGTAACAGTATGCATAAATTTGAACAAAATAATAGAAAATTAGTAAACAAATTATCGCCCAAAACACTATCGCCCAAAATACTATCGCCCAAAACACTATCACCCATAACACTATCGCCCAAAATGACATTCGTCATGAATGAATGCCAAAGTGGTAACAGACAGACAGACAGACAGACAGACAGACAGACAGACAGACAGACAGACAGACAGACAGACAGACAGACAGACAGACAGACAGACAGACAGACAGACAGACAGACAGACAGACAGACCTTTTTTAAGGCTCAGTGGAGCTAAACAGTCATTGATTGAACTTATATTTTAGTGGGTAATGTATTGTCATAACACTAAAGTATGTCCATTCTATTTGTAGAACCTCATTTTATGTTCACATTATAAGTAACTTTGTTTCACAACCAGGCAAATAATACTAGATCAAATATCCATGGATCGATGAAACTGTCGACAATGTTAACTAGCTTTGTTCATGATTGAACTTGTCGAAACTCGACATGATAACCGAAAGTAAGATTTAGAAGGACGATCTTTTTCTTCTTTTTCGATTTATCTTGCCTTCAAAAGGCAATTTTGAAGCCGTTTTTCCATTACCACCTTTAGATGGTTATTTCAAAGTGGTGTCAGTTTGCATTATGGCTTATGGAGAAAATTGCCGATTTATGCAAAATGAGATATATCGGATTAAATATTCACCACTTAATTATAGATAACATTACTAATCACTATAAACAAACAATCGATGAGGTTCCACAGTTACATATTAGCAACATGCATAGAATACTGTACTCTGACTATTTTCTTTCAGATATATGATCTACTAGTCACCAAATCCTGCAATATTTACATTAAAGCCTAACATTTCAATCACAACACCACATAACATCTAAATTTCTAATACAACTTTCATAATACCAACTAACTGCTATTTATATAACGTTCTGTAAGCACAAGTATATACGCTATTTCTGTCATCCTAAAATTCCTATTTATTACCAGCACATAGTTTTATTATAATTAGAATGTATGTATGGATATTCATATATATAAATATGATATGTGCAGCATGTGCAATTCAAACTACATTATAATTTAGTTCATACAAATTTATTTTTAGCTCGATTCTATAATTCTCCATTGAAAAATCTGACTTTCCTAATATTCTATGACAATAACATGTCTTTATGTATTATTCTGATGGAATCCATCGCCATGAAGGAGAGAGTAGGGGCAATGTGGAATTTAAATGCCTTGCCTAAGGGCACAATCGTAACGGCTCCAGCGGGGCTCGAACTCCGGACCGTTCGCACCTGAAGCAAACGCGAAACGCGCATCCACTGCGCTATCACGACTTCCACTACATTATAATGGAGGTAAACAGAGAATTATGCGTTACTCACAAATGAGTCATCAGTTTCAGTTTATCTCTTTACTTTGAAACATAAATTACAACCAATGGTTTAGACACAGAGTATCTACCATGTGATGCACATATAATATCACATGACACAGAGTATCTACCATGTGATGCACATATAATATCACATGACACAGAGCATCTACAATGTGATGCACATATAATAATATCACATGACACACAGTATCTACCATGTGATGCACATATTATAATATCACATGACTGACACACAGTATCTACCATGTGATGCACATATTATAATATCACATGACACAGAGCATCTACCATGTGATGCACATATAATATCACATGACACACAGTATCTACAATGTGATGCACATATAATAATATCACATGACACAGAGTATCTACCATGTGATGCACATATAATATCACATGACACACAGTATCTACCATGTGATGCACATATTATAATATCACATGACACAGAGTATCTACCATGTGATGCACATATTATAATATCACATGACACAGAGCATCTACCATGTGATGCACATATAATATCACATGACACACAGTATCTACCATGTGATGCACATATTATAATATCACATGACACAGAGTATCTACCATGTGATGCACATATAATATCACATGACACAGAGTATCTACCATGTGATGCACATATAATATCACATGACACACAGTATCTACCATGTGATGCACATATTATAATATCACATGACACAGAGTATCTACCATGTGATGCACATATTATAATATCACATGACACAGAGTATCTACCATGTGATGCACATATAATATCACATGACACAGAGTATCTACCATGTGATGCACATATTATAATATCACATGACACAGAGCATCTACCATGTGATGCACATATAATAATATCACATGACACAGAGTATCTACCATGTGATGCACATATAATATCACATGACACAGAGCATCTACCATGTGATGCACATATAATATCACATGACACACAGTATATACCATGTGATGCACATATTATAATATCACATGACACAGAGCATCTACCATGTGATGCACATATAATATCACATGACACACAGTATCTACCATGTGATGCACATATTATAATATCACATGACACAGAGTATCTACCATGTGATGCACATATAATATCACATGACACAGAGTATCTACCATGTGATGCACATATTATAATATCACATGACACAGAGCATCTACCATGTGATGCACATATAATAATATCACATGACACAGAGTATCTACCATGTGATGCACATATAATATCACATGACACAGAGCATCTACCATGTGATGCACATATAATATCACATGACACACAGTATATACCATGTGATGCACATATTATAATATCACATGACACAGAGCATCTACCATGTGATGCACATATAATATCACATGACACAGAGTATCTACCATGTGATGCACATATTATAATATCACATGACACAGAGCATCTACCATGTGATGCACATATAATAATATCACATGACACAGAGCATCTACCATGTGATGCACATATAATATCACATGACACACAGTATCTACCATGTGATGCACATATTATAATATCACATGACACAGAGTATCTACCATGTGATGCACATATTATAATATCACATGACACAGAGTATCTACCATGTGATGCACATATAATATCACATGACACAGAGTATCTACCATGTGATGCACATATTATAATATCACATGACACAGAGCATCTACCATGTGATGCACATATAATAATATCACATGACACAGAGTATCTACCATGTGATGCACATATAATATCACATGACACAGAGCATCTACCATGTGATGCACATATAATATCACATGACACACAGTATATACCATGTGATGCACATATTATAATATCACATGACACAGAGCATCTACCATGTGATGCACATATAATATCACATGACACACAGTATCTACCATGTGATGCACATATTATAATATCACATGACACAGAGCATCTACAATGTGATGCACATATAATAATATCACATGACACACAGTATCTACCATGTGATGCACATATTATAATATCACATGACTGACACACAGTATCTACCATGTGATGCACATATTATAATATCACATGACACAGAGCATCTACCATGTGATGCACATATAATATCACATGACACACAGTATCTACAATGTGATGCACATATAATAATATCACATGACACAGAGTATCTACCATGTGATGCACATATAATATCACATGACACACAGTATCTACCATGTGATGCACATATTATAATATCACATGACACACAGTATCTACCATGTGATGCACATATTATAATATCACATGACACAGAGCATCTACCATGTGATGCACATATAATATCACATGACACACAGTATCTACCATGTGATGCACATATTATAATATCACATGACACAGAGTATCTACCATGTGATGCACATATAATATCACATGACACAGAGTATCTACCATGTGATGCACATATAATATCACATGACACACAGTATCTACCATGTGATGCACATATTATAATATCACATGACACAGAGTATCTACCATGTGATGCACATATTATAATATCACATGACACAGAGTATCTACCATGTGATGCACATATAATATCACATGACACAGAGCATCTACCATGTGATGCACATATAATATCACATGACACAGAGCATCTACCATGTGATGCACATATAATAATATCACATGACACAGAGTATCTACCATGTGATGCACATATAATATCACATGACACACAGTATCTACCATGTGATGCACATATAATATCACATGACACAGAGCATCTACCATGTGATGCACATATAATATCACATGACACACAGTATATACCATGTGATGCACATATTATAATATCACATGACACAGAGCATCTACCATGTGATGCACATATAATATCACATGACACACAGTATCTACCATGTGATGCACATATTATAATATCACATGACACAGAGTATCTACCATGTGATGCACATATAATATCACATGACACAGAGCATCTACCATGTGATGCACATATAATATCACATGACACAGAGTATCTACCATGTGATGCACATATAATATCACATGACACAGAGTATCTACCATGTGATGCACATATTATAATATCACATGACACAGAGCATCTACAATGTGATGCACATATAATAATATCACATGACACACAGTATCTACCATGTGATGCACATATTATAATATCACATGACTGACACACAGTATCTACCATGTGATGCACATATTATAATATCACATGACACAGAGCATCTACCATGTGATGCACATATAATATCACATGACACACAGTATCTACAATGTGATGCACATATAATAATATCACATGACACAGAGTATCTACCATGTGATGCACATATTATAATATCACATGACACACAGTATCTACCATGTGATGCACATATTATAATAGCACATGACACAGAGCATCTACCATGTGATGCACATATAATATCACATGACACAGAGTATCTACCATGTGATGCACATATAATATCACATGACACACAGTATCTACCATGTGATGCACATATAATATCACATGACACACAGTATATACCATGTGATGCACATATTATAATATCACATGACACAGAGTATCTACCATGTGATGCACATATAATATCACATGACACAGAGCATCTACCATGTGATGCACATATTATAATATTACATGACACAGAGTATCTACCATGTGATGCACATATAATATCACATGACACAGAGCATCTACAATGTGATGCACATATAATAATATCACATGACACAGAGTATCTACCATGTGATGCACATATAATATCACATGACACAGAGTATCTACCATGTGATGCACATATTATAATATCACATGACACAGAGCATCTACAATGTGATGCACATATAATAATATCACATGACACAGAGTATCTACCATGTGATGCACATATTATAATATCACATGACACACAGTATCTACCATGTGATGTACATATTATAATATCACATGACACGGAGTATCTACCATATGATGCACATATTATAATATCACATGACACAGAGTATCTACCATGTGATGCACATATTATAATATCACATGACACACAGTATCTACCATGTGATGCACATATTATAATATCACATGACACAGAGTATCTACCATGTGATGCACATATAATATCACATGACACACAGTATCTACCATGTGATGCACATATTATAATATCACATGACACAGAGCATCTACAATGTGATGCACATATAATAATATCACATGACACACAGTATCTACCATGTGATGCACATATTATAATATCACATGACTGACACACAGTATCTACCATGTGATGCACATATTATAATATCACATGACACAGAGCATCTACCATGTGATGCACATATAATATCACATGACACACAGTATCTACAATGTGATGCACATATAATAATATCACATGACACAGAGTATCTACCATGTGATGCACATATAATATCACATGACACACAGTATCTACCATGTGATGCACATATTATAATATCACATGACACACAGTATCTACCATGTGATGCACATATTATAATATCACATGACACAGAGCATCTACCATGTGATGCACATATAATATCACATGACACACAGTATCTACCATGTGATGCACATATTATAATATCACATGACACAGAGTATCTACCATGTGATGCACATATAATATCACATGACACAGAGTATCTACCATGTGATGCACATATAATATCACATGACACACAGTATCTACCATGTGATGCACATATTATAATATCACATGACACAGAGTATCTACCATGTGATGCACATATTATAATATCACATGACACAGAGTATCTACCATGTGATGCACATATAATATCACATGACACAGAGCATCTACCATGTGATGCACATATAATATCACATGACACAGAGCATCTACCATGTGATGCACATATAATAATATCACATGACACAGAGTATCTACCATGTGATGCACATATAATATCACATGACACACAGTATCTACCATGTGATGCACATATAATATCACATGACACAGAGCATCTACCATGTGATGCACATATAATATCACATGACACACAGTATATACCATGTGATGCACATATTATAATATCACATGACACAGAGCATCTACCATGTGATGCACATATAATATCACATGACACACAGTATCTACCATGTGATGCACATATTATAATATCACATGACACAGAGTATCTACCATGTGATGCACATATAATATCACATGACACAGAGCATCTACCATGTGATGCACATATAATATCACATGACACAGAGTATCTACCATGTGATGCACATATAATATCACATGACACAGAGTATCTACCATGTGATGCACATATTATAATATCACATGACACAGAGCATCTACAATGTGATGCACATATAATAATATCACATGACACACAGTATCTACCATGTGATGCACATATTATAATATCACATGACTGACACACAGTATCTACCATGTGATGCACATATTATAATATCACATGACACAGAGCATCTACCATGTGATGCACATATAATATCACATGACACACAGTATCTACAATGTGATGCACATATAATAATATCACATGACACAGAGTATCTACCATGTGATGCACATATTATAATATCACATGACACACAGTATCTACCATGTGATGCACATATTATAATAGCACATGACACAGAGCATCTACCATGTGATGCACATATAATATCACATGACACAGAGTATCTACCATGTGATGCACATATAATATCACATGACACACAGTATCTACCATGTGATGCACATATAATATCACATGACACACAGTATATACCATGTGATGCACATATTATAATATCACATGACACAGAGTATCTACCATGTGATGCACATATAATATCACATGACACAGAGCATCTACCATGTGATGCACATATTATAATATTACATGACACAGAGTATCTACCATGTGATGCACATATAATATCACATGACACAGAGTATCTACCATGTGATGCACATATAATATCACATGACACAGAGTATCTACCATGTGATGCACATATTATAATATCACATGACACAGAGCATCTACAATGTGATGCACATATAATAATATCACATGACACAGAGTATCTACCATGTGATGCACATATTATAATATCACATGACACACAGTATCTACCATGTGATGTACATATTATAATATCACATGACACGGAGTATCTACCATATGATGCACATATTATAATATCACATGACACAGAGTATCTACCATGTGATGCACATATTATAATATCACATGACACACAGTATCTACCATGTGATGCACATATTATAATATCACATGACACAGAGTATCTACCATGTGATGCACATATAATATCACATGACACAGAGTATCTACCATGTGATGCACATATAATATCACATGACACAGAGCATCTACCATGTGATGCACATATAATATCACATGACACAGAGCATCTACCATGTGATGCACATATAATATCACATGACACAAGAGTATCTACCATGTGATGCACACATTATAATATCACATGACACAGAGTATCTACAATGTGATGCACACATTATAATATCACATGACACAGTATCTACCATATGATGCACATATTATAATATCACATGACACAAGAGTATCTACCATGCGATGCACATATTATAATATCACATGACACTAGAGTATCTACAATGTGATGCACACATTATAATATCACATGACACAGTATCTACCATATGATGCACATATTATAATATTACATGACACAGAGTATCTACCATATGATGTACATATTATAATATCACATGACACAGAGTATCTACCACATGACAGAACATACATTATTGATGGATATGTCATACAGTTTAAATAATTAACACACACAACATCTAGCATGTGCCACACATTATATCTTTCACACAACACAGATTATACGATGGGACACAGCTTAACCATTACACCCATGAAGCTTAATTAAGCCGTCTTGGCATTTACCCCAGCAACATTTCTACAGGTTAATTTGGGCTGACATTATCAGAGAAACAATTTACCAGTATGGGTTTAACCCTTTCCTTCAGAGATATTTAGGTTAATATACTATTATATCTCCATACAAACGACAGCTATTTAGCTATCATGCAGTGGATAAGTAGTCGCCATATCTATCCCACCTCCCTAGATATTACTGGGACTACATGAGATTCTAGCCTTTATTATGAACATTGGTTTGGCTACTACATTATCAATGTATGTGGTATTGGTAATGGCGTCAAGAGGTGCTTCTATGAGGGAAATGGTTAACAAATCAAACATATTAGTTTCACATACTCCAGACGAACATCATTCACATCACTAATATCTCGGTAACAGAACATAACAGCACAGTGTAAAATATCTAACAAGTATAAATAAATTAATTATATTAAACTTAGCACTCAAACAATCTGGATTAGAAACATTGTCTATGATTGTGCAACACAAGAGTGTTTAAACCTTGATTTAAATGGTACGCTGCTGCCCACTCCACTTTTATGGTAATTAAATTAAGATACATTTCTTACATATTACATAAATCCATAGGTTTTTTCCTCTCGTGTTCGTACACAGAGTGGTAAGTGATATTTCTCTCGTGTTCGTACACAGAGTGGTAAGTGATATTTCTCTCGTGTTCTTACACAGAGTGGTAAGTGATATTTCTCTCGTGTTCTTACACAGAGTGGTAAGTGATATTTCTCTCGTGTTCTTACACAGAGTGGTAAGTGATATTTCTCTCGTGTTCGTACACAGAGTGGTAAGTGATATTTCTCTCGTGTTCTTACACAGAGTGGTAAGTGATATTTCTCTCGTGTTCGTACACAGAGTGGTAAGTGATATTTCTCTCGTGTTCTTACACAGAGTGGTAAGTGATATTTCTCTCGTGTTCTTACACAGAGTGGTAAGTGATATTTCTCTCGTGTTCTTACACAGAGTGGTAAGTGATATTTCTCTCGTGTTCTTACACAGAGTGGTAAGTGATATTTCTCTCGTGTTCTTACACCGAGTGGTAAGTGATATTTCTCTCGTGTTCTTACACAGAGTGGTAAGTGATATTTCTCTCGTGTTCTTACACAGAGTGGTAAGTGATATTTCTCTCGTGTTCTTACACAGAGTGGTAAGTGATATTTCTCTCGTGTTCTTACACAGAGTGGTAAGTGATATTTCTCTCGTGTTCTTACACAGAGTGGTAAGTGATATTTCTCTCGTGTTCTTACACCGAGTGGTAAGTGATATTTCTCTCGTGTTCTTACACCGAGTGGTAAGTGATATTTCTCTCGTGTTCTTACACAGAGTGGTAAGTGATATTTCTCTCGTGTTCTTACACAGAGTGGTAAGTGATATTTCTCTCGTGTTCTTACACAGAGTGGTAAGTGATATTTCTCTCGTGTTCTTACACCGAGTGGTAAGTGATATTTCTCTCGTGTTCTTACACCGAGTGGTAAGTGATATTTCTCTCGTGTTCTTACACAGAGTGGTAAGTGATATTTCTCTCGTGTTCTTACACAGAGTGGTAAGTGATATTTCTCTCGTGTTCTTACACAGAGTGGTAAGTGATATTTCTCTCGTGTTCTTACACAGAGTGGTAAGTGATATTTCTCTCGTGTTCTTACACCGAGTGGTAAGTGATATTTCTCTCGTGTTCTTACACCGAGTGGTAAGTGATATTTCTCTCGTGTTCTTACACAGAGTGGTAAGTGATATTTCTCTCGTGTTCTTACACAGAGTGGTAAGTGATATTTCTCTCGTGTTCTTACACAGAGTGGTAAGTGATATTTCTCTCGTGTTCTTACACCGAGTGGTAAGTGATATTTCTCTCGTGTTCTTACACAGAGTGGTAAGTGATATTTCTCTCGTGTTCGTACACAGAGTGGTAAGTGATATTTCTCTCGTGTTCGTACACCGAGTGGTAAGTGATATTTCTCTCGTGTTCGTACACCGAGTGGTAAGTGATATTTCTCTCGTGTTCTTACACAGAGTGGTAAGTGATATTTCTCTCGTGTTCGTACACAGAGTGGTAAGTGATATTTCTCTCGTGTTCTTACACAGAGTGGTAAGTGATATTTCTCTCGTGTTCGTACACAGAGTGGTAAGTGATATTTCTCTCGTGTTCGTACACAGAGTGGTAAGTGATATTTCGCTCGTGTTCGTACACCGAGTGGTAAGTGATATTTCTCTCGTGTTCGTACACCGAGTGGTAAATGATATTTCTCTCGTGTTCGTACACCGAGTGGTAAGTGATATTTCTCTCGTGTTCTTACACAGAGTGGTAAGTGATATTTCTCTCGTGTTCTTACACAGAGTGGTAAGTGATATTTCTCTCGTGTTCGTACACCGAGTGGTAAGTGATATTTCTCTCGTGTTCTTACACCGAGTGGTAAGTGATATTTCTCTCGTGTTCTTACACCGAGTGGTAAGTGATATTCCTCTCGTGTTCGTACACCGAGTGGTAAGTGATATTTCCATCAGACTGGTTGCATTTGCTTTCTTGTATTCATATTTATTTATAAATGTCTGCCGACACGAAACCAAAGTGAGCCGCCAAAGTTCGGTCACCCATTGTGGCTTGACACCGACATGTAGTACCCGTCTTAAAGTTGTTTTGGGTTAATTTGGATAAAAACAGCATATTTTGGGCCGTGTACTTTTAATAGTCAAACTATTACTACGAACCAGTCTGACATTATATATATATATACAATAGACACTGCTACATCTATACGACACCTGCTGACAGCTGTAAGTGCCTGGACAGTCTACGGGGAAACTATGCAGCTTACAGTTCTTAGCTGGCTTCTTACAATTCATCCCTGAGAATAAAGACTATGACCGTAATACATACGCATTCAGTTTCTAGATAAACCCACAACATGGAGTTTTATGGACCCCCAATATTAACAATTAATTTTTACAAAGACCTTCATCCTTAGTCATTCATAACCATACAACTTTAAACAGGGTCGGAAGTTCTAAACCACTAGCCGCATGGTTATAAAACTGTTCTATCTTAAACTCAAATCTCAAGCTTCTGATTGGTTCAGCTGACAGGTAAAAAGAATCAACCAATCAAACCATTTGAGCTTGAGATCTGAGAAAAGTGTAACCTCGGGCATCTCAAACCCGAGCTCAAGTGATATACTCTTGGCTCAACCAATCAGAAAGCTTGAGATTGAGTTTGAAGAATAGGTTTATCACCTCGTGGCAAGGACAGACGTGTCCATCCATTTGTACAATTATATAAATCCATTTCAATTTTGAAGACAAGACACCATAATCAATCGTTTCGATTGAAAATACCATTATTGAAGATAAATATTTATCTACACTCGACGTTTATGACATGGTGGTGTATTGTCACACAGCTCAATAAATCCACATAAATATATTTATTCTAAAGTCAATAATTGTAACTACTGATCCTTCTTTCATACAGAACACATCTTACGCAACCCGATACAACTTAATTTGTGAAACGTTGATACGACAGAACATGAAAATCAACTAAAATAATACAAGGCATAGGGTTTGTTCTAGAGCGGAATGACAGAGTGCCCCGCCCTTCCCCTTTCTTAGCCCCGCCCTTAATGTCCGTCATTTTGCCCCAATATGTACCGGCGTATTGCCTGCTTGATCGAGCGGAATGACAGGGTGCCCCATCCTTCCCCGCCATTTTAATTTTTTTTTTAAATTCTTCTTTATTTCTTTATAAACCCACAACTGGCAAGTTCCTTTGGCCGGGCAGACCTTAATAAACATAAAGTTGTCAGCCCTTTTGCCCCGATATGTACCGTCGTATTGCCTGCTTGATCAAGCATAATCACCATGTAAGCTACCAAAATTATCTAGGGGGAAATCCCTAAATACCCCCTCCACATCTCCACCCTTTGCCACTCAAAATGCACCATGCCCCTTTTCTCACCCAATCTGCCCTCTAGAACAAACCCTAAGGCTAGTTGCATCTGTTTCGATCGATTTTCTCATTCCCCTGTATCAAATGTTCACAGTATAGACAATGTGCTATATGGGTAATTGCATTGGATTGGAAAAATAACAAACATAAAATTGGTGATCTTGTAACTGAACAGGGATGTGCATTTCAACAGTACTATATATATTCAAACATAAGTCAACGTCAACCAGAAGCTGAACAGTGATGTTTCTTCAACTGGCTATATATTAAACAGCTATTTGTGTCTCAGACAGATGTCGAGACTGCAATGTCCAGTCCTGTATTTCATATTTCACAGTTGACCTAAGGGCGAATATATACCGTAACTTTGGAGGGATGCTGGGCTAAGCAATAGTAACAATAGTAACTGGAGAGGCTGTGTTACATGTGTTCTGGGTGATTCTTCAGACAATTGATGAATTCATCCGCTGCCAGTTCACCACTACATATCTTATGTACTGCAGTGAACAAAGGGAACCTGAAAACAACAAGTTTATATATCACATTTATAGGGAACCTGAAAACAACAAGTTTATATATCACATTTATAGGGAACCTGAAAACAACAAGTTTATATATCACATTTATAGGGAACCTGAAAACAACAAGTTTATATATCACATTTATAGGGAACCTGAAAACAACAAGTTTATATATCACATTTATAGGGAACCTGAAAACAACAAGTTTATATATCACATTTATAGGGAACCTGAAAACAACAAATTTATATATCACATTTATAGCGAACCTGAAAACAACAAGTTTAGCACATTCTAATCATCAGTTTCTAGAATATCTCGGTGTACAGCACATTCTAATCATCAGCTTCTAGAATATCTCGGTGTACAGCACATTCTAATCATCAGCTTCTAGAATATCTCGGTGTACAGCACATTCTTTCATCAGCTTCTAGAATATCTCGGTGTACAGCACATTCTAATCATCAGCTTCTAGAATATCTCGGTGTACAGCACATTCTAATCATCAGCTTCTAAAATATCTCGGTGTACAGCACATTCTAATCATCAGCTTCTAGAATATCTCGGTGTACAGCATATTTTACATAAACACAGCAATATGATGCAATAATGAGGTTTTAAACACGACGTATTCACATTTATTCATACAACAGTACACAATCACTCGCAAACATACAAGGATATAATGAGTACCTCTCTTCCATGTTTTTGCTCTTCAACATAAAGTTGACCTCTTCCGCAGTGGGGGGTCCCTGCAGTTTCTGTCCATTGAGCATCTCCGTTTCCAGCTCTTCTATTGTCTGCAAGTCAAACCATACACAACAGTAGTAAGCAAGTACGAATCGATTTTGTATCATATTGCGTATTGATAATTAGTTTAAAATATGTACATGACAATGAGGTGTTTTACGAGGACATTTTCTAAACAATGATGTAAGCCACCAAATAACAAAAACAATGCTTATTCATTTAAATAGAAACTGACTTTTTTGCAATTAAAATACAATGCAATTCGTTGGCGCAATATTTGACCGGTGTGAGGAAAAATTACGATGGTATGTTCCAAGGTTGTAATTATAGTTCACACGAGTTAAAGACATACAAATATTCCCTTCACCATATATCTGGAAAACACCAGGTCAGAGGGCATGAGTCTCCTATTTATATCACCAATCAAGTTTCTTTCCCAATCCCTTTTGGAGCTTATACATGTCATTTCCACCATCTCCATGGAACTTCCCATGTCCCTTCCACCATCTCCATGGAACTTCTCATGTCCTTCCACCATCTCCACGGAACTTCTCATGTCCTTCCACCATCTCCATGGAACTTCTCATGTCCTTCCACCATCTCCATGGAACTTCTCATGTCCTTCCACCATCTCCACGGAACTTCTCATGTCCTTCCACCATCTCCATGGAACTTCTCATGTCCTTCCACCATCTCCATGGAACTTCTCATGTCCTTCCACCATCTCCACGGAACTTCTCATGTCCTTCCACCATCTCCATGGAACTTCTCATGTCCTTCCACCATCTCCATGGAACTTCTCATGTCCTTCCACCATCTCCACGGAACTTCTCATGTCCTTCCACCATCTCCATGGAACTTCTCATGTCCTTCCACCATCCACTATAGGACTTCCATCATCTCCAAGGAACTTCCCATGTCCCCTCCACCATCCACTATAGGACTTCCACCATCTCCATGGAACTTCTCATGTCCCCTCCACCATCCACTATAGGACTTCCACCATCTCCATGGAACTTCCCATGTCCCCTCCACCATCCACTATAGGACTTCCACCATCTCCATGGAACTTCCCATGTCCCTTCCATCATCCACTATAGGACTTCCACCATCTCCATGGAACTTCCCATGTCCCCTCCATCATCTCCAAGGAACTTCCCATGTCCCCTCCACCATCCACTATAGGACTTCCATCATCTCCATGGAACTTCCCATGTCCCTTCCACCATCCACTATAGGACTTCCACCATCTCCATGGAACTTCCCATGTCCCCTCCACCATCCACTATAGGACTTCCACCATCTCCATGGAACTTCCCATGTCCCTTCCACCATCCACTATAGGACTTCCACCATCTCCATGGAACTTCCCATGTCCCCTCCACCATCTCCAAGGAACTTCCCATGTCCCCTCCACCATCTCCATGGAACTTCCCATGTCCCCTCCACCATCTCCATGGAACTTCCCATGTCCCTTCCACCATCCACTATAGGACTTCCACCATCTCCATGGAACTTCCCATGTCCCCTCCACCATCCACTATAGGACTTCCACCATCTCCATGGAACTTCCCATGTCCCTTCCACCATCCACTATAGGACTTCCACCATCTCCACGGAACTTCTCATGTCCCCTCCACCATCTCCACGGAACTTCTCATGTCCTTCCACCATCTCCATGGAACTTCTCATGTCCTTCCACCATCTCCATGGAACTTCTCATGTCCTTCCACCATCTCCATGGAACTTCTCATGTCCTTCCACCATCTCCACGGAACTTCTCATGTCCTTCCACCATCTCCATGGAACTTCCCATGTCCCTTCCACCATCCACTATAGGACTTCCATCATCTCCAAGGAACTTCCCATGTCCCCTCCACCATCCACTATAGGACTTCCACCATCTCCATGGAACTTCTCATGTCCCCTCCACCATCCACTATAGGACTTCCACCATCTCCATGGAACTTCCCATGTCCCTTCCACCATCTCCATGGAACTTCCCATGTCCCTTCCATCATCTCCAAGGAACTTCCCATGTCCCCTCCACCATCCACTATAGGACTTCCATCATCTCCATGGAACTTCCCATGTCCCTTCCACCATCTCCATGGAACTTCCCATGTCCCCTCCATCATCTCCAAGGAACTTCCCATGTCCCTTCCACCATCCACTATAGGACTTCCATCATCTCCATGGAATTTCCCATGTCCCTTCCACCATCCACTATAGGACTTCCACCATCTCCATGGAACTTCCCATGTCCCCTCCACCATCCACTATAGGACTTCCACCATCTCCATGGAACTTCCCATGTCCCCTCCACCATCCACTATAGGACTTCCACCATCTCCAAGGAACTTCCCATGTCCCCTCCACCATCCACTATAGGACTTCCACCATCTCCATGGAACTTCCCATGTCCCTTCC
>CM026386.1:81068748-81094568 GCA_014843695.1 Archivesica marissinica | reverse complement strand
TCCACCATCTCCAAGGAACTTCCCATGTCCCCTCCACCATCCACTATAGGACTTCCACCATCTCCATGGAACTTCCCATGTCCCCTCCACCATCCACTATAGGACTTCCACCATCTCCAAAACCCCACCCCCCACCACCCCCCATGGAACTTCCCATGTCCCTTCCACCATCCACTATAGGACTTCCACCATCTCCATGGAACTTCCCATGTCCCCTCCACCTCCACTATAGGACTTCCACCATCTCCATGGAACTTCCCATGTCCCCTCCACCATCCACTATAGGACTTCCACCATCTCCATGGAACTTCTCATGTCCCCCCACCATCTCCACGGAACTTCTAATGTCCTTCCACCATCTCCATGGAACTTATCATGTCCTTCCACCATCTCCATGGAACTTCTCATGTCCTTCCACAATCTCCATGGAACTTCTCATGTCCTTCCACCATCTCCACGGAACTTCTCATGTCCTTCCACCATCTCCATGGAACTTCCCATGTCCCTTCCACCATCCACTATAGGACTTCCATCATCTCCAAGGAACTTCCCATGTCCCCTCCACCATCCACTATAGGACTTCCACCATCTCCATGGAACTTCTCATGTCCCCTCCACCATCCACTATAGGACTTCCACCATCTCCATGGAACTTCCCATGTCCCTTCCACCATCTCCATGGAACTTCCCATGTCCCTTCCATCATCTCCAAGGAACTTCCCATGTCCCCTCCACCATCCACTATAGGACTTCCATCATCTCCATGGAACTTCCCATGTCCCTTCCACCATCTCCATGGAACTTCCCATGTCCCCTCCATCATCTCCAAGGAACTTCCCATGTCCCTTCCACCATCCACTATAGGACTTCCATCATCTCCATGGAATTTCCCATGTCCCTTCCACCATCCACTATAGGACTTCCACCATCTCCATGGAACTTCCCATGTCCCCTCCACCATCCACTATAGGACTTCCACCATCTCCATGGAACTTCCCATGTCCCCTCCACCATCCACTATAGGACTTCCACCATCTCCAAGGAACTTCCCATGTCCCCTCCACCATAACTATGGACTTCCACCATCTCCATGGAACTTCCCATCCCCATCCACATCCACTATAGGACTTCACCCGCCATGGAACTTCCCTGTCCCCTCCACCATCCACTATAGGACTTCCACCATCTCCATGGAACTTCCATGTCCCTTCCAACATCCTCCATGGAACTCCCCCATGTCCCCTCCACCATCTCCATGAACTTCCCATGTCCCCTCCACCATCCACTATAGACTTCCACCACCATCTCCTGGAACTTCTCATGTCCCCTCCACCATCCACTATAGGACTTCCACCATCTCCATGGAACTTCCCATGTCCCTTCCACCATCTCCATGGAACTTCCCATGTCCCTTCCATCATCTCCAAGGAACTTCCTGTCCCCTCCACCATCCCTATAGGACTTCCACCATCTCATGGAACTTCCCACCCAACCCCCAAACCCCGTCCCTCCATCATCTCCAAAGGAACTCCCATGTCCCTTCCACACCCCACCACTATACTTCCATCATCTCCAGGAATTTCCCATTCCCTTCCACCATCCCATAACCCACACCCGGAACTTCCCATGTCCCCCCCCATCCACTAAGGACTCCACCATCTCCATGGAACTTCCCATGTCCCCTCCACCATCCACTATAGGACTTCCACCATCTCCAAGGAACTTCCCATGTCCCCTCCACCATCCACTATAGGACTTCCACCATCTCCATGGAACTTCCCATGTCCCTTCCATCATCCACTATAGGACTTCCACCATCGCCATGGAACTTCCCATGTCCCCTCCACCATCCACTATAGGACTTCCACCATCTCCATGGAACTTCCCATGTCCCTTCCACCATCTCCATGGAACTCCCCATGTCCCCTCCACCATCTCCATGGAACTTCCCATGTCCCCTCCACCATCTCCATGGAACTCCCCATGTCCCCTCCACCATCTCCATGGAACTCCCCATGTCCCTTCCACCATCTCCATGGAACTTCCCATGTCCCCTCCACCATCCACTATAGGACTTCCACCATCTCTATGGAACTTCCCATGTCCCCTCCACCATCCACTATAGGACTTCCACCATCTCCATGGAACTTCCCATGTCCCTCCACCATCCATAGACTTCCACCATCTCCATGGAATTCCCATGTCCCTTCCACCATCCACTATAGGACTTCCAACATCTCCATGGAACTTCCCATGTCCCTTCCACCATCACTATAGGACTTCCACCATCTCCATGGAACTTCCCATGTCCCCTCCACCATCCACTATAGGACTTCCAACATCTCCATGGAACTTCCCATGTCCCTTCCACCATCCTAGGACTTCCCATGTCCCTTCCACCATCCACTATAGGACTTCCACCATCTCCATGGAACTTCCCATGTCCCCTCCACCATCCACTATAGGACTTCCACCATCTCCATGGAACTTCCCATGTCCCTTCCACCATCCACTATAGGACTTCCACCATCTCCATGGAACTTCCCATGTCCCCTCCACCATCCACTATAGGACTTCCACCATCTCCATGGAACTTCCCATGTCCCTTCCACCATCCACTATAGGACTTCCACCATCTCCATGGAACTTCCCATGTCCCTTCCACCATCACTATAGGACTTCCACCATCTCCATGGAACTTCCCATGTCCCTTCCACCATCCACTATAGGACTTCCACCATCTCCATGGAACTTCCCATGTCCCTTCCACCATCTCCATGGAACTTCCCATGTCCCTTCCACCATCCACTATAGGACTTCCACCATCTCCATGGAACTCCCCATGTCCCTTCCACCATCCACTATAGGACTTCCCATGTCCCCTCCACCATCCACTATAGGACTTCCACCATCTCCATGGAACTTCTCATGTCCCTTCCATCATCCACTATAGGACTTCCACCATCTCCATGGAACTTCCCATGTCCCTTCCATCATCCACTATAGGACTTCCACCATCGCCATGGAACTTCCCATGTCCCTTCCATCATCCACTATAGGACTTCCACCATCTCCATGGAACTTCCCATGTCCCTTCCATCATCCACTATAGGACTTCCACCATCTCCATGGAACTTCCCATGTCCCCTCCACCATCCACTATAGGACTTCCACCATCGCCATGGAACTTCCCATGTCCCTTCCATCATCCACTATAGGACTTCCACCATCTCCATGGAACTTCCCATGTCCCCTCCACCATCTCCATGGAACTTCCCATGTCCCTTCCATCATCCACTATAGGACTTCCATCAATCCAATCAGGACTTCCCTCAGTCCCTACCATCATTCCTTTACGGACATCCCCAAACCACTTCCACCACCCCCAATGGGACTTCCCCTAGTCCCTTCCATAATCCTGATTGGGACTTTCCCCAGTTATTTCCACTAACCCCCCTTGGAACTCCCCAAGTCTGTTTGGGATTTCTTGAAGCCACTTCCACCATCCTTTTGTGACTACCTAAAGTCCCTCACACAATAACCCTTTGGAACACCCCACTATCACCATTGGGACATCCACTGTATCATCCCTAATCCTGATTGGGACTTCAACTAGTCACTTCCACTATCCCCGAATGGGACTTCCCAAGTCATATCTCCTATTCTCTTTGTGACTTCCCTCAGTCTGTTCCAACATACCCTTCGTGACTTCTCCCAGTCAATTCCAACATCCCCTTCATGACTTCTCCTAGTCACTTCTAACATCCCCCTCTTGACTTCTCCCAGTCACTTCCAACATCCCATTTGGGACTTCTCCCAGTCACTTCCAACATTCACTTTGGGTCTTCTACCAAACAGTTTCTTCTATTTCTATGAAAATTCTCCATTACAGGGTTTCCTCTGGGTCAATTTTAGTTTGCGCCAGCAAATTCGCCAATCAGAAAAAGTTTGCGCCAATGGCTCCAATCTTGGAGCCAGCAGTGTATAGTGCCATATTCAATCGGACATCTGGTATGTGCTGATGTTAAACAAGTTGTCAACTTGTGTGCATGTACTACTGTTAATTACTTGTACTTCTGCTGTAGTTGTCTACATGTACTTATGAATAAATAAATAAATACTGTGTAACTTATTACGTACCAATCATAAAAAATCAAATTTGGAAAATGCACTAAGACTAACTAGGCATATTATTGCACCCACTACGTTCTAAATTCGCGTTTTGATACAGTTTTACGTTTGTAGGGACTATTAGTCATATCACTAAACTGAAGGTGTTTCAGTACTTTCATGGTTGGAAATTGTCTGGGCCGAATCATATTCTGGGGTTTCAGGATTAGCAGAATTATTCTGCTTGGAAACTAAACCTATTTCAGTGGGCATTTCCCGACATATGACGTACTTACTTATCTGTATCATCTGAACGCTTTTCGTTGTACATAATTGTAACAAGTAAAAGCGTCTCGTCAATGAACAAGTACTCGGTGATCTTGTACATTTTATCCCTGCAGAAAGGTCCATATAATCTGCTGTCAAAATATTGTTGCGTCACAGAAAACGCATTCAATGATTCTCATTGCGTCTCTGGCCATTTCATTGCATCAAAACAGAAATATCTGTGCTAATCAGTTGTAAGATTAAAGACCGCCATTTAATCCAATTATCCGTAATTAAAATGTCACCAACTTCTCAACACCCCATGCAATCAAGTGCCAAACAGCTGATTTCCAATAAACAAACGCTTGTCATCATCGCACGCGTGACCGCACACGCGACCTTCACTTTCATGGATTTTCGGCCGATTATGTTTCTTGAAAAATGTTATTTTGCCGATATTTATGGCATGCGCCAAGGATTTTCGCCAACTGAAATTTTTTGGAGCCAGATTTAATTTTTATGCGCATTTGGCGACCGACAGCGGGAACCCTGCATTATACCTATTGGGACTTCCCTCAGTCACTTCCACATACCTTTCCTGATTTAACAAAGGCTGCAGCAACTCTCCTATTTCTGCCAGCATAACATGTCGTGACAAGATCTGCTACGCCACAACTTTCTAAGAACGTTCCCTGTGTTGTTCCTATCAGAAATTATAGCAACAAATGATCAATATGTATGACACAAAGAATGCTGGCTTTCTTATAAACTTTATATATTTTACAAGCATGAGCACTACTCACAAAGGCAACTCTGGTTCGATCCTCGGACAGGAAAGTATGTGAGATGGTAAAGTGGTCGCCAGATCAAACAGGTGGGTTTTCACCAGGTACTCTGGTTTCCACCCACACTAACGACCACATTTACGCATTCATCCGCATCACTGAGAGTGGAAGTCGTGATAGCGCATTTGTAGCGAGTTCGCATCATGTACGAAAGGCCCCGAGTTCGCGCCAAGTTGTAGCCATTATGATTGTGCCCTTAGGCAAGGCAAATAAATTCCACATTGCCTCTCTCTAAATCTGCAATTTCGCAAAAATATATTTATGAGAGTGATTACTATAAGTTGTTAAAGCTTATTCCACAATAGCAAAAGAAATAACGTTTGTACTTATATTCAACTTAACCCATTCAACACCAAGTAACATGGACTGGTGCATGATATTCTTAGACCAATAAATTAATAAGAACATTACATTTGGACCAGTTCATTCATTTATCAAAATGAATAATTTTGTCTAAAAATAGTAACATTACTGGCAAAAAGTGCAGATCCTGATGAGACGGCTCATCACGAGCCGACTCATCTGGATCTACACTTTTTGTAAGCCTATTTAGAGGTCTGTGGTGTTGAAAGGGTTAAGATATAGATTCAACTTACCATTCCAGAACACTTCACAGAATTTGACCATTTCCATAAGGCCCAGACGAATTACAGCCGCTTTAGTATTATCACCGTACCCTAAACCATCTACAAACCCTGCTCCTGTTGCTACAATGTTCTGTTGATAAAGAAAGAATTGAGAGACACTCCGTGATCCAATATAAATCTAATGATGAAGATTTTTTTAAGTGAATTTGGTCAATATTTGGTTGAACACGAGCACTTTTGGAGACTCAAGCCAGTATGGGGATATTATACACGATCAAAATACAATTAAATTCCATTTAATCCATTTTCAAGATACTGTCTCAGACAGACAGGCAACGCCAAAACAATATCTTTCCACCTTCGGCAAGCGATAACAACATGGCACACATCGCCATCTTGGATTTCAGTTGCCCAATTAATTAGTCAAATTGTGAAATTGTCAAAGAGCTGAAAATAGCTAAATTTCAAAGAAGGCTATAAAATAGCTATGCTATAAAATCTCTAAAATCCAAAACGGAACGACTTTCGCTTTATTGAGCTACTAGTTTCCTAAATTTGATCAATATGGACTAAGCAGAATGGAGAAAAAGTCTAGGGTGAAATAGGGGGTGGTGGAGGGTTGGGGGATTGTCTAAATTTTGGGGGGAAAACTTCATAAATTAAAAAAAAAAATTGTGAGGGAAATTTGTCTGTATAGATATATTGAAAGGATAAAATCACGAACTCTACTAGTCGCCGTGATGATACAATAAATACATCTACTAGTCGCTGTGATGATACAATAAGTACATCAGCTGACTTGATCAAGTAGAAGAATGTTTACATTCTAAGATACTTCATCGGAATGATTTCATCCAAGCTGACACGAAGATGTACATTTTTTTAGAAATCTATACTGAGAATATTACTGATATTCAATTTAGTTCTATTTGTTGTTTTACGGCGTTTCAACACTATCATGGTGATTTGGAATACTGAGCTACTCGGGTGCTACACCCCATTCTTGTTGATTAGGCCATCTGATTCTATTGCATACCCGTGCAACAATCTGAAAGACATATAGCGATGGGAAATACCCGTACTAGGAAGTAATTGAGCTCGGAATTCAGATCAAACAAACAACATATGTTTGTGTTTTTTTGGTTATAAAATCATATGGCGACACACCAGCTATTATTGGTGGAGGAAGATCCTGGGTCTCCGAGCAGTATTTCAGTCACGGATGGGTATGCGGGTATAACCACCAACGATCCGCAAGTCGGCTGGATAGCTTCTTCACGTGAAAGAATTCGTCACCCCCACTGGGATTCGAACTTACAGCACGGTGAGGGATTTAAAGTCAACGGCATTAACAACTCGGATACCCCAGAACCAACGATGACAAATTGGTCATCTTGACACTTTCCCTCATAGAAGCACCTCATGACACCATTACCAATACAACATATAGTGACAATGTAGTAGCCAAACCAATGTTCATAATAAAGGCCAGAATCTCATGTAGTTCCAGTAATATCTATGGAGGTGGGATAGTTATGGCAACTACTTATCCACTGCATGATAGCTAAATGGCTGTCGTTTGTATGGAGATATAATAGTATATTAACCTAAATCTCTATGAAGGAAAGGGTTAAATTGCTGTCGTTTGTATGGAGATATAATAGTATATTAACCTAAATCTCTATGTAGGAAAGGGTTAACATTCTTTATATGTGAACGGAATGTCAGGGGAGGTAACTCTATTATGAAGGAAAGGGTGGAAGTCGTGATAGCTCAGTGGTAGCGCGTTCGCTTCACGTGCGAAAGGCCCGGAGTTCGAGCCCTGCTGGAGCCGTTACGATTGTGTCCTTAGGCAAGGCATTTAAATTCCACATGCCTCTTCTCTCTCCCTCGTGGCGATGGATTCCATCACGAATGAGGTCTCGAGAGTGATTAATATAAGTTATAAGAACTTGTTTCGCAATCGAGCTAAAATAAATTTGTATAAACTAAAGGGTTAATCACGGGGCAGTTGAGCCACACTTTATTTACTGAATTTAGATCCATACCACATGACAAAGTGACTATTCAGTGGGGGAAGGACAAGGGCGACTCTCCAAGCATTGTTTCAGACATAAGCTGCTAGCAGGTGCAGTGACTAGGTAGAATCACTGAACTCCTGCAAGCCAACTTCATAGCTTAGTTTATACAAATTTATTTTAGTTCGATTGCGAAACAAGTTCTTACAACTTATATTAATCACTCTCGAGACCTCATTCCTGATGGAATCAATCGCCACGAGGGAGAGAGAAGAGGCAACGTGGAAATTAAATGCCTTGCCTAAGGGCACAATCGTAACGGCTCCAGCGGGGCTCAAACTCCGGACCTTTCGCACCTGGAGTAAACGAGCATCCACTGCGCTATAACGACTTCCACTTGATAGCTTAGAAATTTTAATTTATAGAAGTGGCTGAGGGTCGAGGGCATCTCACATGCACCTTACAATAATGTACATATACAGTCAAACCTGTGTTAAAGCGACACTACATCAGTGAAAACACAAATATCTACACAATGTATCTTCCTATTATATAAATGGTATAATTCCAAATATTTGCCTCAAATACTGAGTATTTCAACTAATAAACAAACGTCGTATACGCGGTTTGTTAACATAACAAAATAATGTAAACATCCATGCGTAATACAACTAATGTATCCTGAATAACACGATTTATGGTACAGATTTACCGTTATATCTCACATGTGTGCCTATTTATTTGTAATTATTATCTCAAATAAAGAAAATAAATTATCTCTAAACGACATTATCTCGCGATTAGTATTGACTCCGATGACAAACAAACTTCAATTCAGGAGCATGGATGACCTTTATAGGAAATCTCTGTATTCGGAAGAATTTGTAGTAACAATACATTTATACGTGAACAAATGTAATGTCGCTTTAATAGTCGCCTCTATTAAGCAGCCAGTTCCCAGACTCCCAAACTGGCATTTTATTACATATCCAACCTCTGTTGAGCATCCACCTGTATAAGTAGCCACTACTTGTGTTTCTATTGACTGGTTACTTATGACAGGCTTGACTGTATTGCAATAAGCTATGATACCTTTAATGCTCCGCACAATTCTACTGTATTCTCATCATTGCAGACTACAATACGGAAATAATCAGTCTGGAATAGCTTCTTTAATAACAAGCCGTTCTCACGATCCTTAAGACCTGAAATAGACGAAGAGCTGAGCACAATCTTGCACAGAACACAGTCTGTAAGCTATAAAACCTTTCTCCAATCTCAAGCTCTTTCACTGGTTCGAGTCCAAGATAAACCTCAGACTTAATGAATCATAGTTGCAGATTATAAAATTGTTATCCAATCTCAAACTCAAGCTCTCTGATTGGTTGAGTACAGGACATATCTCAGATATCAAACCCGAAGTAATTTGATTGGTGGATACTGAGATTTACACTCAGCTGAACCAACCAGATGCTTGAAACGGAGTTTCAGATTGGAGGAGAGCTTTATAACTGCAATCATATCACCTGAGCTTGAGCTTAATATTTGAGAAAAGTATTATAACCTCCAACCTAGGAAGACTGAACCAAGAGCGAGTATGTTAAAGCCCCATATTGAATTTAATATATATTTGCTGCACAATGAGATATTCTAAGGAACGGATGACTCCAAATCAGGATTATGGTAGAAGACCACGGAGGGTAGACCATGGATGGAAGACCACGGAGGGTAGAAGACCATGGAGGGTAGAAGACCATGGATGGTAGACCATGGATGGTAGAAGACCATGGAGGGAAGAAGACCATGGATGGTAGACCATGGATGGAAGACCATGGATGGTAGAAGACCACGGATGGTAGACCATGGATGGTAGAAGACCACGGATGCTAGAACATGGATGTAGAAGACCACGGATGCTAGAACATGGATGTAGAAGACCACGGAGGGTAGAAGACCACGGATGGTAGACCATGGATGGCAGACCATGGATGGTAGACCACGGATGCTAGAACATGGATGGTAGAAGACCACGGATGCTAGAACATGGATGTAGAAGACCACGGAGGAAGAAGACCACGGATGGTAGACCATGGATGGTAGACCACGGATGCTAGAACATGGATGTAGAAGACCACGGAGGGTAGAAGACCACGGATGGTAGACCATGGATGGTAGACCATGGATGGTAGACCACGGATGGTAGACCATGGATGGTAGAAGACCACGGATGCTAGAACATGGATGTAGAAGACCACGGATGCTAGAACATGGATGTAGAAGACCACGGAGGGTAGAAGACCACGGAGGGTAGACCACGGATGCTAGAACATGGATGGTAGAAGACCACGGATGCTAGAACATGGATGTAGAAGACCACGGAGGGAAGAAGACCATGGATGGTAGACCATGGATGGTAGACCATGGACACGGAGGGAAGAAGACAACAGATGGTAGAAGACCCCCACGGATGGTAGAAGATCAGATGGTAGAAGATCACAGATGGTAGACCACGGATGGTTAGAAGATCACGGATGGTAGAAGATCACGATGGAAAGACCACAGATGGTAGAAGACCACGGATGGTAGAAGATCACGGATGGTAGAAGACCACGGATGGTAGAAGACCACGGATGGTAGACCACGGATGGTAGAAGATCACAGATGGTAGACGACCACGGATGGTAGAAGATCACGGATGGTAGAAGACCACGGATGGTAGAAGATCACGGATGGTAGAAGATCACGGATGGTAGAAGACCACAGATGGTAGAAGACCACGGATGGTAGAAGACCACGGATGGTAGAAGATCACGGATGGTAGAAGATCACAGATGGTAGACGACCACGGATGGTAGAAGATCACGGATGGTAGAAGTATGGTATATGGTCTTTCAGGAACATGCGGGCACAAAGGTAGAACCACGGTAAACCTCCCACTAGTCAGCTGGATAGCTTCCTCACTTGAAGGAAGTTGACAACCCCAGTGAGATTCGAACCTGCAGTGGTGTGGGGCAAGTGTTTTGAAGTAAACGACTGTAACCACTCAACCCAACTATTAATATTAAGTTTATATCTCATCGACACCAGATGCCCATATGACATTGTTAGTTTATAGTGTAGTTAGTTTAATCATATTTTGTATTGCATTCATTCTATATGTACAAAACAAATAAACACACACTGTATAATTATGCATAGTATATACGATTTATGTCATTGTTTTGCACAAGAATTGTCAATAAATGTTAAAGCAAATGGGTTGTAGTTTATAGAGTAGATGGGTATGTACACAAATAACACATACACGTGACGGCGACCTCATTTCAATAGTAAATAATCTCATTAGCGCAGTACACGACTATTCCATCAAGGGACAACTCCACCACTGCAGATTGTAACAAAGTCCTCAGATAAAATATTGCTTACATCTCATTAGCGCAAGTTCATAAAGCTAGAGCACTTCAAAGTGACATTTGAGCTGCTCTATAGAAAGGCTCTAAAGGGGAATATTTCGTGGATGTTTTATTTTCCCTATATTTTCATTAAAGGAACATTGACGAATTCAAATCATCTGCAAATATTGCAGGAGAAAAGAAGTGACAATGCAAAGAGCTTGAGTTTCTCTTACCCTCCCTTGGCACACAGCATACGGGAAGATAGCCGATGCTGAAGCACATGGGTACAGAGCAGCAGGTAAAGAATATGGCATATTAATGATTTAGTGGTCATACACCAAGCGTCATTATCATAATTTAGTGGTCATACACCAAGTCGATATAACGATTTAGTGGTCATACACCAAGTCATTATCACGATTTAGTGGTCATACATCAAGAGTCATCATCACGATTTAGTGGTCATACACCAAGAGTCATTATCACGATTTAGTGGTCATACATCAAGTCATTATCACGATTTAGTGGTCATACATCAAGTCATTATCACGATTTAGTGGTCATACATCAAGAGTCATTATCACGATTTAGTGGTCATACACCAAGTCATTATCATGATTTAGTGGTCATACACCAAGTCATTATCATGATTTAGTGGTCATACATCAAGTCATTATCACGATTTAGTGGTCATACATCAAGTCATTATCACGATTTAGTGGTCATACATCAAGTCATTATCACGATTTAGTGGTCATACACCAAGTCATTATCATGATTTAGTGGTCATACACCAAGAGTCATTATCATGATTTTGTAGCACTCGCAAGATGAGTTTAAATATTTGTTTTTTTTCACGAGATTTGTTCATTTTCTTCACTTGAAGATCATGTGCGTTTTATACAGCAAATAAGCTTTTCCCCCTGGAATTTCTCTGGGTTTTTTTTAAAACTGCATCTTATACTCTCGTGCGACCTATATACAAACAATTACGATAACCTGACACAAATGATAATTTCTTGGCGACTTAAAATGCGGCAGCAGTAAGACCTAACCATGAACATAAACGCCAGTTTGGCAAAACCAAAAACCTATATACCTATGGTTGCTTCACAGTAGTTTTCAGCAGCAACTTCGTTAGCAATGTTGGCTCCCATTAAAACTGCACAGGGTATCTTCAATGTATTCTCTACTTCGGAAGATATAAGTGCTATACCACCACCTTCTTTTAATGTGAAACCCTGAAATGAAATAAGGTCATGGAAAAATGGTTACACAGTGAGATAAATATGTACTTTTATTTTTTAGACTATTTCTTTTCAGCGGCAAGGTAGAACACATGCAAAGCAGTGAGAAATCAAAATTAATGTGTTATTCCACGGCTTTCAACTAGTCGAATAACACATTTTATTGCACTGATATTTTCATCCGTATTTAAAATATTGATATATTTCTAGGCTAATTTCGCTGACAGAGCTGACATGGTTCAATAGCATTCCGTTGAGTGTATCGGTAAGCTGATGCAACTGTCACGTGACTGGCCCAGCAGACGAATATAAGCAAGCAAATCATTGGGAGAATATTTCCACCGAAACTGACACGGTGTATGATCAATTCAGGTAGCTATCCGAATTTAAAAAATCTACACTAACCCGAAAAATAGTTTCTATAACATTTCTGACCAGTAAGTGTTTTTATTCAATGATGTACTATATCAAAATAAGATATTCAACAAGTTATGGTGGATAAATAAAAACAAGTATGCCATGCATAGGTGCCTTGAAGTCTTCAGTTCCCCATATAAACGGGTGCCGACCGACACCGTTGCGATAGCTGTATTGAGCAGCAAAGTCAAGTGATGAGGCTAAAACTGTCAACAATAGTGTTTTGAAAGTTGGTTTCACAACTTAAAAATAATAATATACGGCAAGTGTAATTAACATTTTACACGGGTCACTATATGTGGGATTTACGCCGAGCATAGGTTCCACCACTCTACTTGTTGCCATCCCTACAATAAATCAACAACACCACCTCTTTGGCTGGAAAATCAAGCCATACACTGTCTATACACTGTGAATTGAACAAAACTGAGTCAGAAATGAACATGCAAAAGACTCCACAAGTATTTCCCTTCATTTGACTCTAAATATTTGCTTACAGAAAGACAAACAGGACTGGATCTAAAGGGCGATTGGAAGAATAGTCTCCATGAGCTGCCTCACTTCTCCATACAGGGCTGGAGCTAGATGGGAGATATAGTCTCCATGAGCTGCCTCACTTCTCCATACAGGGCTGGAGCTAGAGGGGAGATATAGTCTCCATGAGCTGCCTCACTTCTCCATACAGGGCTGGAGCTAGAGGGGAGATATAGTCTCCATGAGCTGCCTCACTTCTCCATACAGGGCTAGGGTTAGAGGGGAGATATAGTATCCATGAGCTCCCTCACTTCTCCATACAGCGGGGGATATAGTCTCCAGACTGCCCACTTCCATACAGGGCTGGGCTAGAGGGGAGATATAGTCTCCATGAGCTCCACTGCCTCACTTCTCCATACAGGGCTGGAGCTAGAGGGGATAGTCTCCATGAGCTTCCTCACTTCTCCATACAGGGCGGGGGATATAGTCTCCATGAGCTGCCTCACTTCTCCATACAGGGCTGGGGTTAGGGGGGATATAGTCTCCATGAGCTTCCTCACTTCCCATACAGGGCGGGGATATAGTCTCCATGAGCTCCTCTTCTCCATACAGGGGGGCGGGGGGGATATAGTCTCCATGAGCTGCCTCACTTCTCCATACAGGGCTGGGGTTAGAGGGGAGATATAGTCTCCATGAGCTTCCCACCCACACGTGTCTCAACCTCACTTCTCCATACAGGGCGGGGGATATAGTCTCCATGAGCTGCCTCACTTCTCCATACAGGGCTGGGGTTAGAGGGGAGATATAGTCTCCATGAGCTTCCTCACTTCTCCATACAGGGCGGGGGATATAGTCTCCATGAGCTGCCTCACTTCTCCATACAGGGCTGGAGCTAGAGGGGGATATAGTCTCCATGAGCTTCCTCACTTACAGGGCTGGTGCTAGATGGGGATATAGTCTCCATGAGCTTCCTCACTTCTCCATACAGGGCTGGAGCTAGAGGGGAGATATAGTCTCCATGTCCGTACTCACTTCGTCCTATTCGATGCTCATGGTGAGAAGTTTCTTATTAGAATTAATATAGAGTCTTGGTGGAGTCCACAAACGTCACCTTTGGGTATCCTAATCTGCCTAATTGACTGTCCGATTAGCGCAGTGGTTAGCGCGCTCGCTTCTCACCAATGCAACCTAGGTTCGATCCTCGGACCGGGAAGTATGTGAGATGGTACGGTGGTCGCCAGATCGGACAGGTGGGTTTTCTCCGGGTACTCCGGTTTCCTCCCACACGAATGACCACATTTACACTTTCATCCTCCCAAACGAGAGTGATTAACATAAGTTGTTAAAACTTATGTCGCAATCATTGTAAAATAAATAAAGTTTAATCTGCCCCCTAATATGAAGGTCTAACTGTAGCCATGAAAGAACCAAGTGTGAATAAAACCCTATAAAGATAGAATATGTTGATACCAGAAACAAGAATGACACATGATTCCAAATAGCTCATCCAGGTCTAATGATGTAAACAATGAGCTTAAGAACTGCATAATGGAGTTTCCACTAACCGAGGGTCTTACCTTACTCAGTGATACATCTATAGCTAACCGAGGCCGTCTTACCTTAATCAATGATACACCTGAAGCTAACCGAGATCGTCTTACCTTAATCAATGATACACCTGTAGCTAACCGAGGCCGTCTTACCTTAATCAATGATACACCTGAAGCTAACCGAGGCCGTCTTACCTTAATCAAGGATACACCTAAAGCTGTTGTTTTAACGCTCCCTACAAGTTGTTGACAGACTTTGGGCAAGAACTGGTGGGGTATAACAAATATGTAAATGTCTGCATCTTGTGCTGCCTCAACAAGATTAGCAACAGCAACCTGAAACATGACAAAGTGCGAACATTATAAGATATGCAAAGATAATAGGCATTGAAACATGACAAAGTGTGAACATCATAAGGTATGCAAAGATAATAGGCATTGAAACATGACAAAGTGCGAACATCATAAGATATGCAAAGATAATAGGCATTGAAACATGACAAAGTGCGAACATCATAAGATATGCAAAGATAATAGGCATTGAAACATGACAAAGTGCGAACATCATAAGGTATGCAAAGATAATAGGCATTGAAACATGACAAAGTGCGAACATCATAAGGTATGCAAAGATAATAGGCATTGAAACATGACAAAGTGTGAACATCATAAGGTATGCAAAGATAATAGGCATTGTAGTCTGTCCTGTCCTGCCTATCCGATGATCTCGTGTTTATATACATGTACAAGTAAATACATTTAAAATGATCATCATGATGGAATGCATCACGATGATGGACAGAGAAGAGGCAATGAGGACACCGAAGCCACTATAACATGGAGGCTCCACTTATTTTGCTATCTCAGGCAATAGCAGAAGCACACTGGTCAATTAACTGACATACCTACGTCATTATTCTAAATAGCGACAGGCAGTTTACATTACAACACCTTTCCTGGGCAGGCTCCAGCTGTTAACCAGTACTTGGTGCACCAACCTCCATAAGAAACTGCCAACTTATTCATATAAAGAGACACAGTCTGAGTGGGGCCTTGGACCTGTGACCATCAGTGATGACTACTTTTAATCTGAATGAACGATTTTATTTAATGGAGGGAAAACAAAAATTGAATATGAAGTATTCAATTGGTTGATGCTAATATCCAATCATGTTTCCATTTTCCATTACAAATTCAAATAAAGACCAATCAAATTTATCACAACTTTATTGTTTACAAACAATATATCAAAGGAATAAAGTTAAACACATCCATACTACTGTCTGCTACTCACCAATTATACCCAGTACAAAGTGCGATTTTAACAACACAGATGCTGGCAATTGATGACGACTTTTGCGGAAGTCGTAGTAGCAGTGGATGCGCGTTCGCTTCAGGAGCGAAAGGTCCGGCGTTCGAGCCCCGGATTACGTTTGTGCCCTTAGGCATGGCATTTAAATTCCACGTTGCCACTTCTCTCTGCCTCGTGATGATGGATTCCATCAGGAATGAGGTCTCGAGAGTGATTAATATAAGTTGTAAGAACTTGTTTTGCAATCGAGCTAAACTAAATTTGTATAAACTAATTGATGAACAATGGAATGTTGTCACTTTTATGGCAGTACACAGGATCATCCTTTGACTGGCTTCCTTTCATAATTAGCATGTCCGGTATAGAGGTCATTTTATGTTAAAAATAAACAAATATTTCGAAATATTACCAAAATTCGTCTGGTTTCTAGAATAAATGGGTTTTTATTACAATGGCATAAGGGGAAATGCAAAAATTTCTGGTTTGGAGGGGATTCCTGATTAGAGGGGTCCGGATTAGGAGGGTTTTACTGTACAACATTATATGATAGTTTATGGCCCAGGAGATATTGGACTGTGGATATACTCATTGCTTGTCTATGATCTACACCGATCATTATCAACACATACCACATTTTCTGGCAGTTTATGGCCTGGAAGATACTTGACGTTCTCATGGTCTGTGTTTATGATTTCTGTGAGTTTTCTACCATTAATGTCCTCCTCAAACACCCACATCCTCACTTCATGATGAAATACATCACTATCCTTCACATTATTCCCTACCAACCTGGCAATAGCTGAACCCCTGAAAACAAAGTCAAATTCTGTATCAATTTCGGTTACATCACTCTTTCCTGAACCAGTGAAAACAAGGTCAAATTCTGTATCAATTTCGGTTACTCTTTCCTGAACCAGTGAAAACAAAGTCAAATTCTGTATCAATTTCGGTTACATCACTCTTTCCTGAATCAGTGAAAACAAAGTCAAATTCTGTATCAATTTCACAGACATCACTCTTTCCTGAACCAGTGAAAACAAAGTCAAATTCTGTATCAATTTCGGTGACAGCATTATTTCCTGAACAACTGAAAACATGGCCAAATAATTCAGCTGTTATTGGTGATGGAAGACATCAGATGTCCATCTGAGCAGTATTTCACGGACCAGGTCCTAGTTGTGGGAAAACCACAGATTTTGTGCAAGCCAACTGGTTTGCTTTATCACATGAATGAATTTGACACTCAAGTGTGATTAAAACATTCTGCGGTGATAACGTTTTGTATTACTCAAATGGTGAAACCCAAAGTGCCCGCTTGGTCTGCGAGCTCACAATGCAACTAATACTCGGCCTCCTTTTCATGCCACACTTGCCTTTGTTGATGCTCTAAAATAATCCCAAATGTCGCTAATAGAACTTATTTAATTAACCCTTTCCTTATAGAGATTTAGGTTAATATAATATTATATCTCCATACAAATGACAGCCATTTAGCTATCAGGCAGTGGATAAGTACTTGCCATATCTATCCCACCTGCATAGATATTACTGGGGCTACATGCGATTCTGGCCTTAATTATGAACTTTGGTTTTATTACTACATTGTCAATGTATGTCATATTGGTAATGGCGTCAAAGAGGTGTTTCTATGGGGGAAAGGGTTAAGATTGTAAAAGATGCATGGTGAAAGTGCTTTACTTTATTTTCCGAATATTTGATTTGGGTCAGCATCTAACACAGCTTAGAGGACATACCTTGTATACATGTAATAGAATACCACATAGGTTAGTAAAAATATTTCATAGTTATTGTATATTGATTATTTACTTCATTTCAATTTACAATATTGCATGCTTGACCAACCTTATATCACTTGATAACAGAGAGGATTAAATCTGTCTACTATATTTTATCAATGATAAGATTTTATTAGGAAAATATGAAAGTCTGCCCCACAGGTCTGTGGAACCTGGTTTTTTTGTTAATATTATAAATGAATTTGTTTCAAATAATCATAACCGGATTTTTTTATTTATCTCATTCGAATTGCAAAAATCACAATTTTGTTATTTATCCTGATGGCCGTATTACATAATGACGTGACATCTATACATGTAGATATTTGTTAACAGAGTGGTGATTTTGACAACAGGAGTTGGTCACAAGATTTTTAAGATTGAATAGTGTTCTGTATATATGTACCGGTACATGTGTAATATAAGTGAAGGACATCCCTGCAGGTATGAATTGAACAAATTTGGCCTATACTTTATGCATATCCGGGGCTAGTATTGTATACATGTTTATGAAACACATTATTTTACTAAGATATACCTTGGTCCGATCATTTAGTAATAATAATTATAATTAATCAAGTTTATTTTGCACTCATAAGTACTTGAAACGTCTCCATCATACAATGTAACACCCTTTGACTGCCGAGTAAATAAAATTACATTTGCAAACAACATAGATCCTGATCAGATGTGGTGATCATCTATGTTGTTTGTAAATGTGATTTTATTTACTTAGCAGGCAAAGGGTTAACAGCTCTGAACTTCAAACACATTCACAGTCACTAGACAGCTGCCAGGTCCGCCTCCGTGGTCGAGTGGTTACGGTCTCTGACTTGTATACCACTGTATATCATCACTGATGGTCATGGGCATGAGCCCCGCTCAGACCGTGGCATGTCTCTTTATATGACAAAGATGGCAGTTTCTTACAGAGGTTGGTGCACAAAGTACTGGTTAACCGCTAGAGCACGCCAAGGTAAGGTGTCGTTAGGTAAACAACCCATTGCTAAAATGTGCAACCGGTAGCGACATTAAATAAACTTAAATAAAAAAAACACAGATGCCAGTAATTTATTAAAAATGCATTACATAACCAAGTCATGTTTCACATTGGAGGGGTAGCTCAGTGGTCCAATGTTTAACCAAGTCAGCAGAGGTCAATCTGGCCAACTTTTATTCTGCCACCCAATTCAGTAAAATTCCCGAGAGTCAATCGAGAGCCAAACAGTTCAGCTAATTGGCCTTTTGTTAGTGTTGTACATTTTACTAATTACAGTGTATGTGCACAAATACCAAACTAACAAACAAACTAACGAGAAACAATATGTCAGTGTTTAGAGAAATGGTAACATTTATATTGTTTTGTGTTTCCCAAATATCATCATAATATTATACAAATACCCACCTAAAAAAAGCTGACACTCTACAGTGTAGATAATAAACTAATGTCGTACATGTGTACCTATCTAAAAGATAACATGTACGTGTGTGAAGTATTGTGGTACATTACAAAGTCCCCAACTACCAATATTGTAAATCAGTCCATGCATACATGTGCAAGTTACAGTGGACACGGCTAACCGTGCTATGTTTTACATAGTTAAAGAACAAATAAAATATGTTGACCCTATCAGTCCACATGTATGTGTCCCAAAACATAAAAGGAAAGTAAAAGTATTTACAAAATTGTTTCTACATGTAAGTTAATCTGCAATATTACCGGTACTCAACTTTAAACAAACTTCTAATTAATGTTTGTTTGTCACATTTATTTATCGTCGCTACCGGTTGCCCATATGAGCGACGCCTCCTAAAGAGATTAGTCACTTTAGATTTTGGGGGATAGTGCATGATACAGACAGAGACCCATTCCAGAGTCTCCTCTGGTTCTTTTAGGTGCACAGTGTAAAGCACCGACACGAGACCTCGGTTTAACGTCCCATCTGAAAAACTGTTAATTTTATTAGGGTCGGGCGGGGGATCGAACCTGCGATCCCTGGATTACAAGTCCAGCGTGTTACCACTGGACTACAGATCCGTCTGTAATTAATGTTGGGTAAAATAAAGGCTTTAAATACATGTAGTTCAAATAAATGTAGCAGCCAACAATTCATGTGTTTTTCTTAACCCATTTCATTCTGGATACCATTCAAACAGTATTTGCAAAGAACATAGAGCCAGATCAGCCACCATGGAACGTGACGTCTGATCAGGCTCTATGCTGTTTGCTATTCAGATGATCTTGCTAAGACACTTGGCTATGTAGCAAACAGCATAGATCCTGATCAGCACGCAGCGTCACGCTGCGGCTGATCTGGATCTATGTTGTTTGCAAAAGCCTTTAAATGTATCCAGAATGAAATGGGTTAATTGTAAGTGAAAAATCTGGAAATTGGAAATATGCCATACAATTTCATTAGAATCGTGTCCTAGTGCCACAGTTCTAATGATGGATGTCCGATTAGCACAGTGGTTAGCGCGCTCGCTCGCTTCTCACCAATGCAACCTGGGTTCGATCATCGAATAAAAGTTTTTGAACATTTCAATGTTAAATCAGGGCCATGTAAATAATCACAATGCTGTGAATATATACATGTAAATATCACTGTCAAATGAAGCATGTATAGTTGTGTCAAATACCATCAGGGGGTTTGCATCTCTCAGGGTTCATTCTAGGTCAGAATTTTTGGGAGAAGTGAGAAAGCGCGTGATCGCTTCCTTAAATGGTGTTCTTTAATAAACTTCTGCAAATTAGGGTTAAAATGCACAGTACAACTATAGGGTATACAGTACAACTATAGGGTATACAGTACAACTATAGGGTATACAGTACAACTATAGGGTATACAGTACAACTATAGGGTATACAGTACAACTATAGGGTAACAGTACAACTATAGGGTACAACTATAGGGTATACAGTACAACTATAGGGTATACAGTACAACTATAGGGTATACAGTACAACTATAGGGTATACAGTACAACTATAGGGTAACAGTACAACTATAGGGTATACAGTACAACTATAGGGTATACAGTACAACTATAGGGTACACAGTACAACTATAGGGTATACAGTACAACTATAGGGTATACAGTACAACTATAGGGTATACAGTACAACTATAGGGTATACAGTACAACTATAGGGTATACAGTACAACTATAGGGTATACAGTACAACTATAGGGTATACAGTACAACTATAGGGTATACAGTACAACTATAGGGTAACAGTACAACTATAGGGTAACAGTACAACTATAGGGTATACAGTACAACTATAGGGTATACAGTACAACTATAGGGTATACAGTACAACTATAGGGTATACAGTACAACTATAGGGTATACAGTACAACTATAGGGTATACAGTACAACTATAGGGTACACAGTACAACTATAGGGTATACAGTACAACTATAGGGTATACAGTACAACTATAGGGTATACAGTACAACTATAGGGTATACAGTACAACTATAGGGTATACAGTACAACTATAGGGTATACAGTACAACTATAGGGTGCACAGTACAACTATAGGGTATACAGTACAACTATAGGGTACACAGTACAACTATAGGGTACACAGTACAACTATAGAGTACAACTATAGGGTATACAGTACAACTATAGGGTATACAGTACAACTATAGGGTACACAGTACAACTATAGGGTATACAGTACAACTATAGGGTACACAGTACAACTATAGGGTACACAGTACAACTATAGGGTATACAGTACAACTATAGGGTACACAGTACAACTATAGGGTATACAGTACAACTATAGGGTATACAGTACAACTATAGGGTACACAGTACAACTATAGGGTATACAGTACAACTATAGGGTATACAGTACAACTATAGGGTATACAGTACAACTATAGGGTATACAGTACAACTATAGGGTATACAGTACAACTATAGGGTATACAGTACAACTATAGGGTATACAGTACAACTATAGGGTATACAGTACAACTATAGGGTATACAGTACAACTATAGGGTATACAGTACAACTATAGGGTATACAGTACAACTATAGGGTATACAGTACAACTATAGGGTACACAGTACAACTATAGGGTACACAGTACAACTATAGGGTACACAGTACAACTATAGGGTACACAGTACAACTATAGGGTATACAGTACAACTATAGGGTATACAGTACAACTATAGGGTATACAGTACAACTATAGGGTATACAGTACAACTATAGGGTATACAGTACAACTATAGGGTATACAGTACAACTATAGGGTATACAGTACAACTATAGGGTACAACAGTACAACTATAGGGTATACAGTACAACTATAGGGTATACAGTACAACTATAGGGTATACAGTACAACTATAGGGTATACAGTACAACTATAGGGTATACAGTACAACTATAGGGTATACAGTACAGTACAACTATAGGGTATACAGTACAACTATAGGGTATACAGTACAACTATAGGGTATACAGTACAACTATAGGGTACACAGTACAACTATAGGGTACACAGTACAACTATAGGGTATACAGTACAACTATAGGGTACACAGTACAACTATAGGGTATACAGTACAACTATAGGGTATACAGTACAACTATAGGGTATACAGTACAACTATAGGGTATACAGTACAACTATAGGGTATACAGTACAACTATAGGGTATACAGTACAACTATAGGGTATACAGTACAACTATAGGGTATACAGTACAACTATAGGGTATAGGGTATACAGTACAACTATAGGGTATACAGTACAACTATAGGGTATACAGTACAACTATAGGGTATACAGTACAACTATAGGGTATACAGTACAACTATAGGGTATACAGTACAACTATAGGGTATACAGTACAACTATAGGGTATACAGTACAACTATAGGGTATACAGTACAACTATAGGGTATACAGTACAACTATAGGGTATACAGTACAACTATAGGGTATACAGTACAACTATAGGGTATAGGGTATACAGTACAACTATAGGGTATACAGTACAACTATAGGGTATACAGTACAACTATAGGGTACACAGTACAACTATAGGGTATACAGTACAACTATAGGGTATACAGTACAACTATAGGGTATACAGTACAACTATAGGGTATACAGCACAACTATAGGGTATACAGTACAACTATAGGGTATACAGTACAACTATAGGGTATACAGTACAACTATAGGGTACACAGTACAACTATAGGGTATACAGTACAACTATAGGGTACACCGTACAACCATAGGGTACACAGTACAACTATAGGGTATACAGTACAACTATAGGGTACACCGTACAACCATAGGGTATACAGTACAACTATAGGGTATACAGTACAACTATAGGGTACACCGTACAACCATAGGGTACACAGTACAACTATAGGGTATACAGTACAACTATAGGGTACACAGTACAACTATAGGGTATACAGTACAGTACAACTATAGGGTATACAGTACAACTATAGGGTACACAGTACAACTATAGGGTACACAGTACAACTATAGGGTACACAGTACAACTATAGGGTATACAGTACAACTATAGGGTACACAGTACAACTATAGGGTACACAGTACAACTATAGGGTACACAGTACAACTATAGGGTATACAGTACAACTATAGGGTATACAGTACAACTATAGGGTATACAGTACAACTATAGGGTACACAGTACAACTATAGGGTATACAGTACAACTATATACAGTACAACTATAGGGTACACAGTACAACTATATACAGTACAACTATAGGGTACACAGTACAACTATAGGTATAGGGTATACAGTACAACTATAGGGTATACAGTACAACTATAGGGTATACAGTACAACAATATAGGGTATACAGTACAACTATAGGGTATAGGGTATACAGTACAACTATAGGGTATACAGTACAACTATAGGGTATACAGTACAACTATAGGGTATACAGTACAACTATAGGGTATACAGTACAACTATAGGGTATACAGTACAACTATAGGGTATACAGTACAACTATAGGGTATACAGTACAACTATAGGGTACACAGTACAACTATAGGGTACACAGTACAACTATAGGGTATACAGTACAACTATAGGGTATACAGTACAACTATAGGGTATACAGTACAACTATAGGGTATACAGTACAACTATAGGGTATACAGTACAACTATAGGGTATACAGTACAACTATAGGGTATACAGTACAACTATAGGGTACACAGTACAACTATAGGGTATACAGTACAACTATAGGGTATACAGTACAACTATAGGGTATACAGTACAACTATAGGGTATACAGTACAACTATAGGGTATACAGTACAACCATTAAATACAACATTTGAATACGAGTGCTTTATAATGGGCCAGTGTATCTTACTAGACAAAATTTTGTTTGAAAATTGTAAAAACCAAACAAACAAAATATATTTTTTTTTTTTTTTTAGGGAGAAGTGGGGCTCCCAGAGGGCGAAGTCAGGGTCCCTAGGGCGACAATTTCGCCCACATCGCCCTCCCTGTCTCTCAAGAGTTCTTTCCTCTAATTTAGTATTTGTATATTTACATGTACGCCTTTCTAAACAGCAATTTACATCAGCTAGGTAAATGTAATTCTCTCAGATATAATGATTTTGTATCAATTTAATCATTTACCTTTATAAATTTATCTCGCTCTTTACACTTGTGAATGATTATCTTTGGACATGCTACACGAAAAAAAAAATTGTTGTTGTTTTGACCTCATAATATTCTAATGGATCTACCGGTACTAATTGACCTGACTTGGCATGATGGTTGCCTGTAACAGTATACATAGATTTAATCATACTGTTGACAATGAGATAAGATAATTAACACATTTTATCAACACTACCACAGGAACATTGTCTGACAATAAAGCTGTAAATAATGAAAGACACTCAGATATTATGTGTGTACCGCAGAATTAGAACGTTTATCAATACAAAAATAGTCGAGGTATTGTGCAAAACCATCAACTAAAAATGTGTTGAGTACTCGAGGTATAAAATCGCTACCCGGATTATTATCCATGGCTAATCTAAAATGATTAATCTCTTCAGGAGGCGTTGCTCATATGGGCAACCGGTAGCGACGATAAATAAATGTAAAACACATTATCCATGGCTAGTTTTGCACATAGGCAGGGATCATTCTAGAGGGTGATGTGGGTGAAATAGTCGCACTAGGGACCCTGACTTCACACTCTGGGGGCCCCACTTCTCCCATAATTTTTTTTTTACAATTTTCATACATAATTTGTTTTGTTTTTTATTTAATTTATTTACAATCTATGTGTATCTACAAGTACATAATCGAAACATTTAAATATGATAAAAAAATTGACATAGAATATTTTGTAGCTCTCATCCCTCACTTTCTCACACCAAGCATTCTCACAACCATACACACATTCATACAGCATACACACGTATCAGCAGGTACATAAGCGAATCCATACAAAATTGTGTCCAGTTAGATACACTGGCCCATTATAAAGCACTCCTATTCAAATGTTGTATTTAATGGTCATAATGTGCATTTTAACGATATTTTGTTGAAATTTATTAAATAACACCATTATCTTGCGCTTTATCACTTCTCCCAAAAATTCTGACTGAGACTGAAACCTGCATTAATTCTTACATGTGTTGGTCGTTTGTTCCTATAAACAAAGTACATAATCTAGCGTGTTTAAATCTGCAATATAAAACGACTAGAGCCGGTCTATGTTATGGCTTCT
>CM026386.1:81007932-81067748 GCA_014843695.1 Archivesica marissinica | reverse complement strand
AGTACAACTATAGGGTATACAGTACAACTATAGGGTATACAGTACAACTATAGGGTATACAGTACAACTATAGGGTATACAGTACAACTATAGGGTATACAGTACAACTATAGGGTATACAGTACAACTATAGGGTATACAGTACAACTATAGGGTATACAGTACAACTATAGGGTATACAGTACAACTATAGGGTATACAGTACAACTATAGGGTATACAGTACAACTATAGGGTATACAGTACAACTATAGGGTATACAGTACAACTATAGGGTATACAGTACAACTATAGGGTATACAGTACAACTATAGGGTATACAGTACAACTATAGGGTATACAGTACAACTATAGGGTATACAGTACAACTATAGGGTATACAGTACATTGGGTTGTACTATAGGGTATACAGTACAACTATAGGGTATACAGTACAACTATAGGGTATACAGTACAACCATTAAATACAACATTTGAATACGAGTGCTTTATAATGGGCCAGTGTATCTTACTAGACAAAATTTTGTTTGAAAATTGTAAAAACCAAACAAACAAAATATATTTTTTTTTTTTTTTTAGGGAGAAGTGGGGCTCCCAGAGGGCGAAGTCAGGGTCCCTAGGGCGACAATTTCGCCCACATCGCCCTCCCTGTCTCTCAAGAGTTCTTTCCTCTAATTTAGTATTTGTATATTTACATGTACGCCTTTCTAAACAGCAATTTACATCAGCTAGGTAAATGTAATTCTCTCAGATATAATGATTTTGTATCAATTTAATCATTTACCTTTATAAATTTATCTCGCTCTTTACACTTGTGAATGATTATCTTTGGACATGCTACACGAAAAAAAAAATTGTTGTTGTTTTGACCTCATAATATTCTAATGGATCTACCGGTACTAATTGACCTGACTTGGCATGATGGTTGCCTGTAACAGTATACATAGATTTAATCATACTGTTGACAATGAGATAAGATAATTAACACATTTTATCAACACTACCACAGGAACATTGTCTGACAATAAAGCTGTAAATAATGCAAGACACTCAGATATTATGTGTGTACCGCAGAATTAGAACGTTTATCAATACAAAAATAGTCAAGGTATTGTGCAAAACCATCAACTAAAAATGTGTTGAGTACTCGAGGTATAAAATCGCTACCCGGATTATTATCCATGGCTAATCTAAAATGATTAATCTCTTCAGGAGGCGTTGCTCATATGGGCAACCGGTAGCGACGATAAATAAATGTAAAACACATTATCCATGGCTAGTTTTGCACATAGGCAGGGATCATTCTAGAGGGTGATGTGGGTGAAATAGTCGCACTAGGGACCCTGACTTCACACTCTGGGGGCCCCACTTCTCCCATAATTTTTTTTTTACAATTTTCATACATAATTTGTTTTGTTTTTTATTTAATTTATTTACAATCTATGTGTATCTACAAGTACATAATCGAAACATTTAAATATGATAAAAAAATTGACATAGAATATTTTGTAGCTCTCATCCCTCACTTTCTCACACCAAGCATTCTCACAACCATACACACATTCATACAGCATACACACGTATCAGCAGGTACATAAGCGAATCCATACAAAATTGTGTCCAGTTAGATACACTGGCCCATTATAAAGCACTCCTATTCAAATGTTGTATTTAATGGTCATAATGTGCATTTTAACGATATTTTGTTGAAATTTATTAAATAACACCATTATCTTGCGCTTTATCACTTCTCCCAAAAATTCTGACTGAGACTGAAACCTGCATTAATTCTTACATGTGTTGGTCGTTTGTTCCTATAAACAAAGTACATAATCTAGCGTGTTTAAATCTGCAATATAAAACGACTAGAGCCGGTCTATGTTATGGCTTCTGAATTGCTTCCACAAAACTCATTTATGAATATTATGTTGCATAAGTATTAGTAAAAATACCATCATTAGCAAAATTGTTTATGGTTGCACATTATTCTGCCAAATGTAGCTAATACATACATTTATTATTATGTTGAAATTTGAATTAACACATTCTTATTAATATTGAATATAAGCATTAGCTTTATGATTGTCGTTATCCTAGGGAGGTAATTTGTAAAGCCATCAGCCAAATAACAGCACGAAGAGTAATTACATTTATGTAGGTAATACGCCCACAAGCATCGTTAATAGCAATGTGTCATGTTAGAATGGAAATATAGTATTGGCCCTTCGGTCATGTTAGAATGGAAATATAGTATTGGCCCTTCGGTCATGTTAGAATGGAAATATAGCATTGGGTCATGTTAGAATGGAAATATAGCATTGGTATGTTAGAATGGAAATATAGCATTGGGTCATGTTAGAATGGAAATATAGCATTGGGTCATGTTAGAATGGAAATATAGCATTGGGTCATGTTAGAATGGAAATATAGCATTGGGTCATGTTAGAATGGAAATAGCATGTGTGTTCATAGCATTATAGTGGGTCATGTTAGAATGGAAATATAGCATTGGGTCATGTTAGAATGGAAATATAGCATTGGGTCATGTTAGAATGGAAATATAGCATTGGGTCATGTTAGAATGGAAATATAGCATTGGGTCATGTTAGAATGGAAATATAGCATTGGGTCATGTTAGAATGGAAATATAGCATTGGGTCATTTTAGAATGGAAATATAGCATTGGGTCATGTTAGAATGGAAATATAGCATTGGGTCATGTTAGAATGGAAATATAGCATTGGGTCATGTTAGAATGGAAATATAGCATTGGGTCATGTTAGAATGGAAATATAGCATTGGGTCATGTTAGAATGGAAATATAGCATTGGGTCATTTTAGAATGGAAATATAGCATTGGGTCATGTTAGATGGAAATATAGCATTGGGTCATGTTAGAATGGAAATATAGCATTGGGTCATGTTAGAATGGAAATATAGCATTGGGTCATGTTAGAATGGAAATATAGCATTGGGTCATGTTAGAATGGAAATATAGCATTGGGTCATTTTAGAATGGAAATATAGCATTGGGTCATGTTAGAATGGAAATATAGCATTGGGTCATTTTAGAATGGAAATATAGCATTGGGTCATGTTAGAATGGAAATATAGCATTGGGTCATGTTAGAATGGAAATATAGCATTGGGTCATGTTAGAATGGAAATATAGCATTGGGTCATGTTAGAATGGAAATATAGCATTGGGTCATGTTAGAATGGAAATATAGCATTGGGTCATTTTAGAATGGAAATATAGCATTGGGTCATGTTAGAATGAAAATATAGCATTGGGTCATGTTAGAATGGAAATAATATAAACTAGAAATTGTTTTGGAAAAATAAGGTATGTCTCCCCATTCTCTGTTGCTTCAGTGGAGTAATTAAAGCATGGATGTTAAAAATATGAAGTCATTGGAATAAAAATAAAGTAGATTCGCCAAAAATCATCTAACCGGAACAGGGTCACAATATGCACAATGATACATCATACACTTCCTGCCAAGTTTGGTATAAATGCAACAACAGGTTTTTAAGATGGAAGCGTGGAAAATTTGTATTACAAAAATGTATGGCCGTAAATCCGCAAATATCATCCAACCTAAATGGGGTTACAATATGCACAACTAACACAATACTGCTTCCTGTTTATGTTTTTCCTCGCTGTTTATCATCACATAAAACACTTTATCACTTAACTTTGCTTGTATTCAGTTTCATACAACCATTACATATTTTCTTATGTGTACACATGTGTAATAACACATCTAAGGATTCTGATTGGTTGAGAGAATAATCATTATAATTTGTAAGTAAATTAAACTTTAAAGCATACATATTTCTACTTCAATTAGTACATAACGTTAATGGTAAGACAAACTACGATGTAAAAGCAGTTTTGATGCAATAATAACGCTGTTTAAAACATAAATATAACGCTGCGTTGCATAGTGACATCACAACAATTTAGTGACATCACAACAATTTAGTGACATCGTGACAATTTAGTGACATCGTGACAATTTAGTGACATCACAACAATTTAGTGACATCACAACAATTTAGTGACATCGTGACAATTTAGTGACATCATGACAATTTAGTGACATCATGACAATTTAGTGACATCATGACAATTTAGTGACATCACAACAATTTAGTGACATCATGACAATTTAGTGACATCATGACAATTTAGTGACATCATGACAATTTCTGCTGACAATTGGCACATATTAAAACGAGCACGCTACGGTAATGCGATAAAAAAGGATCTTACAGTGGTGATGATTTCATACAATATTTTATGAAACTCATTTCGGAATTTTGCAATTAAACTCGCCAAAAGGATCGTTTTAAAATAAAATTTCCAAAACTCATTTCATAAAATATGGTATTTGAAATCACCACTCATGTAAGATCATAAATATGTGTCGTCCTGTTTTGTGTCATTTTTTCCAGCATATTGACCTAATTACTTTTATTTGGCTTATGGCTACAATATATATATATTCAATAATGAGTTTACAAACAATGCTACATGTAGTTTGATATTTAGACACATTCACAAAATGCAAGCGTATTAGTTCTATTCGTAATGCTTATACTATCATAATTAATCAGCTAGTATGAGATAGATAGATTGGAAGTCGTGATAGCGCAGTGGATGCGCGTTCGCTTCAGGTGCGAATGGTCAGGAGTTCGAGCCGCTACGATTGTGCCCTTAGGCAAGGCATTTAAATTCCACATGCCTCTTCTCTCTCCTTCATGACGATGGATTCCATCAGGAATGAGGCCTCGAGAGTGATTAATATAAGTTGAAAGAACTTGTTTCGCAATCGAGCTAAAATAAATTTGTATAAACTAGATAGATACATGTACTAGATACAGGCATTATGTGCATGACATTGTGTATGTGCTATAAGTAGCACTACAGTCAACATATATAAACACCCTTGAGTTTTGTAATCGTTGCTCAAAGTTCGACTTTTGTCATATTCATTGACTACCGTACTTGAATTGAATTGACTACCTCTCCTGCTATGTTACATGTACTAACATGATAAATCTCTATTTATCACATAACTTTGCTCGTATTCAGTGTAATACAGCCATCACATATTTTCTTATATCAACACACGTGTAATAACACCTAGAAGGATTCTGATTGGTTGAGAGAATAATTCTTATAATTTGTAAATGAAGCTTTAAATTATGCATATTTCTACATGTAGGTGAATTGGTTTTGCTATCAAGCTCGCTAAATGGCTTGCCTAATAGCAAAATCCCAAAACTCATTTGATAAAATACACATATGGTAAGAAATGACAACTCATATAAGAGCCTATATATGACTCACTATTAGTGGAAGTCTGAACCCCGCTGGAGCCATTACGATTGTGCCCTTAGGCAAGGCATTTAAATTCCACATATTTTGTGACGACCGGATCATCCCACATACTTTCTAGCCCAAGGATCGAACATGGGTTGCATTGGTGAAAATGAGGTGCGAACCATTGCGCTAATTGAACAGCCAGTAAACAAATATTTATGTCATAGTACTCCCTTTACAGGGCTCAAGCTATAGGAACTAAATGTATTGTAAAAATTGTATAAATGTAACGTAGCTTTGAGTTTATGTAATGTTGATTTGAAACAGAACCCAACATTTGCGGTGATATATTATTTGTTTCATCTTTCATTTTTAACCCATTCAACCCCAAGTAACTAACATGGACTGGTGCATATTTTCAGACCAATAAATTAATAAGAAAATTACCTTTGGACCAGTTCATTTAACAAAATGTGTAATTTTTGTTTAAAAATAGTAATAATTATTACTGGCAAAAAGTGCAGATCCTGAGACGGCTCATCTGGATCTACACTTTTTGTATGTCTATTTAGAGGCCTGTGGTGTTGAAAGGGTTAAAATAGCAAAAATTAAATATCAATCAATTAATGTTTTACATCATTATAGTTCCAGATTAAACAGATGCAGGGCTTGCTCTGGCTTTTAATTTTTTGTAGCCAAATCTGCATTTCCTTTAGCCAATTCCGACGCGCGCCATTTCCCCCATTCAGAGTATTTATAGTATATTAATGTATTATATGTATCTTGCAATTGCACCACCCAAGTGCTGTATGCCCATAAACTACAACTGAGGTAAGGGTTACATTTGCAGTGATACATTACTTGACAAGTTGTGTCCACTTTCATTTTCAAAATCATTTTAAAATCCATACCTGCACGAGTTTATTAAATGTGTAAGCTGATGGGGGAGTGTATACATCAAATTTAGCATGCTTAGACACACTATCTTTTTTAAGGCTTGTACAACCGGTAGTGAATGAATTGTATTTCTGGTTTTTGATGCACAAGTTGCAAAACATAGATTGTGATTTTGAATCATAGCGAAGCCATGGGTGACCCACTTTCCAACCCTCTTGATAAAAATCACTTTTTGGATGGTGGAGTAACACCAAAGACCCCAGAGTCTAATTTTCTTTTTAGAGCCATTTTCAAGGTAGACTATGAATAACCAAATTAGCAGTGTGTCTGAATGCCTTTTGAAAGCAAATATGTGGTATATGTGTGTTCTACGTTTATTTATCGTCGCTACCGGTTGCCCATATGAGTGACGCCTCTTGAAGAGATTAGTCATTTTAGATTTTTGGATGATAGTGCAATGATACAGAGAGAGACCCATTCCAGAGTCTCCTCTGGTTCTTTTACGTGCACGGTGCAAAGCACCAACACGAGACCTCGATTTAAAGTCCCATCTGAAAGACTGTTAATTTTATTAGGGTCAGAGGGATCGAACCTGCGATGCCTGGATTACCAGTTCAGCGTGTTACCACTGGACTACAGATCCGTTTGTGGTATATGCATAAACGTGCGATTTATATAGCATCGGTTGTTTGTAGCAAATTTAGTACTACTTTCCTTTGATATTCAAATTAACTTACACAATTAACGACAACAAAAACAAAACAAAATGTTGCCGACATACTTACGTCTAACCACAGGCATAAATTTCGTCTACAAAGGATTTGGACAACAATGTAATGCCGCCCTACTCTTAATTATCACCTGCTCAATATAATAAGCATTCATAGTGTGTCCCGTGTTTGCACACTAATCAAACATTATGCCCCCGTTAAATAAACAAACAACATGCTTGTATGATTCTCCAGTCCGAGATATTAGTCACGCGCGACACGATTTCACCTTGACCCGAGTAATTTTCCACAAATAGACTCGGAGGAATTTCCAATTTTCGGCTATTTTACAGATTTTCGCCGTTTTTATAATTTTCGCTGAACTGAATTTTTATTAGCCAATTTTGCAATATTGTCGCCATTGGCGAGGCTGGCGATTGGCAGCGCGGGCCCTGAGATGGAACAGATGCAGCATTCTACTGTATTTTCTGACATGTCCCTAAAATATTTACGACAACTGAGGTACTCAGTTTCAGCTCCTGAAGGTTTACAACTGTCATTTGACCGTGAATGTTCCGACTAAATTGATATCTAGAACAAAACTTTCACTTGTCTAGACAATGGTTATTTGTAATAATAAAGTATACAAGCGCAGTCTATAAAATTATACTACAGTGTAATATTGGTTTTTGCATGCATGCCTGGTGAGTATATACTACTACTGTGCATGTATTTGATGGTATAATCGGCTAATCGCCACTTACAAATGCAGAGTGCAGACGGCCACTAGATTTGAATGGATTTGTTTGGTTACTGATTTATAAAATGTAATCTCTTTGTACTTCAGCATATTGAACTTTGCTTATGCAATGCAGAACTAGTACAGTTTTGTTGAAAAAGATAAAAATGTTCTTTTCCTGTTTGTCCTATAAGTATTTTTAAACTTTATTTATTTTACGATTGCGAAGCAAGTTTTAACAACTTATATTAATCACTCTCGTTGGCTCGGATGAAAGCGTATATGTGGTCATTCGTGTGGGAGGAAACTGGAGTACCCAGAGAAAGCCGACATGTCTGATCTGGTGACCATCGTACCATCTCGCATACTTCCCGGTCCGAGGATCGAACCCGAGTCGCACTGGTGAGAAGCGAGCGCGCTAACCACTGTGCTAATCGGACAGCCCATAAGTATTAACTGTATTTCATGCAATATCATATAATACACTAAATTACTACATTCTTATATATATATATAGTATGGTTTTCTAAATTTCAACAAGCACAGCAATAGTTTCGCATATTTGTGCAGACTCACACCCACTCCCAAAATAGTAAACAACAGTGGCATTGGTTGCTCACCTGGGCTAGCAGTACATAAGGATTGTTCGTAAATTGAACTAGTATCCCAAATTCAATGAACTGGTAAAATTGGTCAGACCAAGTACATTACATAAACGGACAAGTCTTAATAAATAAAGCATTCTTCTTCTTCTTCTTCATAAACTCTGGTCTTCTTTCTGCTGTCTGTTTTATATTATCGGCAGTTACCATGGTACCTGATGAACATATTTTATGGCAGTTGTTCCAAATTAAGTGTCAGCAGCTGTGAGATTCAAATGGCGGGGGGTGGGGAGGGACACAACAACAGTCATCGCGATTGGTCCATACTACATGATATCTTCCCACCGTCATGGAGTGGAATATGCAAAAAGATAGTGATTATGACCTGTTAGATTTGGAGAGGTAAATTATTAGATTTACATTCATTTAACCTAGTGACCTAGTTTGTGACCAAATGACATAATTCAGACATAACTGATAGAAATCACCACCAGGATGCCTCAAATAGCGTTTGATCAAATTCTGAGCATTACAGGGTTCCCGCTGTTTGTCGCCAATTGCGATAAAAAAAACAAATATTGGCGCTAATTTTGTGAATTGGCGAAATATTTGGCGCAACAAATTAAAAAAAAAAAAGTTTTTGTTCATAATTGACAGACATAATCACACCTATAAAAATCTTTTGAGAGGTTCGTATTGAAGAGTGAAGTTTTACCAGGATCTTTTTGATTATCTATGTTCCTGGTCATGCAAATATACAACTCTAGCGAAATGTACATGTATATGCAAACTATATGGCTCTTAGTTGGCTCCAAGTCTTTCAAATTGGCTCCAATTATTTGCAATTGGCGACAGAAGTGGCACAGACAAAAATTCACACAAAGGGAACCCTGCATTACAAGTAATATTAACGGATACCGGTGTCGAAGAATTTATTCAAAGCTACTCATTTTGTACAACTAGCGACGTGAAAAATTAACTTGTCCTTACAAAACAGTCGAAAATTCATCCTTTTTTAGCCAGATAAAACAATGTTCTTGATTACACTGAAATCATGGATGGCAGTCATGGCACATATGTATCCTAATTAATATTCAACATAAGGGGCATATACACGTATAAGGGATTAGGCATGCAAGGCAAGGGATAAGTTTGTCAATCAATACATATACATATAGATGAAGGAAAATCTTGTTCGGAGAAAATTAATGGCAAATGGTTAAGAGAAATGAAATCATTCTATTCAGGTAGTTAACTTACAATATGATCCATTTAGCCCAGAGCACTCGTTCACTTTTGTTAAGCGTAAGATAATGCAATATTTATTGTGTGTCGTTTTAATATCAGAACTTTGACAAAAGTAAACATTTAAATAAAAAGTAAACCAGATGTTTTAATAAAACAACTTGCAGAAGTTAGCATTTACAGTTATATAAATTACACTTTTATGGAGAAGTCGTCATTTTACAATAATTTATTTAGCGCAGTGATAACATTCTACGGTACCCGCCTTTTAACCTAGAAATTGTGATGGTGACATTTAAATTCATGTTGCCTCTACTCTTACCACCGTGGCAATGGAATTTCATGCTGAACAAGGTCTCAAGAGCGTTTAATCTAATGCTACGAAAACTTGTTTGCATATCAAGCTATCATTCCACTTCCTGAAGCTAATTCATGTAATCTAAGCTTGTAAGACACACTGCCAAAAAACAACCAATATCCTGTTACTTGAAGTTGTACATGTTTGAAGCATGTGACTACTGGCTCGGTCATTAAATAAACACCTATATGTAGACTTTGTACTCCACATGAAATACACGAAAGGGCGTCAAAATTGCACCGTGCGATACCCATCCATACCTCAGAACAACCTTGGAACAGTGATCTATTATTTTTATGGATTGACCAAATTTGCCAGCTTGTTTCATGGCGACATGGCAGTAATAGTTTCCTTAACCATGTGTGAGAGAGTCAAGAGTTCACACAAAGCAGTAGCCTTTACAATTGTAGTCTAACTACTAATGCAAGGCACTTAAATTCCATACTGCAATGCTCTTTCTGTGTGGCCCTGACCTGTTGGTTACATCAGCCTGATCAAGTCCAGGACCAGTCAGTCAGTGTGTCACAAAAAGTGAAATGGACCTGCCAATCATAATCAGAAATTGACTGTTCAGCAGTATATAGTAGAAAAAAAATATAGGTACTAACGTATCAGTCTACAAATATTGAAATATATAACTATAGTGTTCTGCAAGAGCGCTGCTATGCAAACTGGGTCGAAATAACTCTGGTACGAAAAGTACCAATCATTTTTAATTATGCATATTATATAAATATTGAAGAAATTAAAAAATACCAGTTTCCGGATCCTACAATACATATACGCTTCATCCTGCTAATCAGATATTCAAACAAAATCGAGTTTATAAAATGAACGCTGAAAGATCGTCTGCGCAGAGATTTAGCATTCACACCGTTTGATGGTGCGTGAGAAACTAAACATTCATCAAAATTGCAAAATCTGTGAATTTATATACACGGAAACACGGTTTGGACACCGTCTTGACCCAGATTCTTATAAACAGGTAAACAAACATTAAAACCGTTTGTTATAAAATCACCGGTTTAGCGTATTTTGGCAATATACTACCTTCGACATACTCTGTTTACGTTGGTAGTTTGTTTTGTAACTGTATTCTATCCGTATTTATATAATTACTGATAACAAGTGAATATTACAGAGTAAACACGAATTCACGTACTAGTTTCGTCTATAAACCCCTTTCGTCTAACGATGATTTCGGGTAGTAACGTATTCATCCACATATACTGGGTACTCCCAGCACACACTGCTAAGTATGACAGGGTGGCGCTTGTCGGTGACCGTTGATAAACATCTCATTTGAGACACAGAATGTTGAAAATAACCACATACTAAGGTCAAAAACAGTCCCGAGTGGTACAGTGGCCAGACGCTCAGCAAAAATGGTAAATGCTGGGGCTGGACTGTACATAGTATCTTATACTAATCTATCTATAATCTATCTATCTATCTTGACCTGGAGGTGTCTACGTAGGAATCCTAATGTTTGGTTTGCTTTCTTAGTTGACCTTTTTATGTGAGTGTCCCACGACAGGTTATTTGAGATATCCACGCCAAGGTATGTGGCTGAGGTGACCGTCTCAAGTAGGACTCCATGAAGTTTATATTGACTGGGAATAAGATGTTTCCTTCTGGTGACGTGGATAACTTGACATTTGGAGGGGTTAAATTCCATGTCCTACTCCAACTCCCACTTTTCTAATCTCTTAAGATCGTTTTGGCGTGTGACCAATTCATTTGCAGATGATAGATAGACTGCAGTATCACCTGCAAAGATACGGACTTTGGAACTGATGTTTTGTGGGAGGTCGTTTATATAGGCTAGGAAAAGCAGGGGTCCAAGTACGGATCCATGTGGGACTCCAGAGGAATGGCATGTGAACTAATACCATTAAGGACAACTGACTGGAGTCTATTATCTAGAAAACTCTTAATCCACCTTAATGGTTGACCTCTGACTCCATAGTCATGCATTTTTAGTAGTACTTTCTCGTGAGTGACCTTATCGAAAGCCTTACTGAAGTCTAATAGGATGAGATCTACCTGATGCTTATTGTAGACAGAGGTAACCAAGTCATTGATTAGCATTACTAATTGGGTCACGCATGACCGTTTTTTCTCTAAAACCATGCTGCAAATGGTACAGAATACTGTGGTTAGTGAAGTGTTTTACTATCGAGAAGGAAACTAAGTATATATTCTAGAACCTTGCATAGAACACATGTCATTGAGATATGCCTATAGTTGGCGGGGTGTGACTTGTTCCCTTTTTTGTAAATGGGAGCAACATTTGCTGACTTCCACTGGGCCGGCAGTGATCCTTCGTTGAGGGGAGGGAGGCCATTCCAATGTCATGGGTTAATATAGTTAATATGGTGCGTGTGACCTAAATGTTACTAATGCATTCAATTACTTATGTACATTGTATGTTTTATTGATGCCAAGCACCTTGTGGGGACCAGGACAGGCTTAGCAGACTAAAGTCACTAACCAGTACTGAGATGCCTCACTCAATGACACTATATGTGCCCCAAACTAGTATCAAACCTGGGACCCTTTGAATCCAAATAAGACACTCTACCACTGTACCACGGGACATTGGACGGCACACTAAGTAATTCTCTGAACCATATAACCCATATATATTCGTAGGAACATATATTGCGTCTAACTACTGGTAAATTTCAAGATTATGTGACACTTGGGTGTGTCATTCCTATACGAGTAATGCATATTTGCGTTTGTTTACCTGTTAGTCTCGTTTTGGCGAAAGTAGGTCAAAACGGTGCGCGCTATATAATAAGTTAAACCGTGTTTCCGTGTATTACATGTCGTGTCGTGAAGCATAGAACTTTGAGACACCGCTTGTCCTGGTGTAGTCATTCTTCACGAACTGTGCTGCTCTGTGTTGCACCATTTCTAGCAGGTTGATGGTGTGTGAAGAGTATTGTGACCACATTGTTGAAGCAAACTCTATTGTGGACATATACTTAATTAATTTAGGCTACGGCATATGGATATATTGGCTGGTGTGACCACTTGTTTCACTTGTAAAAGAGTGTTCATTTGTTAGAAGGAGTTTCATATTAACAACTGAACCCCAGTATCGGGCCAGCTTTTTCCCGTTGTGTATTTTCTGGAATACTGTACACTCGGGTGATTTTGCTCTATGGTGTTGTCCGCAGTTAGGCCTACTGCATGGTGTATGCTTTGTGTACTACTCTTCGCGGCATTCTTCTTACCCACAATTGATAAACCGCTTAGTATACAAGCAATTTCGCCAATTCGATTGTAGTTATAGTAACATACAATTTGTAACTTCCTTTCTGGTACATGCAAAACACGGACAATCCAGTTGCTTCTGAAATCATAATTACCCCCAACAGCGTCCAGAACCCCTAAGTTCTGTGAATCCTCACAACCCCCCGGGCCAGATAGCATAAATCCGAGAGTATTGAGGGAACTGTCATCTCACATTGATCCCATCCTTACCATTATCTTCAACCACTATCTCAACCATCCACGCTGACTGGCGGAAAGCAAATGTAACTACAATATACAAGAAAGGGAGCAAATGCAATCCAGGAAATTATTGACCCATTTCTTTAACATGCATATGCTGCAAACTCGTGGAACACATCATCACAAGTCACATCATGCAACATGGCAAAAACAACAACATACGTTGTCCGCTACAACATGGCTTCTTCCGAAAGCATCGATCCGGTGAAACACAGTTTCTAGAATTCACGGATGACATCACATCAAACATGGAAAGCGGGCAGCAGATGGACGTCTTGGTGATGAATTTTCCCAAGGCATTCGATAAAGTATCGCATAGTCTTCTCATTCAAAAGCTGAATTATTACGGCATCAAATGATGACCAACCACTGGATCCAAGTTTTCCTGAGCGGAAGATCCCAGTCAGTAGTCATGGAGGGGGGGGGACTTCAGATCTCCATAGTCAAGGTAGAGTCAGGGGTCCCTCAAGGCTCAGTCCTTGGGCCCAGCCTGTTCCTATATTACATTAACGACATATTCCATCCATCGCCTACCTTGCCATTGTAAACATCACTGACTGCACCAACTTACAAAAAGACCGTGACAGGTTATCAGAGTGGGAAAGCAAGTGGAGAATGGCCTTCCACCCAGACAAATTCCAGGTCATCTCTATCTCTCGAAAGAAAAGAACCATCCATTATGACTACCGACTACATAACCAATCGTTACAGCACATACAATCGGCAAATCGGCAAAATACCTGGGAGTCACCATCATAAACAAGCGGGGGGGGGGGGGGGCACGGGATTACCAACATCATATTACCAACATCACAAAACGCTATTAGAAACATGAACTTCATACGCCGGAACCTTAACATTTCCTCGGCCCCAACAAAAGAACTCGCTTACAAATCACCTGTCAGGCCTACTGTAGAATACACCTGCTCAGTATGGGACTCTACGAAATGATAGACATCAACACACTGAAGATGGTTCAACGTCGTGGGGCACAATTCGTTGAACACTACACCAGAGCAGATCCATGGTCACCGAGATGATCCAAAATCTACAGGGGACATCACTCCCGTAGGCGTACCCCGTATCTCTAGCATACATATGTTAATGGTGAAATTACATCAAACTGTACCCAAAGTATGCACATTTTTCGTCCGGTTTCCGGAGTTGAGAGGTTCCGGTTTTCAGAGTGATTTTATGTAAGAAATAAAGAAGAAACAATTCGGGACTTTCAAAATCGTCCGGTTTTGGGAGTATTCCGATTTAGAGAGGGTCTGGTTTTGGGAGTATTCCGATTTAGAGAGGGTCCGGTTTTGGGAGTATTCCGATTTAGAGAGGGTCCGGTTTTGAGAGTATTCCGATTTAGAGAGGGTCCGGATTTGGGAGTATTCTGATTTAGAGAGGGTCCGGTTGTGGGAGTATTCCGATTTAGAGAGGGTCCGGTTTTGGGAGTATTCCGAATTAGAGAGGGTCCGGTTTTGGGAGTATTTCCGATTTAGAGACGGTCCGGTTTTGGGAGTATTCCGATTTAGAGAGGGTCCGGTTGTGGGATATTCCGATTTAAAGAGGGTCCGGTTTGGGAGTATTCTGATTTAGAGAGGGTCCGTTTTTGGGAGTATTCCGATTTAGAGAGGGTCCGGTTGTGGGAGTATTCCGATTTAGAGAGGGTCAGTTTTGGGAGTATTCCGAATTAGAGAGGGTCCGGTTTTGGGAGTATTCCGATTTAGAGAGGGTCCGGTTTTGGGAGGTTCCACTGTATATGCGAAGAGAAATACAATAAGCATGTTTGAGGGGGGGGGGGGGTAGTAAAATATAATATATAATAGGAAGTAGAGAATTTAGTCATACAAGTCACTCAGTACAAACACAGTGATCAATAATATCTAACAATTAGTTTTTTTAGTTTTATACAAATTTATTTTAGCTCGATTGCGAAACAAGTTATTTCAACTTATATAAATCACTATCGAGACCTCATTCCTGATGGAATCCATCGCCACGAAGGAGAGAGAAGAGGCAACGTGGAATTTAAATGCCTTGCCTAAGGACACAACCGTAACGGCTCCAGTGGGGCTCGAACTCCGGACCTTTCGCACCTGAAGCGAACGCGCATCCACTGCACTATCACGACTTCTATATCTAACAATTAAAATCATAACTGATCATCAGTGTATAAATTAAAGAAATCGATATGCATTCATGTACATAGTCGTATACACACACGTAATGTTACTCTGCAACATTAAGCAATATGTGGAAAAGACGACAATAACCATATTGTTTCAGACACATTCTGATGGGTCTTTAAACCATATATATTGTACTCTGCACGTAAAAGAACAAGAGGATACTCTGGACTGGGTCTCTGTCTGTCTGTATCATAGCACTATCCTTCAAAATGTAAAATGACTAATCTCTTCCGGAGGCGTCGCTCCTGTCGACAACCGGTAGCGATGATAAATGAACGTAAACACATACACAGTGTTGAGTGTGTGCATGCTTGTGTTATGAGGGGCAATTGCGTTCACGTGTTTAGTCATCACGTGTTCACTTAGTTTGGCGTCCGTGGTCCAGTGGTAGAGCGGCGGATTTGGAATCAAACGGTCCCAGGTTCGATACTCAGTCAGGCCACGTATGTAGTGCCATTAAGCAAGGCACCTAACACACACTGCTTAGTACTGGTTAACCACTTAGGTCGGCTAAGCATGCCCAGAAAACATGTCTAGGTCCCCTCAAGGGGTTTGACATTAATGGAACATACTTATTTGTGATGAATTATGAATGGAAAGAAATGGAACAATTGTAAATGGAATAAAATGAAATGAGTTGCTGTGACACAAGCAGATTAGGAGGGATGGGCCTGGAGCACCTCGCTCGGCTGTCGAACCATTGTACCATAGTGCCATGTCCGTTTCGGACACAGAGCGATGTATTTGGAATAGTCTATACATTTAATCAGTTCATGAATTTCATAATTCTCCAGGTTCTCAGCTCGCGGACTATTCTAGTTTATTATATAGTGCCGCTCTACTATCTGAGAGATTAATCTAATCTTATATAACTTCCTCAGACAATTGAGGTAACCTGCATGTACATAGCAAATAATCTTAGACGGTAAGAACTACCTATTCCGAGTCTTCATCCAACCAGTTGTTAAAACTTGCTTCGCAATCGTTGTAAAATAAATAAGGTATAAAAAAAGAACAGTGTAGAATCACCATAATGCAGATGTGGTTCTATAGAAGACAATTTCCACTTCTTCTAAATTGAATGTAATATCTACAAGATGCTCGGCACTTCTACCAGTCTACCAGAGAATACAAGAAATAGGGAACCAACCCCCCAGATCGGAAAATGAACTCTTAGAAATTCTACTAGGATTTTCAAGAGATGCTGGAATATATAAACTGGCCAGCAATGCTTGCTATGCAATTACGCATCTACGCCAATCACTCTATTCAAATCAAGTCTAGTCTATCAAATTGCTAATGTGTGCATTGTCTACTTCATATTATATATATATAATTTTGTGTTTTTCTATACAAATGGTTACTGTTACAAGTTTATAAGTTTTTATTGTCAGAATATACAACATATTCCTATGTGCTCTTATGAGAGGTGCCTATAAGAGGCAGATTATACAAAGTCAAGTCAAGTCAAGTCAACAATCAAATATATATAGCTATCTCCAATATGTTATCCCAAATTTGTACTGTCAACATACACACTCCTCGGAGACACTTCTCTAAGGATCTAGCAATCAACACCGTACTTTTCTTATTCTTAGTCTAGTACTGTTAATTACTGTCAATTAATATGTAAAATGTTAATTATATTATGTACATGTAAAATAGTGAAATAAATAACATTTAAACGAATACATTTTTCTCTTTTAAAACACTATACGCGTATATCATACGTTAAATTACAGATGAAACAGGTTTATTGATTTTTGATTTGCGCTCGTATTATGTTGGACCCATGTATTCAGCCGATCAAATATACTCAGCAACAGCAACAGCGACAAGGAAGTTTATATACCTACAAGTACATGAAGGAAGTTATAAACATATGTCAACACCATTTAGCAAATTAACCAATATGGAACTTCAGTGTGTGTTCTTTATATGTGGACTATGCTACACAGTTGGTAATATTTTCATATTACTGTATATGTGATATAGTTTAAGATAACATACCACGCTTTGCAGCATGTCAAATCCAACTAATTTTGAACAATTTATATAATCATAACATCATGTTGTTATTGAGTGAAGCATTTTATTAGGAAGCTTTACATACATGTTCCTACTAAGGACATGCTGGTGTATTCCAAGCTTTATATATATGTTCCTACTAAGGACATGCTGGTGTATTCCAGGCTTTATATACATGTTGCTACTAAGGACATGCTGGTGTATTCCAATCTTTATATAGATGTTCCTACTAAGGACATGCTGGTGTATTCCAATCTTTATATAGATGTTCCTACTAAGGACATGCTGGTGTGTTCCAAGTTTTACATACATGTTCCTACTAAGGATATGGTAAACCAAGCATGAACAAACGTATCACGTGGGTGTTGCAGCATAACTAAAGATGGATAGGCACTAAGTAAGACCCAATAAACTACTGGTTAGAGTATGTAATTCGTTTGAGGATGGTATTTGGATCACGCCCTGGTCACGTGGTGTCAAGTATTAGGTGCACGCCCTGGTCACGTGGTGTCAAGCATTAGGTTCACGCCCTGGTCACGTCTTGTCATAAACATAATAATGGCAATGGTAATACCCTTGCTTAGAGTTCAACAAGTCAAGGATGGCGATAGGAAAATGTAGTTCCGATTCTTCATTTCAAGTAGACCGATTCTTCTAAATTCGTACCACAATCGCTCGCCACTTTTCTCTGTTCTTCTAGACGATTGAGACTGAGCTTCCCACTAATATTTCCGTTCAGCATCTTCTTTTATATGTCATATTGCTTGATTGAGTGTCCAACGTACGAGTCTTCCTTCATGATTCTAATCAAATCTCTACTAATCTTGGCTCGTCTGAGGACTTCTACATTGATCACTTTCGGTTTCCAGGAAATGTTCAGCATTCTTCGAATTGTTCACATTACAAATTCGATAATGTTCTTAGAATTGTTCTCTTTGATAGTGAGCGCTTCATTTTCATACAGCATATGGTATAACTTTATACACCAGTTATACAAGGTGTGCCAGTAACGTTCTTAGACAGTTTATTTCAGAAAAATAGAGATTTGGGGCTTGGAATTTAATTGAAGCCTCCTGCCTGAAATCCATGGCTTTAAGTAGGTCCCCGGAATCAATGGTTTCATACCCCGCTCCCCGGGTATTTGATACATCATTCGAGTCATATATGTGTCAGTAGTCCAGCGGTTAACACGTTGGACTGCGAACCTTAGGGATCACTTGTTCGATCCAACGTCTGACCCTAATAATATTAAGTCATTCAGATGGGACTTTATACCAATATCTTGTGTCGGTGCTATACACTGCACGTAACAGAACCAGTGGAAGTCGTGATAGCGCAATGGATGCACGTTCGCTTCAGGTGCGAAAGTTCCGTAGTTCGAGCCCCACTGCAGCCGTTACGAGTGTGCCCTTAGGCAAGGTATTTAAATTCCACGTTGCCTCTTCTCTCTCCCTCGTGGCGATGGATTCCATTAGGAATGAGGTCTCGAGAGTGATTAATATAGGTTGAAATAACTTGTTTCGCGATCGAGCTGAAATAAATTTGTATAAACTAACAGAACCAGAGGAAATTGTGGAATGGCACCATGTCTATATCGTTGCAATATCCGCAAGCTTACATAATAATACATTATATAAAACACATATACACAGGTATCGTTGCTTTGTATATATGATCAATTCCATATTTCATTCACAAACTAGTCACAACAAAGATAGCACATGTATATGTCTTTTTGGGGGTAACACCGGGGTCGCACGAACAGCTTATAGGTCATATGGCGACTCCCCAGCTATTATTTGGTGCAAGTAGAGCTTAAAGGTTATATGGCGATTCCCCAGCTATAATTTGGTGCAGGTAGAGCTTAAATGTCATATGGCGACTCCCCAGCTATTATTTGGTGCAGGTAGAGCTTAAAGGTCAAATGGCGACTCCCCAGCTATTATTTGGTGCAAGTAGAGCTTAACGGTCAAATGGCGACTCCCCAGCTATTATTTGGTGCAAGTAGAGCTTAAAGGTCATATGGCGACTCCCCAGTTATTATTTGGTGCAAGTAGAGCTTAAAGGTCAAATGGCGACTCCCCAGTTATTAGTTGGTGCAAGTAGAGCTTAAAGGTCAAATGGCGACTCCCCATCTATTATTTGGTGCAAGTAGAGCTTAAAGGTCATATGGCGACTCCCCAGTTATTATTTGATGCAGGTAGAGCTTAAAGGTCATATGGCGACTCCCCAGTTATTATTTGATGCAGGTAGAGCTTATAGGTCATATGGCGACTCCCCAACTATAATTTGGTGCAAGTAGAGGTTAAAGGTCAAATGGCGATTCCCCAGCTATTATTTGGTGCAGGTTTAGCTTAAAGGTCATATGGCGACTCCCCAGCTATTATTTGGTGCAGGTAGAGTTTAAAGGTCATATGGCGACTCCCCAGCTATTATTTGGTGCAGGTAGAGCTTAAAGCAGCATTACATCGTATGAAATAAAAGATATTTGAACAAATCAATTTTTACGTATGGGTAGCACTGCTGCTATACATTATAACATTATACTTTGTATGCTTATGTTCATTTGGTAAACTGTGTTTTTTTGCGATAAAACAAACTCGAAACCGAAAGTAGGACTTTCCGAGTCGATCGGTCACGCACTTTTTTACAACAGGAACGCATCGTCCGCACTTGTTTGCATTCGGAATGCATCGTCCCCATTTGTCCCAAGTTGTCTTTTTTAATTAAATTACTTGATATGTTGATTCATACCTGTTAGCTAAGTCTTTTAGGGACATTTCTACATCCCCGCGAGGGGTTCGACATTAGAGGAAGATAGATAGCTAGCCTTTCAAGTTCAAAATATATACGTTGTTTTCTACATCCTCTGTTGTTTCACGCATGCGTGCTGTGCGTGCTTAAATTTCGTGTGTTGATAAACAAATTCGCGTATACGACGGTTTAAATTTATTGGAATTTTATCGTTTCTGAGCGACTATTTCGATTGTTGTAAACACACACACACACACACACATTAGTATTTATATTTTACCCAAAACACCCGTTATTACTATGTAATGCTGTTTTAAAGGTCATACGGCGATTCCCCCAGCTATTATTTGGTGCAGGTAGAGCTTAACGGTCATATGGCGATTCCCCAGCTATTATTATGTGCAGGTAGAGCTTAATGGTCATATGGCGACTCCCCAGCTATTACTTGGTGCAGGTAGAGCTTAAAGGTCATATGGCGATTCCCCAGCTATTATTTGGTGTAGGTAGAGCTTAAAGGTCAGATGGCGATTCCCCAGCTATTATTTTGTGCAGGTAGAGCTTAAATGTCATATGGCGACTCCCCAGCTATTATTTGGTGCAGGTAGAGCTTAAAGGTCATATGGCGATTCCCCAGCTATTATTTGGTGTAGGTAGAGCTTAAATGTCATATGGCGACTCCCCCGCTATTATTTGGTGCAGGTAGAGATTAAATGTCATATGGCGACTCCCCAGCTATTATTTGGTGCAGGTAGAGCTTAAAGGTCAAATGGCGACTCCCCAGCTATTAGTTGGTGCAAGTAGAGCTTAAAGGTCATATGGCGACTCCCCAGTTATTAGTTGGTGCAAGTAGAGCTTAGAGGTCAAATGGCGACTCCCCAGCTATTAGTTGGTGCAAGTAGAGCTTAAAGGTCAAATGGCGACACCCCAGCTATTATTTGGTGCAAGTAGAGCTTAAAGGTCATATGGCGACTCCCCAGTTATTATTTGATGCAAGTAGAGCTTAAAGGTCAAATGGCGACTCCCCAGCTATTAGTTGGTGCAAGTAGAGCTTAACGGTCATATGGCGACTCCCCAGTTATTATTTGATGCAGGTAGAGCTTAAAGGTCATATGGCGACTCCCCAGTTATTATTTGATGCAGGTAGAGCTTATAGGTCATATGGCGATTCCCCAGCTATAATTTGGTGCAAGTAGAGGTTAAAGGTCAAATGGCGATTCCCCAGCTATTATTTGGTGCAGGTAGAGCTTAATAGTCATATGGCGACTCCCCAGCTATTATTTGGTGCAGGTAGAGTTTAAAGGTCATATGGCGACTCCCCAGCTATTATTTGGTGCAGGTAGAGCTTAGAGCAGCATTACATCGTATGAAATAAAAGATATTTGAACATATCAATTTTTACGTATGGGTAGCAATGCTGCTATACATTATAACATTATACTTTGTATGCTTATGTTCATTTGGTAAACAGTGTTTTTTTGCGATAAAACAAACTCGAAACCGAAAGTAGGACTTTCCGAGTCGATCGGTCACGCACTTTTTTACAACAGGAACGCATCGTCCGCACTTGTTTGCATTCTGAATGCATCGTCCCCATTTGTCCCACGTTGTCTTTTTTAATTAAATTACTTGATATGTTGATTCATACCTGTTAGCTAAGTCTTTTAGGGACATTTCTACATCCCCGCGAGGGGTTCGACATTAGAGGAAGATAGATAGCTAGCCTTTCAAGTTCAAAATATATACGTTGTTTTCTACATCCTCTGTTGTTTCACGCATGCGTGCTGTGCGTGCTTAAATTTCGTGTGTTGATAAACAAATTCGCGTATACGACGGTTTAAATTTATTGGAATTTTATCGTTTCTGAGCGACTATTTCGATTGTTGTAAACACACACACACACACACATTAGTATTTATATTTTACCCAAAACACCTGTTATTACTATGTAATGCTGTTTTAAAGGTCATACGCCGATTCCCCCAGCTATTATTTGGTGCAGGGAGAGCTTAACGGTCATATGGCGATTCCCCAGCTATTATTATGTGCAGGTAGAGCTTAAAGGTCATATGGCGACTCCCCAGCTATTATTTGGTGTAGGTAGAGCTTATAGGTCATATGGCGACTCCCCAGCTATTATTTGGTGCAGGTAGAGCTTAAAGGTCATATAGCGACTCCCCAGCTATTATTTTGTGCAGGTAGAGCTTAAAGGTCATATGGTGACTCCCCAGATAGTATTTGGTGCAGGTAGAGCTTATAGGTCATATGGCGACTCCCCAGCTATTATTTGGTGCAGGTAGAGCTTAAAGGTCATATGGCGACTCCCCAGCTATTATTTGGTGCAGGTAGAGTTTAACGGTCATATGGCGACTCCCCAGCTATTATTTGGTGCAGGTAGAGCTTAAAGGTCATATGGCGACTCCCCAGCTATTATTTGGTGCAGGTTGACCCCGAGAGCTACCCGAGCAGTATTTCATGCACGGACGGTCGCCCGGTTAGAACCACTGACTCTCCACAAACAAGCTGGATAGCTCCCACACATGAAATAAGTCGACACCCAGAACGAGAGGCCCCTGCCAATTATTTATTGCCGTAATATCGAATACGATAAGTCATCCAGGGATCGCTGGTTCGATCCCCAATCTGACCCTAATAAAATTAACAGTCTTTCAGATGGGACCTTAAACCGAGGTATCGTGTCGGTGCTTTACACCGTGCACGTAACAGAACCAGAGGAGATTCTGGAATGGGTCTCTGTCTGTATTAACATGTACATTATTACAGTATATTTGTATTGTAGGTGTGTATTCCCAGACGTTAACATGTACATTATTACTGTATATTTGTATTGTAGGTGTGTATTTCCAGACGGTAACATGTACATTATTACTGTATATTTGTATTGTAGATGTGTATTCCCAGACGTTAACATGTACATTATTACTGTATATTTGTATTGTAGGTGTGTATTCCCAGACGTTAACATGTACATTATTACTGTATATTTGTATTGTAGGTGTGTATTCCCAGACATTAACATGTACATTATTACTGTATATTTGTATTGTAGGCGTGTGTATTCCCAGACGGTAACATGTACATTATTACTGTATATTTGTATTGTAGGTGTGTATTCCCAGACGTTAACACTGACACCTGCTACAGTTACTGTTGTGGAGAATGAAAGCGTCACGTTAACATGTACATACACGGGAGGAATAACAGCAGTCATCCAATGGACATCTTCTTCCCATCCAGGTTTGTATACAGCAATGGGAGGACACGACTGCTTAGCTACAGGATACTTGAACAATACTAACGAGTACTACTGGAGCTGCGGAGTAAATGTATTTACGTTGACATTGAAGAGAGTTGGACAAAACCAAGACAATGAAACCTGGAGATGTATAGTCGGTGACAAAGATAGTAATGAGGTGACAAATCATGTTCAAGGTAAGCTAATAATTCTAACACGATCTAATGTTACATTGGAATTTGCTATGTTCTAACACGATCTAATGTTACCTTGGAACTTGCTATGTTCTGACACGATCTAATGTTACCTTGGAACTTGCTATGTTCTAACGCGATCTAATGTTACCTTGGAACTGGCTATGTTCTAACACGATCGAATGTTACCTTGGAATTTGCTATGTTCTTACACGATCTAATGTTACCTTGGAACTTGCTATGTTCTAACACGATCTAATGTTACCTTGGCACTTGCTATGTTCTAACACGATCGAATGTTACCTTGGAACTTGCTATGTTCTTACACGATCTAATGTTACCTTGGAACTTGCTATGTTCTAACACGATCGAATGTTACCTTGGAACTTGCTATGTTCTTACACGATCTAATGTTACCTTGGAACTTGCTATGTTCTAACACGATCGAATGTTACCTTGGAACTTGCTATGTTCTTACACGATCGAATGTTACATTGGAACTTGCTATGTTCTAACACGGTCTAATGTTACCTTGGAACTTGCTATGTTCTAACACGATCGAATGTTACCTTGGAACTTGCTATGTTCTGACACGATCTAATGTTACCTTGGAACTTGCTATGTTCTAACACGATATAATGTTACCTTGGAAAAGCTAATGAGGCGACAATTCGTGTTCAAAGCAAGTTAATAATTCTAACACGATCTAATGTTACATTGGAACTTGCTATGTTCTAACACGATCTAATGTTACCTTGGAACTTGCTATGTTCTGACACGATCTAATGTTACCTTGGAACTTGCTATGTTCTAACGCGATCTAATGTTACCTTGGAACTGGCTATGTTCTAACACGATCGAATGTTACCTTGGAACTTGCTATGTTCTTACACGATCTAATGTTACCTTGGAACTTGCTATGTTCTAACACGATCGAATGTTACCTTGGAACTTGCTATGTTCTTACACGATCTAATGTTACCTTGGAACTTGCTATGTTCTTACACGATCGAATGTTACCTTGGAACTTGCTATGTTCTTACACGATCTAATGTTACCTTGGAACTTGCTATGTTCTAACACGATCGAATGTTACCTTGGAACTTGCTATGTTCTTACACGATCGAATGTTACATTGGAACTTGCTATGTTCTAACACGGTCTAATGTTACCTTGTAACTTGCTATGTTCTAACACGATCGAATGTTACCTTGGAACTTGCTATGTTCTTACACGATCTAATGTTACCTTGGAACTTGCTATGTTCTAACACGATATAATGTTATCGTAGAATTTGCTATGTTCTAACACGATCTAATGTTACATTGGAATTTGCTATGTTCTGACACGATCTAATGTTACCTTGGAACTCGCTATGTTCTAACACGATCTAATGTTACCTTGGAACTTGCTATGTTCTAACACGATCTAATGTTACCTCGGAACTTGCTATGTTCTAACACGATCTAATGTTACCTCGGAACTTGCTATGTTCTAACACGATCTAATGTTACCTTGGAACTTGCTATGTTCTAACACGATATAATGTTATCTTAGAACTTGCTATGTTCTAACACGATCTAATGTTACCTTGGAACTTGTTATGTTCTAACACGATCTAATGTTACCTTGGAAACGCTATGCCTCTCATTGTTTCTAGTAGGATACGGCGTGTAAGGGTATAACTATACCATTTATGAAGGTTTGCGCAACGTATACGGGGGCCCATTTAGGAAGGTTTGCGCAACGTATACGGGAGCCCATTTAGGAACGTTTGCGCAACCTATACGGGAGCCCATTTAGGAATGTTTGCGCAACGTATACGGGAGCCCATTTAGGAACGTTTGCGCAACGTATACGGGAGCCCATTTAGGAAGGTTTGCGCAACGTATACGGGAGCCCATTTAGGAAGGTTTGCGCAACGCATACGGGAGCCCATTTAGGAAGGTTTGCGCAACGTATACGGGAACAATATTATTTCAATGGCTGTGTACTATGCAGGTATTTCCCATATTTTGAACGTGTCTTTCCAAACTTAGATAAAAAGCGAATTGTACAATATTTACTGAGAATTGGCATACATTTAAAAACACGCCTGGTAGCGCGTATATATACTCAATTCCAAAATAAAGTGTGCACTTTGTTTTCTGTGATTTCTCATCGCCTATTTAACCGAAAGCCTATACATTTGGTACTAATCTTTAGATCAGACCCTGTATAATATGTCAGACATATCAGATTTTAAGTCACAGTCAGTTTAAGTAGCTTTTTTATGCGAGAAAGGAGACGGTGCTAAAATCAAAGTTGCAAAAGTACTCAAAAGCATCAGGTCACATTCAAAAATGCATTTAAAGTTGTTTTAATCGTAGTTCTGGTGGTTTTTTTTCCGATCAGTATGTTGTGTGCGCACCTCTGCTGTTGATGCAGGCGGCAATTCAACTTCGCATAGACCGCACGTAACGTCTGATTACTGCGTCAGGGATGTTATCCGACTCTTGCACGAGGGCGTTTGCCAAGTCCCTCAGATTGTGGATATTTCCTCGGGATCGCACCCTTCTGCCAAGGTAATCCCAGATATGCTCGATTGGGTTCATATCCGGGCATATAGCAGGCCAGGGACGCACGGCAACGTTGTTCCTGTTGAGAATGCTTGGATACGTTGATTTTCGCTCAATCTTGGCATGTTCGTTGTGTACCAATGTGAATTCAAATGTGATTTAACCGTTATGTAAGACATAAGGATTACACTAATACAAGTTTCCGGTGACATGTATATTTTCCTCGGGCTGCTCGTGCAAATCATGCGAAATCAAGTCTCACAGACTGGACTGACATCTTTTGCATACCACGTGGTAGATTATGCAATTGATCGATGACAAATATACTTGAGGTATACTATGCGAAATTTCTAACCGATACGTCTTCTAAATAGTGAAATATTCTAAATTCAAAAGTGCACATTTTATTTGGGAATTGAGTATACATGGGCAAATAAATTGGAACAGTGACGAGGTCCGTGCGAGATAAGGGGAGCATACAGCATCCTCCTCCTTTTAAAACAAAACATATTTCCGACATTACATGCCCTTATATGAACTGTGGTATCACACCCCTTCAAGATTAAGAAACATGTGTATGTGTTTTACATTTATTTATCGTCTGAGAATAGTGCACTGATACAGACCCATTCCAGAGTCTCCTCTGGTTCTTTTACGTACACGGTGTAAAGCACCGACACGAGGCCTCGGCATTAAATCCCATTTGAAAGACTGTTAATATTATTATGGTCAGAACATGATCGAACATGCGATCTCTGGATTCGCAGTCCAACCTGTTAACGGACCCGTCTGTTTGAGCAAAATGTAATTTCGTTATTTCTATTATACATAGTTTTTGTTTGGCTTATCGTCGCACCAACATCTTAGGTAGGCCTAATATCTAGCTATGAATATATTGCTTTTCAAACATCACATAGAGTTTAAAGGATCACGTTATTAGGAGAACAATCTTCTCATGAGAATTGTTTGTTTTGTTTGTGGCTTAATGTTAAACCTACAGGTTAGGTCACATGGCGACTCTCTGGCTATTATTGGCGTAGGAAGACCCCGTGTTTCACTCGTAGTAGAACAGACTGGTAGAATCACCGACCTTGAAGCAGTACTTCAAGCACAGACTGGTAGAATCACCGACCTTGAAGCAGTACTTCAAGCACAGACTGGTAGAATCATCGACCTTGCTGTAGTACTTCAAGCACAGACTGGTAGAATCATCAACCTTGCTGTAGTACTCCAAGCACAGACTGGTAGAATCACCGACCTTGCAGCAGTACTTCAAGCACAAACTTGTAGAATCATCAACCTTGCTGTAGTACTTCAAGCACAGACTGGTAGAATCACCGACCTTGCAGCAGTACTTCAAGCACACACTTGTAGAATCATCAACCTTGCTGTAGTACTTCAAGCACAGACTGGTAGAATCACCGACCTTGCAGCAGTACTTCAAGCACAGACTGGTAGAATCACCGATCTTGCAGCAGTACTTCAAGCACAGACTGGTAGAATCACCGACCTTACAGCAGTACTTCAAGCACATACTTGTAGAATCCCCGACCTTGCAGCAGTACTTCAAGCACAGACTGGTAGAATCACCGACCTTGTAGCAGTACTTCAAGCACAGACTGGTAGAATCACCGACCTGGCAACAGTACTTCAAGCACATACTGGTAGAATCACCGACCTTGCAGCAGTACTTCAAGCACAGACTGGTAGAATCACCGACCTTGCAGCGGTACTTCAAGCACATACTAGTAGAATCACCGACCTTGCAGCAGTACTTCAAGAACAGACTGGTAGAATCACCGACCTTGCAGCAGTACTTCAAGCACAGACTGGTAGAATCACCGACCTTGCAGCAGTACATCAAGCACAGACTGGTAGAATCACCGACCTTGCAACACTACTTCAAGCACATACTAGTAGAATCACCGACCTTGCAGCACTACTTCAAGCACAGCCTGGTAGAATCACCGACCTTGCAGCAGTACTTCAAGCACATACTGGTAGAATCACCGACCTTACAACAGTACTTCAAGCACAGACTGGTAGAATCATCAACCTTGCTGTAGTACTTCAAGCACAGACTGGTAGAATCACCGACCTTACAGCAGTACATCAAGTACAGACTGGTAGAATCACCGACAATGCAGCAGTACTTCAAGGACATACTGGTAGAATCACCGACCTTGCAGCAGTACTTCAAGCACAGCCTGGTAGAATCAGCGACCTTGCAGCAGTACTTCAAGCACAGACTGGTAGAATCATTAACCTTGCTGTAGTACTTCAAGCACTGATTGTTAGAATCACCGACCTTGCAGTAGTACTTCAAGCACAGACTGGTAGAATCACCGACCTTACAGCAGTACTTCAAGCACAGACTGGTAGAATCACCGACCTTGCAGACGTACTTCAAGCACAGACTGGTAGAATTACCGACCTTGCAGCAGTACTTCAAGCACAGACTGGTAGAATCATCAACCTTGCTGTAGTACTTCAAGCACAGACTGGTAGAATCACCGACCTTGCAGCAGTACTTCAAGCACATACTGGTAGAATCACCGACCTTGCAGCAGTACTTCAAGCACAGACTGGTAGAAACGACCTTGCAGCAGTACTTCAAGCACAGACTTGTAGAATCACCGACCTTACAGCAGTACTTCAAGCACAGACTGGTAGAATCACCGACCTTGCAGCAGTACTTCAAGCACAGACTGGTAGAATCACCGACCTTGCAGCAGTACTTCAAGCACAGACTGGTAGAATCACCGACCTTGCAGCAGTACTTCAAGCACAGACTGGTAGAATCACCGACCTTGCAGCAGTACTTCAAGCACATACTGGTAGAATCACCGACCTTACAACAGTACTTCAAGCACAGACTGGTAGAATCACCGACAATGCAGCAGTACTTCAAGGACATACTGGTAGAATCACCGACCTTGCAGCAGTACTTCAAGCACAGCCTGGTAGAATCAGCGACCTTGCAGCAGTACTTCAAGCACAGACTGGTAGAATCATTAACCTTGCTGTAGTACTTCAAGCACAGATTAGTAGAATCACCGACCTTGCAGTAGTACTTCAAGCACAGACTGGTAGAATCACCGACCTTGCAGCAGTACTTCAAGCACAGACTGGTAGAATTACCGACCTTGCAGCAGTACTTCAAGCACAGACTGGTAGAATCATCAACCTTGCTGTAGTACTTCAAGCACAGACTGGTAGAATCACCGACCTTGCAGCAGTACTTCAAGCACAGGCTGGTAGAATCACCGACCGTACAGCAGTACTTCAAGCACAGACTGGTAAATCACCGACCTTGCAGCAGTTCTTCAAGCACAGACTGGTAGAATCACCGACCTTGCAGCAGTACTTCACGCACAAACTGGTAGAATCACCGACCTTGCAACTGTACTTGAAGCACAGACTGGTAGAATCACCGACCTTGCAACAGTACATCAAGCACAGACTGATAGAATCACCGACCTTGCAGCAGTACTTCAAGCACAGACTGGTAGAATCACCGACCTTGCAACACTACTTCAAGCACATACTGGTAGAATCACCGACCTTGCAGCATTACTTCAAGCACAAACTGGTAGAATCATCAACCTTGCTGTAGTACTTCAAGCACAGACTGGTAGAATCAGCGACCTTGCAGCAGTACTTCAAGCACAGGCTGGTAGAATCACCGACCGTACAGCAGTACTTCAAGCACAGACTGGTAGAATCACCGACCTTGCAGTAGTACTTCAAGCACAGACTGGTAGAATCACCGACCTTGCAGCAGTACTTCAAGCACATACTGGTAGAATCATCAACCTTGCTGTAGTACTTCAAGCACAGACTGGTAAAATCACTGACCTTGCAGCAGTTATTCAAGCACAGACTGGTAGAATCACCGACCTTGCAGCAGTACTTCAAGCACAGACTGGTAGAATCACCGACCTTGCAACACTACTTCAAGCACATACTGGTAGAATCACCGACCTTGCAGCAGTACTTCAAGCACATACTGGTAGAATCATCAACCTTGCTGTAGTACTTCAAGCACAGACTGGTAGAATCACCGACCTTACAGCAGTACATCAAGCACAGACTGGTAGAATCACCGACCTTACAGCAGTACATCAAGCACATACTGGTAGAATCACCGACCTTGCAGCAGTACTTCAAGCACAGACTGGTAGAATCACCGACCTTGCAGCAGTACTTCAAGCACAGACTGGTAGAATCACCGACCTTGAAGCAGTACTTCAAGCACAGACTGGTAGAATCACCGACCTTGCAGTAGTACTTCAAGCACAGACTGGTAGAATCACCGACCTTGCAGCAGTACTTCAAGCACATACTGGTAGAATCATCAACCTTGCTGTAGTACTTCAAGCACAGACTGGTAGAATCACCGACCTTGCTGTAGTACTTCAAGCACATACTGGTAGAATCATCGACCTTGAAGCAGTACTTCAAGCACAGACTGGTAAAATCACCGACCTTGCAGCAGTTCTTCAAGCACAGACTGGTAGAATCACCGACCTTGCAGCAGTACTTCAAGCACAGACTGGTAGAATCACCGACCTTGCAGCAGTACTTCAAGCACAGACTGGTAGAATCACCGACCTTGCAACACTACTTCAAGCACAGACTGGTAGAATCACCGAACTTGCAGCAGTACATCAACCACAGACTGGTAGAATCACCGACCTTGCAGCAGTACTTCAAGCACAGCCTGGTAGAATCAGCGACCTTGCAGCAGTACTTCAAGCACAGACTGGTAGAATCATTAACCTTGCTGTAGTACTTCAAGCACAGATTGGTAGAATCACCGACCTTGCAGTAGTACTTCAAGCACAGACTGGTAGAATCACTGACCTTGCAGCAGTACTTCAAGCACAGACTGGTAGAATTACCGACCTTGCAGCAGTACTTCAAGCACAGACTGGTAGAATCATCAACCTTGCTGTAGTACTTCAAGCACAGACTGGTAGAATCACCGACCTTGCAGCAGTACTTCAAGCACAGGCTGGTAGAATCACCGACCGTACAGCAGTACTTCAAGCACAGACTGGTAAAATCACCGACCTTGCAGCAGTTCTTCAAGCACAGACTGGTAGAATCACCGACCTTGCAGCAGTACTTCACGCACAAACTGGTAGAATCACCGACCTTGCAACTGTACTTGAAGCACAGACTGGTAGAATCACCGACCTTGCAACAGTACATCAAGCACAGACTGATAGAATCACCGACCTTGCAGCAGTACTTCAAGCACAGACTGGTAGAATCACCGACCTTGCAACACTACTTCAAGCACATACTGGTAGAATCACCGACCTTGCAGCATTACTTCAAGCACAAACTGGTAGAATCATCAACCTTGCTGTAGTACTTCAAGCACAGACTGGTAGAATCAGCGACCTTGCAGCAGTACTTCAAGCACAGGCTGGTAGAATCACCGACCGTACAGCAGTACTTCAAGCACAGACTGGTAGAATCACCGACCTTGAAGCAGTACTTCAAGCACAGACTGGTAGAATCACCGACCTTGCAGTAGTACTTCAAGCACAGACTGGTAGAATCACCGACCTTGCAGCAGTACTTCAAGCACATACTGGTAGAATCATCAACCTTGCTGTAGTACTTCAAGCACAGACTGGTAAAATCACTGACCTTGCAGCAGTTATTCAAGCACAGACTGGTAGAATCACCGACCTTGCAGCAGTACTTCAAGCACAGACTGGTAGAATCACCGACCTTGCAACACTACTTCAAGCACATACTGGTAGAATCACCGACCTTGCAGCAGTACTTCAAGCACATACTGGTAGAATCATCAACCTTGCTGTAGTACTTCAAGCACAGACTGGTAGAATCACCGACCTTACAGCAGTACATCAAGCACAGACTGGTAGAATCACCGACCTTACAGCAGTACATCAAGCACATACTGGTAGAATCACCGACCTTGCAGCAGTACTTCAAGCACAGGCTGGTAGAATCACCGACCGTACAGCAGTACTTCAAGCACAGACTGGTAGAATCACCGACCTTGAAGCAGTACTTCAAGCACAGACTGGTAGAATCACCGACCTTGCAGTAGTACTTCAAGCACAGACTGGTAGAATCACCGACCTTGCAGCAGTACTTCAAGCACATACTGGTAGAATCATCAACCTTGCTGTAGTACTTCAAGCACAGACTGGTAGAATCACCGACCTTGCTGTAGTACTTCAAGCACATACTGGTAGAATCATCGACCTTGAAGCAGTACTTCAAGCACAGACTGGTAAAATCACCGACCTTGCAGCAGTTCTTCAAGCACAGACTGGTAGAATCACCGACCTTGCAGCAGTACTTCAAGCACAGACTGGTAGAATCACCGACCTTGCAGCAGTACTTCAAGCACAGACTGGTAGAATCACCGACCTTGCAACACTACTTCAAGCACAGACTGGTAGAATCACCGAACTTGCAGCAGTACATCAACCACAGACTGGTAGAATCACCGACCTTGCAGCAGTACTTCAAGCACAGACTGGTAGAATCATCAACCTTGCTGTAGTACTTCAAGCACAGACTGGTAGAATCATCAACCTTGCTGTAGTACTTCAAGCACATACTGGTAGAATCACCGACCTTGCAACAGTACTTCAAGCACAGGCTGGTAGAATCACCGACCGTACAGCAGTACTTCAAGCACAGACTGGTAGAATCACCGACCTTGAAGCAGTACTTCAAGCACAGACTTGTAGAATCACCGACCTTGCAGCAGTACTTCAAGCACAGACTGGTAGAATCAGCGACCTTGCAGCAGTACTTCAAGCACAGGCTGGTAGAATCACCGACCGTACAGCAGTACTTCAAGCACAGACTGGTAGAATCACCGACCTTGAAGCAGTACTTCAAGCACAGACTGGTAGAATCACCGACCTTGCAGTAGTACTTCAAGCACAGACTGGTAGAATCACCGACCTTGAAGCAGTACTTCAAGCACATACTAGTAGAATCATCAACCTTGCTGTAGTACTTCAAGCACAGACTGGTAGAATCACCGACCTTGCTGTAGTACTTCAAGCACAAACTGGTAGAATAACCGACCTTACAGCAGTACTTCAAGCACAGACTGGCAGAATCATCGACCTTGAAGCAGTACTTCAAGCACAGACTGGTAAAATCACCGACCTTGCAGCAGTTCTTCAAGCACAGACTGGTAGAATCACCGACATTGCAGCAGTACTTCAAGCACAGACTGGTAGAATCACCGACCTTGCAGCAGTACTTCAAGCACAGACTGGTAGAATCACCGACCTTGCAACATTACTTCAAGCACATACTGGTAGAATCACCGACCTTGCAGCAGTACTTCAAGCACATACTGGTAGAATCACCGACCTTGCAGCAGTACTTCAAGCACAGACTGGTAGAATCATCAACCTTGCTGTAGTACTTCAAGCACAGATTGGTAGAATCACCGACCTTACAGCAGTACTTCAAGCACATACTGGTATAATCACCGACCTTGCAGCAGTACATCAAGCACAGACTGGTAGAATCACCGACCTTGCAGCAGTACTTCAAGCACAGACTGGTAGAATCACCGACCTTGCAGCAGTACTTCAAGCACAGACTGGTAGAATCACCGACCTTGCAACATTACTTCAAGCACATACTGGTAGAATCACCGACCTTGCAGCAGTACTTCAAGCACATACTGGTAGAATCATCAACCTTGCTGTAGTACTTCAAGCACAGACTGGTAGAATCACCGACCTTACAGCAGTACATCAAGCACATACTGGTAGAATCACCGACCTTGCAGCAGTACTTCAAGCACAGACTGGTAGAATCATCAACCTTGCTGTAGTACTTCAAGCACAGATTGGTAGAATCACCGACATTACAGCAGTACTTCAAGCACAGACTGGTAGAATCACCGACCTTGCAGCAGTACATCAAGCACAGACTGGTAGAATCACCGACCTTGCAGCAGTACTTCAAGCACAGACTGGTAGAATCATCAACCTTGCTGTAGTACTTCAAGCACAGACTGGTAGATTCACCGACCTTACAGCAGTACTTCAATCACAGACTGGTAGAATTACCGACCTTGCAGCAGTACGTTAAGCACATACTGGTAGAATCACCGACCTTGCAGCAGTACTTCAAGCACAGACTGGTAGAATCACCGACCTTGCAACAGTACTTCAAGCACAGACTGGTAGAATCACCGACCTTGCAGCAGTACTTCAAGCACAGTATGGTAGAATCACCGACCTTGCAACAGTACTTCAATCACAGACTGGTAGAATCACCGACCTTGCAACAGTACTTCAAGCACAGACTGGTAGAATCACCGACCTTACAACAGTACTTCAAGCACAGACTGGTAGAATCACCGACCTCGCAGCAGTACTTCAAGCACATACTGGTAGAATCACCGACCTTGCAGCAGTACTTCAAGCACAGACTGGTAGAATCACCGATCTTGCAACAGTACTTCAAGCACAGACTGGTAGAATCACCGATCTTGCAGCAGTACTTCAAGCACAGACTGGTAGAATCACCGACCTTGCAGTAGTACTTCAAGCACAGACTGGTAGAATCATCAACCTTGCTGTAGTACTTCAAGCACATACTGGTAGAATCACCGACCTTGCAACAGTACTTCAAGCACAGACTGGTAGAATCACCGACCTTGCAGCAGTACTTCAAGCACAGACTGGTAGAATCATCAACCTTGCTGTAGTACTTCAAGCACAGACTGGTAGAATCAGCGACCTTGCAGCAGTACTTCAAGCACATGCTGGTAGAATCACCGACCTTGCAGCAGTACTTCAAGCACAGGCTGGTAGAATCACCGACCGTACAGCAGTACTTCAAGCACAGACTGGTAGAATCACCGACCTTGAAGCAGTACTTCAAGCACAGACTGGTAGAATCACCGACCTTGCAGCAGTACATCAAGCACAGACTGGTAGAATCACCGACCTTACAGCAGTACATCAAGCACAGGCTGGTAGAATCACCGACCTTACAGCAGTACTTCAAGCACAGACTGGTAGAATCACCGACCTTGCAGCAGTACTTCAAGCACAGATGGTAGAATCACCGACCTTGCAGTAGTACTTCAAGCACAGACTGGTAGAATCACCGACCTTGCAGCAGTACTTCAAGCACAGACTGGTAGAATCACCGACCTTGCAGCAGTACTTCAAGCACAGACTGGTAGAATCACCGACCTTGCAGCAGTACTTCAAGCACATACTGGTAGAATCACCGACCTTGCAGCAGTACTTCAAGCACAGACTGGTAGAATCACCGACCTTGCAGCAGTACTTCAAGCACAGACTGGTAGAATCACGACCTTGCAGCAGTACTTCAAGCACAGATGGTAGAATCACCGACCTTGCAGTAGTACTTCAAGCACAGACTGGTAGAATCACCGACCTTGCAGCAGTACTTCAAGCACAGACTGGTAGAATCACCGACCTTGCAGCAGTACTTCAAGCACAGACTGGTAGAATCATCAACCTTGCTGTAGTACTTCAAGCACAGACTGGTAGAATCACCGACCTTGCAGCAGTACTTCAAGCACAGACTGGTAGAATCACCGACCTTGCAGCAGTACTTCAAGCACAGACTGGTAGAATCACCGACCTTGCAGCAGTACTTCAAGCACAGACTGGTAGAATCACCGACCTTGCAGCAGTACTTCAAGCACAGACTGGTAGAATCACCGACCTTGCAGCAGTACTTCAAGCACAGACTGGTAGAATCACCGACCTTGCAGCAGTACTTCAAGCACAGACTGTAGAATCACCGACCTTGCAGCAGTACTTCAAGCACAGACTGGTAGAATCACCGACCTTGCAACAGTACTTCAAGCACAGACTGGTAGAATCACCGACCTTGCAGCAGTACTTCAAGCACAGACTGGTAGAATCATCAACCTTGCTGTAGTACTTCAAGCACAGACTGGTAGAATCACCGACCTTGCAGCAGTACTTCAAGCACAGACTGGTAGAATCACCGACCTTGCAGCAGTACTTCAAGCACAGACTGGTAGAATCACCGACCTTGCAGCAGTACTTCAAGCACAGACTGGTAGAATCATCGACCTTGCTGTAGTACTTCAAGCACAGATTGGTAGAATCACCGACCTTGCAGCAGTACTTCAAGCACAGACTGGTAGAATCACCGACCTTGCAGTAGTACATCAAGCACAGACTGGTAGAATCACCGACCTTGCAGCAGTACTTCAAGCACAGACTGGTAGAATCATCAACCTTGCTGTAGTACTTCAAGCACAGACTGGTAGATTCACCGACCTTACAGCAGTACTTCAAGCACAGACTGGTAGAATTACCGACCTTGCAGCAGTACTTCAAGCACAGACTGGTAGAAGCATCAACCTTGCTGTAGTACTTCAAGCACAAACTGGTAGAATCACCGACCTTGCAGCAGTACTTCAAGCACAGACTGGTAGAATCACCGACCTTGCAGCAGTACCTCAAGCACATACTGGTAGAATCACCGACCTTGCAGCAGTACTTCAAGCACAGACTGGTAGAATCACCGACCTTGCAGCAGTACTTCAAGCACAGACTGGTAGAATCACGACCTTGCGAGTACTTCAAGCACAGACTGGTAGAATCACGACCTTGCAGCAGTACTTCAAGCACAGTGGTAGAATCACCGACCTGCAGAGTACTTCAAGCACAGACTGGTAGAATCACCGACCTTGAAGCAGTACTTCAAGCACAGACTGGTAGAATCACCGACCTTGCAGTAGTACTTCAAGCACAGACTGGTAGAATCACCGACCTTGCAGCAGTACTTCAAGCACATACTAGTAGAATCATCAACCTTGCTGTAGTACTTCAAGCACAGACTGGTAGAATCACCGACCTTGCTGTAGTACTTCAAGCACAAACTGGTAGAATAACCGACCTTACAGCAGTACTTCAAGCACAGACTGGCAGAATCATCGACCTTGAAGCAGTACTTCAAGCACAGACTGGTAAAATCACCGACCTTGCAGCAGTTCTTCAAGCACAGACTGGTAGAATCACCGACCATGCAGCAGTACTTCAAGCACAGACTGGTAGAATCACCGACCTTGCAGCAGTACTTCAAGCACAGACTGGTAGAATCACCGACCTTGCAACATTACTTCAAGCACATACTGGTAGAATCACCGACCTTGCAGCAGTACTTCAAGCACATACTGGTAGAATCATCAACCTTGCTGTAGTACTTCAAGCACAGACTGGTAGAATCACCGACCTTACAGCAGTACATCAAGCACAGACTGGTAGAATCACCGACCTTACAGCAGTACATCAAGCACATACTGGTAGAATCACCGACCTTGCAGCAGTACTTCAAGCACAGACTGGTAGAATCATCAACCTTGCTGTAGTACTTCAAGCACAGATTGGTAGAATCACCGACCTTACAGCAGTACTTCAAGCACAGACTGGTAGAATCACCGACCTTGCAGCAGTACATCAAGCACAGACTGGTAGAATCACCGACCTTGCAGCAGTACTTCAAGCACAGACTGGTAGAATCATCAACCTTGCTGTAGTACTTCAAGCACAGATTGGTAGAATCACCGACCTTACAGCAGTACTTCAAGCACAGACTGGTAGTATCACCGACCTTGCAGCAGTACTTCAAGCACAGACTGGTAGAGCAGCATCAACATGGTGTATGTACTTCAAGCAACAAACTGGTAGAATCACCGACCTGCAGCAGTACTTCAAGCACAGACTGGTAGAATCACCGACCTTGCAGCAGTACCTCAAGCACATACTGGTAGAATCACCGACCTGCAGCAGTACTTCAAGCACAGACTGGTAGATATCACGACCTTGCAGCCAGTACCTCAAGCACATACTGGTAGTATCACCGACCTTGCAGCAGTACTTCAAGCACGACTGGTAGAATCACCGACCTTGCAACAGTACTTCAAGCACAGACTGGTAGAATCACCGACCTTGCAGCAGTACTTCAAGCACAGTATGGTAGAATCACCGACCTTGCAACAGTACTTCAAGCACAGACTGGTAGAATCACCGACCTTGCAACAGTACTTCAAGCACAGACTGGTAGAATCACCAACCTTACAACAGTACTTCAAGCACAGACTGGTAGAATCACCGACCTCGCAGCAGTACTTCAAGCACATACTGGTAGAATCACCGAACTTGCAGCAGTACTTCAAGCACATACTGGTAGAATCACCGATCTTGCAGCAGTACTTCAAGCACAGACTGGTAGAATCACCGACCTTGCAGTAGTACTTCAAGCATATACTGATAGAATCACCGACCTTGCAGCAGTACTTCAAGCACAGGCTGGTAGAATCACCGACCTTGCAGCAGTACTTCAAGCACAGACTGGTAGAATCACCGACCTTGCAGTAGTACTTCAAGCACAGACTGGTAGAATCACCGACCTTGCAGCAGTACTTCAAGCACATACTAGTAGAATCATCAACCTTGCTGTAGTACTTCAAGCACAGACTGGTAGAATCACCGACCTTGCTGTAGTACTTCAAGCACAAACTGGTAGAATAACCGACCTTACAGCAGTACTTCAAGCACAGACTGGCAGAATCATCGACCTTGAAGCAGTACTTCAAGCACAGACTGGTAAAATCACCGACCTTGCAGCAGTACATCAAGCACAGACTGGTAGAATCACCGACCATGCAGCAGTACTTCAAGCACAGACTGGTAGAATCACCGACCTTGCAGCAGTACTTCAAGCACAGACTGGTAGAATCACCGACCTTGCACATTACTTCAAGCACATATGGGAATCACCGACCTTGCAGCAGTACTTCAAGCACATACTGGTAGAATCATCAACCTTGCTGTAGTACTTCAAGCACAGATTGGTAGAATCACCGACCTTACAGCAGTACTTCAAGCACAGACTGGTATAATCACCGACCTTGCAGCAGTACATCAAGCACAGACTGGTAGAATCACCGACCTTGCAGCAGTACTTCAAGCACAGACTGGTAGAATCACCGACCTTGCAGCAGTACTTCAAGCACAGACTGGTAGAATCACCGACCTTGCAACATTACTTCAAGCACATACTGGTAGAATCACCGACCTTGCAGCAGTACTTCAAGCACATACTGGTAGAATCATCAACCTTGCTGTAGTACTTCAAGCACAGACTGGTAGAATCACCGACCTTACAGCAGTACATCAAGCACATACTGGTAGAATCACCGACCTTGCAGCAGTACTTCAAGCACAACTTGTAGAATCACCAACCTTTCAGTACTTCAAGCACAGAGTTAGAATCATCAACCTTGCTGTAGTACTTCAAGCACAGATTGTAGAATCACCGACCTTAAGCAGACTTCAAGCACAACTGGTAGAATCACCGACCTGCAGCATTACATCAAGCACAGACTGTAAATCACCGACCTTGCAGCACTACTTCAAGCACAGACTGGTAGAATCATCAACCTTGCTGTAGTACTTCAAGCACAGATTGGTAGAATCACCGACCTTACAGCAGTACTTCAAGCACAGACTGGTAGTATCACCGACCTTGCAGCAGTACTTCAAGCACAGACTGGTAGAATCATCAACCTTGCTGTAGTACTTCAAGCACAGACTGGTAGATTCACCGACGTTACAGCAGTACTTCAAGCACAGACTGGTAGAATTACCGACCTTGCAGCAGTACTTCAAGCACAGACTGGTAGAAGCATCAACCTGGCTGTAGTACTTCAAGCACAAACTGGTAGAATCACCGACCTTGCAGCAGTACCTCAAGCACATACTGGTAGTATCACCGACGTTACAGCAGTACTTCAAGCACAGACTGGTAGAATTACCGACCTTGCAGCAGTACTTCAAGCACAGACTGGTAGAAGCATCAACCTGGCTGTAGTACTTCAAGCACAGACTGGTAGAATCACCGACCTTGCAGCAGTACTTCAAGCACAGTATGGTAGAATCACCGACCTTGCAACAGTACTTCAAGCACAGACTGGTAGAATCACCGACCTTGCAACAGTACTTCAAGCACAGACTGGTAGAATCACCAACCTTACAACAGTACTTCAAGCACAGACTGGTAGAATCACCGACCTCGCAGCAGTACTTCAAGCACATACTGGTAGAATCACCGAACTTGCAGCAGTACTTCAAGCACAGACTGGTAGAATCACCGATCTTGCAACAGTACTTCAAGAACAGACTGGTAGAATCACCGATCTTGCAGTAGTACTTCAAGCATATACTGGTAGAATCACCGACCTTGCAGCAGTACTTCAAGCACAGGCTGGTAGAATCACCGACCTTGCAGCAGTACTTCAAGCACAGGCTGGTAGAATCACCGACCTTGCAGCAGTACTTCAAGCACAGACTGGTAGAATCACCGACCTTACAGCAGTACTTCAAGCACAGACTGGTAGAATCACCGACCTTGCAGCAGTACTTCAAGCACAAACTTGTAGAATCATCAACCTTGCTGTAGTACTTCAAGCACAAACTTGTAGAATCATCAACCTTGCTGTAGTACTTCAAGCACAGACTGATAGAATCACCGACCTTGCAGCTGTACTTCAAGCACAGACTGGTAGAATCACCGACCTTGCAACAGTACTTCAAGCACAGACTGGTAGAATCACCGACCTTGCAGCATTACTTCAAGCACAGACTGGTAGAATCACCGACCTTGCAGCAGTACTTCAAGCACAGACTGGTAGAATCACCGACCTTGCAACAGTACTTCAAGCAAAGACTGGTAGAATCACCGACCTTGCAACAGTACTTCAAGCAAAGACTGGTAGAATCACCGACCTTGCAACAGTACTTCAAGCAAAGACTGGTAGAATCACCGACCTTGTGCAAACCAGCTAGATAGCGTCCTCACATGAAATAATGCGAAACCCCAGTGGGATTCGAACCTACATCGGGGAGAGGCAAGATATTTGATTTCAATGACCGTAACAACTTTTTTATTTGTTTTTAGTTTCTTATTTTGTTATTTTTCATTTTAGTATGGTCTTTTCTGGGGCGGGCCGTTGTCTAATTGTGCTTAATTGTTGTGGCTCAAACGGTTTGCATGTTCATATTTATGCTATGTATGTAGTGTGTCGTTCTCTATATGACTTATCACTGTAGTCAATTTATCTGGGATATTTTAGAAAATCTTGGGAATATTTTATATGTAGTATTCTTGTCCCAGGATAGAGGGGGGGGGGGTAGATGAGAGGGGTGGATGTCGAAGATGAGAGGGGTGGATGTCGAAGATGACAGGAAGGGAATGGAGAGAGGAAAGAGGAGTTTTTTTTATTTTCTTATATTTATATGTTAAATAAAATATTAGCATACATATAGACTAATACAATAGTATATTTATATGTTAAATAGCATACATATAGACTAATACAATAGAAAGTATGTTTTTAGTTCCAGTAACATATGTTACAATGAGCAGCCCGGTACAGGACACACTGAGAGTGCTGGAACACAACGAGGTAATGTTTGTATGTGCGACTCCCGGTACAGGACACACTGAGAGTGCTGGAACACAACGAGGTAGTGTTTGTATGTGAGACTTCCGGTGAAAGACCTGCAGCCACTATCTCCTGGTACAAAGACTCTGGTACAAATCCTGAGCAGGAAATTACAGTGAATATCTCCTCGTCTACAAGTCCAGTTAACACTCTCACTAAGTCTGTCAGTACATTGAAACTGTTTCCTTCTCGAAGTGATACCGACATGAGCATCTACTGCAGCGTAAACAATATACAAGGACGTCCACCATTAATTTCACCACGTAGACCTCAGTTGGATGTTCCGTGTAAGAACACTTTATCTCTGCTATTTAAAGACATGATCGAGATGGAGGGGTGTTATACAATATTGTTCACATGAAAAATTAGAAATTCCAAGCATTTAATTGTCCATCAAAATTACAGTTTTTCCTATACAAAAAGATAACAATATATGCAATGGTGAGATTGCATGCCTGTGAGATTTGAACGTACATTGTAGATCCCGTGTGTCTTTAAACAATAATAATAATAATAATAAAGAATGTATTTAACGAGATAACTTATTTGATCAATAAGTAAATCTACCACGAGGCCTTCAACAAATTAAAACATGAAATAGCACAATGAAACATGTAAATAATGACCAGTAAAACTAAGCTATAAGCTATATATATGTTGAGGGCCTCATGGTAGATTAACTTTTGTTAAACGACTGCAAGAACGACTAATTATATACATGTATAATTATAATTTATCAGTCGAGTTTACTAGGTTAACGGTCTGTTCTTTGCACCACCTGATACATTGAGCTTTGAAGTGTGGAACAGAATGTGCTGTAACCAATATGGAGGGCTATTATACTTGACTGGCAGCCATTTTGGTACATATCAGTCCCAGTGATATGAAATTCAAAATGAACATTTCTGCTCAATAACCTGTGAATGATTGGATGTACAGTATTAGAGTATAAGTGATTATGCTCAGTAGATGCATCGATGGTTTTGGGATAAGTAAGTCAAAGGTCAGAATCACATATTCTTTGCATTAAAAAACTACTTCAAAGCAATAGCATGTATTCGTTTAGTATTACCTCACATATTAGCATAAGTGAACTCTGCCACGTCGGTTATCTGGAAATACTATGTTCGACTTCTCTTCCCGAAATGCTTTGTCTAGCTCGATGTAGCTTCGAGCATCGTGATAACTATTATATAGAAATATGTTAACTATTTCCTTGGCGAATGGACAAATGGTGTCGAGTTCAAAACACATACCATAGTTAGGCTAATATCCAAACAAGTTTATTTAATATTTTATTCGGATCAAATACATAAAAGTATATACATATATAAACACAATATTTGTACATTGGAACCGATATGGGCCGAGAAACAAGCTTAACGCTTATATGAATCCCTTCCCATGTTGGAGTACGTTTAAATGGTACAAATTGCTTGTCGATTAGTAATGACGAGTTTATGTGTTCAGTAAATATAAATTGTAGAGAAACTATTGAATACTTAAAAAGTAGTGACACATGTTTGGACTTGATGTTGCTAAACGTTCGCATCGCGTTATTGTAATTTTAATGTAGCAATAAGGAAACGTTAGATCCAAATATGTAAACTATCAAAAAAGAACAAGTTTAAAACTGACACCCGGTCACTATCAAAGCCATACACTGAAAGACGACAATGTCGGAAATGTCAACAAACCCCGTGCAATTCAACGGCGGTAAATTGCTAGCATTTAAACTTACTTGTAAAGCCACTATTTTAGTTCTCCGCAGCACTCATTTGTCTATCAAACGATGGTGGTTTAGACGTATACCTTGCCCTGCGTTGGCTACATGGGAAACATAAAAAATAAATAGATTGTGTGCGATTTGACCTACATCCCCAGGTTACTATATATACTCGATACCGGTCCCGTTCTTTTCACCTGTGCAGAGCAGTGAAGATATTTACCTGCGCACGCCAACATTTAAGAAAGTACCCATAATTATTTCTTAACTACACTGCGGCCATTTTAAAAATCTACTTTCGACTTCTCCTACGAAACCATTTGGATGATTTGAATCATGATTATTCTTGGCATATCTGTCAATGCAGACAGTTTCGTTTTTCAGATCCTCCTACGATTGGTGCGGTATCAACCAAAAATGATCCTGAACTATCCAACGTAAGCTTGCTATGTCCATATACACCAGGAAACCCTTCCACTACCGTATTCCGATGGACCAGAGATGGGGATTCTAGAGAATGGAACGTGCAAGCACTTACCATAACACATGTTACACCGTACGATGCCATGACTTATACATGTACAATACATAACACAATGCGGCCAACAAACGAACCTGTTCAAGAGCAACATAGTTCTGTGAGCTTTCACTTAAAAGTCTTATGTAAGTATATGTTGCTGTTATTAGTCCCCTACTAGTGTGCCACCACAGGATCCTTTAAGTCAACCATTCTCGTCCGTCAGCCAAATATAGCATGCAACTTGGTAGGTAGGTAAATCGATTGAAGGATGAGGATGAAGGATATTATCGTTGCTATGAACTATCATATCATGAGCACAGCAGCCGAGTTCATAGATATGCCCCATTTAACTCTGACATGAACATGTATGCATGTTGACAAATCATACCCTAGTCAACTCGACCCTCGGTCTCGTCACATATAGCAGTACCCCCACCCCCTCATACCCTAGTCAACTCGACCCTCGGTCTTGTCACACATAGCAGTACCCCACCCCTTCATACCCTAGTCAACTCAAGCCTCGGTCTCGTCACACATAGCAGTACCCACACTCCCTGGCCATTGTACAGGGCGATATACGATTTTAATGAATGACCCGCACTTCACTGTGTTCATCTAGCAACATCATCTACAGTAAAAGCCTTGCTTTAATAAATGCTAACACACTTAGATTGAAATATACTAGAGTGCATTGATGTTTAGAAACATTGTCAGTTGACAATCCTGAATGACAGTTTACTTGATGTCACACTGTACAGTGACTCTGTCTTCATGTGCGAAGGATGCAACAACCACTGCAGGTCACGCGTCGGACTGTACAGCCACAGCAGACGGTGCTCATATGTAGACTCAACGGGTGCTAACTCCATAGTTGTATTCTATTTGGAGGCAGATCCAGGCCTTGGCCTTCAATGCCTAATAGACACTACGCCAATGGCAACTGTTTGCAATATCATGTCACGGTTACTACGTATAACGTATTCTTGGAATACTTTCAATGCAGGCAGTTTCTTTTTTCAGATCCTCCTACGATTGGTGCGATAACAACCAAAAATTATCCTGAACTATCCTACGTAAGCTTGCCGTGACCATATACACCAGGAAACCCTTCCACTACCGTATTCCGATGGACCAGAGATGGGGATTCTAGAGAATGGAGCGTGCAAGCACTTACCATAACACATGTTACACAGTACGATGCCATGACTTATACATGTACAATACATAACACAATGCGGCCAACAAACGAACCTGTTCAAGAGCAACATAGTTATGTGAGCTTTCACTTAAAAGTCTTATGTAAGTATATTTTGCTGTTATTAGTCCCCTACTAGTGTGCCACCACAGGAATCTTTAGGTCAACCATTTTCGTCCGTCAGCCAAATATAGCATGCAACTTGGTAGGTAGGTAAATCGATTGAAGGAAGGGGATGTAAGACTGACGGATGCCGAAGACTGTCATTACGATTCGTGACATCATCATCAGTGCTCTGGAAGTCATTTTGACATGATAGCTAATTATTAAATTTTGATTTGCCGGATATTAGTGGACAGGTGTAGCCAGTAAAGAGTGTGTTGTGACCATTGAATATCAATTAAAACTGATTGGAGGGAGTCCAGATTTAGCAGAGCAACATTAAAGAAATCCTTCGTGGAGTTTCTCAATATGTCAATTCCGAATATGACAGCTTTAAACCAATTCAAACAGGTGGGAATAAGTACTTCTCACCACTACCTGATTCAGTTCAAGCAACTCATATAGCTCCTGTTTACACTGTTATACAGACATTCCTATTTCTTACTAAACTGTTTTAAGCTAAACATGTTGTGCACCTCATTCATTACTTTCAATATCTCTTCAATTTGATTTCTCGCCATTTACTCTTCCAATAAAACAACCTCCGTACCTTGTATGCTTACAGAATTAAGCCATTTATCCGTATAGTGTTGGGTTAAAAATGTACATCAATCAAAACTGATTTTACTAAATTTTATTGGTTCTTCATCACTATCTCATCCATTAAAACAGATGCCTAGCTGATGCTTGTATGTTATGTTATGTATGTTATGTATGCTTGCGCTTTCCTCGAATATTTAAAACAGATTATCTCTGCAACTTGTGATGTCGTATTTAGCATTGCTATATTATCCTGTTAGTGTTATCGTCGCTTGATTGTGATGTCGTATTTAGCATTGCTATACTATCTTACTAGTGTTATCGTCGCTTGACTGTGATATCGTATTTAGCATTGCTATACTATCTTACTAGTGTTATCGTCGCTTGATTGTGATGTCGTATTTAGCATTGCTATACTATCTTGCTAGTGTTATCGTCGCTTGACTGTGATGTCGTATTTAGCATTGCTATACTATCTTACTAGTGTTATCGTCGTTTGATTGTGATGTCGTATTTAGCATTGCTATACTATTTTACTAGTGTTATCGTCGCTTGATTGTGATGTCGTATTTAGCATTGCTATACTATCTTACTGTACTATCGTCGTTTGATTGTGATGTCGTATTTAGCATTGCTATACTATCTTACTAGTGTTATCGCGTTTGACTGTGATGTTGTATTTAGCATTGCTATACTATCGTACTAGTGTTATCGTCGCTTGATTGTGATGTCGTATTAGCATTGCTATACATCTTGCTAGTGTTATCGTCGCTTGACTGTGATGTCGTATTTAGCATTGCTATACCATCTTACTAGTGTTATCGTCGCTTGACTATGATGTCGTATTTAGCATTGCTATACTATCTTGCTAGTGTTATCGTCGCTTGATTGTGATGTCGTATTTAGCATTGCTATGCTATCTTACTAGTGTTATCGTCGCTTGATTGTGATGTCGTATTTAGCATTGCTATGCTATCTTACTAGTGTTATCGTCGCTTGATTGTGATGTTGTATTTAGCATTGCCCTACTATATATCTACTGTTATCGTCGCTTAACCATCTGGGTTATCTAACAAATATGGTGGTCTTGTGATTAATAATAATTGGTGGTGATACACAGACCATATAGTTTCCAGTTGAAAACGATAGAGACATTAATAATGCTAAAACTCAATTCAAAGTTATATAAATCAAACATAACTTAGGAAGAAAGTTGAAACCTTATAGTTTAATCATATTTGGAATATATATAATCTGAATGTTGCGCATTTCAGTTAAGACCAGCATACTGAATTTCTACGTGCCAGGATTTGAAGGTCAAGATACTGTTACTGTGGATGAGACGACTGACGTAACATTCGTCTGCAATGTAACAAGCTATCCCGTATCAAGTGTCTCAGTGTTATTCCGTACCGATGCCATACATACAGATATACAGACAACAACTCTGACACATAACCGTCGTGCTGTGACCTGTCTTGACGCTGGGATATACACATGTAATGGAAGCAATACCTACAACTATGGACATCCATCTACAGCAGACCTGAAGCTTTACGTCAATTGTATGTACCTGTAGATATATATATATATCCCGGAGATTGAAATATGTGCATCAATAATTACTTAATTGTAATGCATCAAATCATATCCACGAAATGTAAGCATAACCTATGTTGTCTGAATGAATCTATATAAGGTCAGACACCGCTATTGCAACTTCCACCATAGGCCACCATTATAACATACAATGCCATTAGATTTCCCACAAACATAGTTTGGCACAAAAGACAGTAGTTTTCAACAGACTGGCTTTTGGGCCACAGGAAAATGTCAAATTTCAATGGGGTTGTCCAATTGCATTTATTTATTTCCCACTAAAGGCACCCACCCCCTACTATGAGGGTAATTTGGTAGTGAATGTTGCACATTTATAATATGCTGTTTATTTGTCATCAGATAGTCTGCAAATATTTTTAAATATTCCAAAATGCAGCTCATATATTGTATTTTAATATTTAGAAGTTATTTTCACTATTTGTGACAAGACCAACTTAGCCAATCAGTTCATGTATCAATAACTCTTAAGGGCTTCCCTACACTTTATTCAACCAATCCCAAACCACTATATCAATAACACCGTCTGACCATTGTAGAAATAGCAGTTTGTCTGATTAACGCAGTGATTAGCACGCTCGCTTCGTTAATACCAATGCAACCTGGCTTAAATAATTGGACTGTGAAGTATGTGAGAGTGTACGGTAGTCGCCAGATCGGACAGATGGAGTTATCTCCCGGTTCTCTGATTTCCTACCACACAAATGACAACATATGCGCTTTCATCCGCACAAACGAGAGTAATTAATATAAGTTATTGAAGCTTCACTTCACAATCGTTAAATAACGTTTAATGCAACAGAGATATATCTTTAAATCAACCAGACTGATTAATGCTGTCCTTGGATCTCATTTCCCTTGCCCTCGGTAAACAGTATGAGAACCAATTAGATAGAGTGTGTGAACTGTAATCATACCGTCCATAGACTGACAACCCATACAAAGGTCAAGGGATTTAGACCAGACATGTAGAATATGTTCAACATCAATCCCTTGCATGTGTGTGTTTACACTACACGTTTGACGCTTATTGAGCTTCATATTCTTTTTTCAATGGTTTAAATTATCCCCGGAAAGACGTGATGGCACTGTGTGTAAGTGTCACGTTCTTCAATGGTTTAAATTATCCATAGAAAGACGAGATGGCACTGTGTGTAAGTGTCACGTTTTTCAATGGTTTAAATTATCCCCGGAAAGACGTGATGGCACTGTGTGTAAGTGTCATGTTTTTCAATGGCTTAAATTATCCCCGGAAAGGCGAGATGGCACTGTGTGTAAGTGTCATGTTTTTCAATGGTTTAAATTATCCATAGAAAGACGAGATGGCACTGTGTGTAATTGTCACGTTTTTCAATGGTTTAAATTATCCCCGGAAAGACGAGATGGCACTGTGTGTAAGTGTCACGTTTTTCAATGTTTAAATTATCCATAGAAAGACGAGATGGCACTGTGTGTAAGTGTCACTTTTTCAATGGTTTAAATTATCCTAGAAAGACGAGATGGCACTGTGTGTAAGTGTCACGTTTTTCAATGGTTTAAATTATCCCCGGAAAGACGAGATGGCACTGTGTGTAAGTGTCACGTTTTTCAATGGTTTAAATTATCCACAGAAAGACGAGATGGCTCTGTGCGTCAGTGTCACGTTTTTCAATGGTTTAAATTATCCATAGAAAGACGAGATGGCTCTGTGTGTAAGTGTCACGTTTTCAATGGTTTAAATTATCCACAGAAAGACGAGACGGCACTGTGTGTAAGTGTCACGTTTTTCAATGGTTTAAATTATCCATAGAAAGACGAGATGGCACTGTGTGTAATTGTCACGTTTTTCAATGGTTTAAATTATCCCCGGAAATAGGAGATGGTTCTGTGCGTCAGTGTCACGTTTTTCAATGGTTTAAATTATCCCCGGAAGACGAGATGGCTCTGTGCGTCAGTGTCACGTTTTTCAATGGTTTAAATTATCCACAGAAAGACGATATAGCTCTGTGTATAAGTGTCACGTTTTTCAATGGTTTAAATTATCCATAGAAAGACGAGATGGCACTGTGTGTAAGTGTCACGTTTTTCAATGGTTTAAATTATCCATAGAATGACGAGATGGCTCTGTGCGTCAGTGTCACGTTTTCAATGGTTTAAATTATCCACGAAAAACGAGATGGCTCTGTGCGTCAGTGTCACGTTTTTGAATGGTTTAAATTATCCACAGACAGACGAGATGGCTCTGTGTGTAAGTGTCACGTTTTTCAATGGTTTAAATTATCATCGAAAGACGAGATGGCTATGTGCGTCAGTGTCACGTTTTAATGCTAGCAATTTTATTGACACATGGCAAAAGTGACTTAGGCACATTCATTTGTTGGCCATTATAGTTTGTAGTATAGTACTATTACATGGTGACAACCTTTATAGAATTATTTATTATTATTTATTTGTGTCAGTCATTTTAACAGGAACATGACACTAAATGGTGTTGTATCTTATATCTTAGGTCGTCCACATCTATTTGGTGCTGTATCAGAAAATGTTACAAGTGCACAGAATATACCGGCAACTCTAAGTGTTATAACGCAGGATTATCCTATACCAGGGCAGACAGCTTTTAAATGGCAGAAATTCAATGGCTACACATGGACGTTGCTTACAAACAGTGCATTTGTCCAGATATATTCAGCAGTATTACAGTCAGAAACCACGTTTACCGATGTAACGCAGTCAAACCTCACGTTCAACAATGTGACGCAATCAGACTTTGGACGATATCGTCTCCTCATAGAGCATGCCCTGGGCAATTACACACAACCATTTCTTCTACAGGCACATGGTATTTGATCTCACTTGGGAATATTATCAATTAGTGTGTATCATTACCATCACAGGGATTCGGCACGTTTGGGGGTACTAGTATATATATTTAAGTACAGGGATTCTACTCTGTGGGATGTCAGATTTCGCATCGATCAGTAAAATGGCCCTATCTGAAACAATTTTGTACAAAGCTGTCCAAATATAACGCCTATCCCGAGTCTTTATATTGTTCTTCAAATAAAACACAACTTTAAGCTGCATGCATGTATACTTTGCAAACAATTGCCACATACATTGGCCATAGCAGGTCACATTTCCATACTAGGACGAGCGTTGAAACGAGCGTTCTGATTGGATTATTATAATGTAACAACATGTTTTTGTTTTATATGAAGAATAATCATAATCCAATCAGAACGCTCGTGTCAACGCGAATTGCTCCGCTTTAGAAATTTTCAAAACAAATTGAAAATGCTACGAAATCTCTTTTTGACGTACATTTTTGCCGAATAAACCTACACGTTAGTGGAAACACATTTTATTGATAATGTTATTCACAGGTAAAACTCTCCCGTCGAAGATTTTTTGTTGTTGCTGACAGAACCCGTGTCCTAGTATGGAAATGTGACCATTTTAATGGTTTAGGATACCCGTATGTTGGTGTATGGGTTGTATACATCTCCAGTTAGTATGTCCACACCCACATTTCTCCTCTACAACTGCTGGTTGTATGTAAATCCGTTCAATCTGCCATATATCACATAGTGTCTGATACCAGTACGCATAATTTGATAACATTTCACAGTTTTTTACCAACGGGTCCACAATGACTTCCCATTAACTTGTATGTAACACACTCCTCAGTGAGTATTCACTAATTTGTACTGGATCTACAATCTCCGCGATTTTTGAATTTAACTCAATGGTTTCGCTGTCATTGTTTGTGAATTTCTATAGTTTAAAAACACATTCAGTATTTCTATTAGTAACAAAATAATAAAAATAAATACCAGTATGCGTTTGGTCTGTTCCTCGGAACATCAAATGCTATAAGCATCCCAACCACATCAACTATACTACTTTTTAAGACCATATATAATTATAAACTATATCCGTTATCGAACGCTCAACATGCATTTTGTTCAAACAGAACAATACTTTAACTTATAGCTCAGTGGTAGCGCGTTCGCTTCATGTGCGGAAGGCCCGGAGTTCGAGCCCCACTGGAGCCGTTATGAGTGTTCCCTTAGCCAAGGCATTAAATTCCACATGCCTCTTCTATCTCCCTCGTGGCGATGGATTCCATCAGGAATGAAGTCTCGAGAGTGATTAATATAAGTTATAGGAACTTGTTTCGCAATCGAGCTAAAATAAATTTGTATAAACTAATACTTTAATTTAATGTTTGTTTCTGTAAATAGTCCAGTATTGTCACTATGTTTAAGCTCATAGAAAGCAGTACACTTAAAATTACTAGTATTTAGACATATGTCATGCTTCCGCAGCAGCGTCGCATATGCATAAGGAATATAGCCAACCAGTACGTGTAACGGTTGCACCGAGAAACATACCAAACTTCTTAACTGGCTGTTGTTTTAGTTTCAACAATATTTTATTTCAATATTTGTACATATATTGTCATTTAGAATATACAGTGTGTCAACAGAATTGAGAAGATATAAAATACTTATGTAGATCCCTCTCTGTAAAGGAAACATATCAGTCGTACTTAGATTTATTATGTGTCTTTTATAGATACACCAGAGCCTCCGACAAGCTTTCATTACATAATCGAATCAGTGACAGGAACATCTGTTGTCATACAGTGGACCGCTGGGTTTGATGGTGGGCATCCACAGACATTTATTGTTCAGTACAGAAAGAAAAGTACGTCAATCTGGTCAGAAATATCCGCCAAGGATAGAAACACAAACACCATGAATGCAACACTGACTCAACTCAATCCTGGTTTATGGTATCTACTACAGATGTATTCAACTAACTCTGAAGGAAATAGTTCTACAACATATGCCATTGCATTTGTAACAACAGGTAAATGTTTTATTAATTCTATAAATATAATGAATGCAAGGCATTTATATTCCACGTTACCTTTTCTCTCTCCCTCGACGATGGATTCCATTGGGAATGAGGTCTCGAGAGTGATCAGTATATGTTGTAAGAACTTATTTCGCTACAATAAATTTGTATAGACTAACATGAATAGATAAAATAAATAATTATTTAGTATTTTGTGATTATTGACTAATACATTATATTGTTACTATACTTTACAAAAACTGCGGATTTCCTACGAATTAGGTATTTTACGTTATTAAATATTAGTTGCAATATATCTGATTACCTTCACTGGCCTTGACACAGCTGATACATTTGATAACGATAATGTTTTTTCTGCTATTTGGAATGCATTGCCTCACTCAGTTCAAAATGCTCCAACTATCCAACAGTTCAAAATTCTCTACTTAAGGTGGAACAATAACAATTCAAACTAATCACATAGTTCTACTAGTATTACTTCAGATGCTATTGTATACAGTCTTTAGCACATGTGTGCATTACCATTGCTATATTTACTAGATTCTGTGAATGGGTGTCTTTAAGCTGATTTCAAACTTATTTCCAAGATACCCCTATAAGTCATATCTGCACATTGCTATATATATGTATTGTCATTAATTGTCTCATACCCCTTTTCTACTCTATTAGAAAATTCCATATATCATCATATTCCATAACATATTTATATACACTTTCTCTACGTTTCAGCTTTAACATTACTATATAATTCCAATGTGCAGTTTACACTTATAGTCCTATCTTTTGATTGCATTTGATTTGTATATATATGTTGATGGCCTCATCGTAGATTAACTTTTGTTAAATTTGTTCTATCGTAAAATAAATTTATTATTATTATTAATTATGTAACATGCTTTGTTCCATTACAGACATTTCTGAGATTGAACATACATCTTCCACATATGTTGCAGTCGTCGCTAGTTTATCTGTTGCTTTAGTTACTATGGTGTTTGTTGTTGTTGTGTTGATCATAATACTATTAAGGAGGTCACCACCAAAAGGTAATTACACGTGTCACAGGTTGTACTATAGGAGTACAATCGTGTTTTACCGTGAACGGCGTAGCTTAATATATAAAACTGCTTAAACATCGCGCATGCGTTTACCGCCTTTTAAATTCGTGTATCTTCGTTCTTTGTCATATGCAACGGAATTGAATCGGGGATATTCGACAATCTACGTCGGAGACGGAAATTAGAGATGTTTCCCGGGGCAATTTGCCGTGCACGTGTTTTGTCTCGTGAACACTTGTCAGGTTGTATTTGTATGAATGAAAGATTGTATGAACGTGGATGAGAGCTTTGCATGGATTGGGTACTAATATATTTCTTCCCACAACTATACCTCCGTGCTTGGTGACAACCCAGGAGAACTCTTAAGAGTAACATGTTAATGTTATAGAGAGATTATAATACAATAGTCTACCAATTTATATAGTAGTTACAGACATACACTGTGGCCTTTTTCCATATACGGAAACTGTGAATAAAGAAATATAACGAACCTACGCCAGAGTGCCTATTTTATATTGGCCCCTGTTACATTGGTGGCCAATGTGGATTCCGTAGGCTACAGTGTCGTGGATGACCGGAAGTCAGCCGTGGAGCGACCGGAAGTCGACCCAAGGGTCCGACCCAACGTCTCGACGTGTTAGATGCGATCAGCGTACACGAATGATAACGGATGTGCATCCACTGTTCATGGGCACGAGATCGTCATTCCGGAATTGTGTAGATTGTGAAAATTATGCAATTTAGAAATAGAAATTGCAATATGTGTTTCAAGAATCTACAAATCAGTAGGATGCATCAGAAGCTAGCTAGTGTTTATATAGTGTTCATATAGTGTACACATAGTGGTTATATAGTGTGTCAACTGTTTTGCTAGTGCACAGCAAACAGATGAAAAATTTCTTTGGAATTAGCGGTCCATAGAGTGAGTTTCACAGCGTGGTGAATTCACGGAGATGCTTGGGCGGAGGAAGTTGTGTGAAATCTGTTGGAGATTTCTATTGGTAATTGTTGTCATTACTATTCATCGGAAGCAATCATTGGAGCAACTCTTCATCAGTGATCCTCTATAATATGAAAGTGAAAACTTGTGTTTGTGAAAAAAACAACATTGTGTTGAATTACGTGATTGTCATACTTTTTCGCGACTGATGTGGTGAATTTTTTTCTATTTGAGTTTCAGTGATTATTGGTATAATCAATTGTATGATTTAGAAGTTATTTATGTGTATCAAGGTATATTATAGGTGATTTTGAAATCAAACAGTGCATTAGGTGATTTTGAGATATTTTCTCTATATTTTTGAGAAATAATCTGTGTTTATTATAGTTTTCTCGATTTTTGTGAGAAATAATCAGTGTCTTTATTTAAGGAGTTATCCCAATTATTAGCCTGAAATTATTCTTGTCCAACTATCGAGCACTTTCCATTACTTGTCTCACAATTCTTTAGCACTGCACGTAACCTGCAGACGGACGACTGAGTGAGAACAGCAGCGCAGAGAGAGAGAGAGAGAGGTGAGTGATATATGTGTTGTGTTGTACTGTATTTGTAATTTTGATTATCTGTATACTATAATATTGTGTAAACGTACATAATTCATTGCGAATCGACCGATTGCGTATATTTATAGTCTCAGAGGACTATGCGTTCGTGGTAGAATCAATTAATTGTAGTTATTATAGTGTAGTATTATTTGATGTACCCTATATAAACAGTGAATTGGTATAAAACTAATCCTTTGCTGCTACTGGGTGATAGTGTTGAATTCATGTAAAAATAAATATTTCATAGTTTATATAACTTGTTGAGCAATTCTTCAAGGAGTATTTTCTATGGTGGTGGCCAGGTCAAATTAAAGTGTATAACTTATATTTTCAGCACTGTTTGCAGTAACTGTGATTTTTCGTTTGATTTGTATTGTAATTCAATTGTACTTTGAAAATAATTTGTGTTGTATTTTGTTTGTAGATTGTAATTTATCATTTATCACAATTTAGCCAAGATAAAGACATACAATAGCTACTGGAGGAAGTGATAGAGCAACCATTAGTGAAGCCGGAGATAAGGAAGCACCAGCTTTAACTAATGAACAGTTATCTGTTATTTTAGATGCACTCAGGAAGAGTGGAGACTATGTTGTCTTGACGAAAGACGAGTATGCGGCTTTTCAAAAGCCTACTGCCATTACGAGTACACCTAAAGAGACAGGTGCACGGAGAAAGGTATCAGATTTTATCAAAATGTCGCCAAAGCCATTTGTTGATAATACTGTATTAAATATGTCGAACTTTCAGGGTCCAAGATATGAGATGCCTAAGTTACCATATTTTTCAGGTGAACAACCACCAATGAAAGGAGATGAGCCGTTTGTTGTTTGGCATTTTGAGTCCAAGTGTTTATTGTCAGAGAATTTACCTGAACATGTTACTTTGCAGATTATTCGTAGGTCTTTACGTGGTACTGCAAGACATATATTGATTTCACTTGGTGAACATGCTTCCAGCAGTGATGTTTTAGACAAACTTGATATACTTTTTGGAGATGTAGCGACAACTGAATCAGTTATGCAATCTTTTTATAATGAATGTCAGAAACTTTCAGAAAATGTCACCACATATGGATGTCGTCTCGAGTCACTCCTACAAGTTGCAGTTGAGAGTGGACATGTCACTCATGTTGCTAGAAATTATATGCTACGTTCTAAATTTTGGACAGGTTTACGAGACGAGAAGCTAAAGATTATGACCAGGAGTAAATATGACAATATTTCTGATTATAACAGGTTGTTGAGAGAGGTACGCTCAGTCGAACAAGAGTTAGCGGCTTCGAGCAGTGTATCAGCAACTGTGAATGCTGCTCAGCAGTCCTCATCTGAAAATAAACTTATTAATGATCTTTCTGGTAAGATGGATAAGCTTATGAACAGGATGCAGTCTCTAGAGAAACAGATAAATGAGCGACCACGAGATACATCAAATTCCAGTAATAGACAAAATAATTCTGATGGTACATGTAACAGTTATTACAGGAATAACTACAATCCCGGACGAGGCAGACCCAGACCAGAACGAGGCGGTGACAACCCGAGATATGATAGTAGACGGGATTATAACAATCAGAGCTCGAGTTATAGAGGTAGACAATTTGGGTCCAACTATAACCAAACTAACACCACTAACAATAACAAACGTGACCCAAAAGTGTAGACTCCTCTGTTGTAGGGCAAACAGGGGAAGTCGGTATTGATAATGGCCCTAAGTCTAAATCTAGTGTTAGCACTTTAGCTGACAGAATGGTTGGTAAAGCAAACGAAGGGACAGCTATTATTTGTGGTATTGAGACCAATATACTTGTTGACAGTGGGTCAATGGTAACCTTAGTTTCCGAGTCATTTTATAACTCGCTTGACCCCAGACCTGAATTGTGCAGCATGTCAGATTTTAAATTAGATGTTGTAGGTGCCAGTGGTGCAAAGCTACCGTACTCCGGTTATATAGAGGCTGATATTTGCATACCTTTCTTGTCACACAGTATTGTTGTGCCAAAATTGATTGTTCCGGATACTGAATATCGTCAGTCTGTATCAGGTATTATTGGTACAAATGTTTTGCGATATTGTGATTGTATTTCAGAAACATCTTGTTCAGATCCATATAGAGTGGCTTTGGATGCAATGACATGTAATAATTCTATTGCAGTGAAAACGACTAACAAGATGCCAGTCGTAATTTATCCTAATCAAGTCACGAATATTTCATGTCTTGTTAGGAAAACAAATGATGTGAAAACAGCTGTTACCGAGGCAATAGATAGACCTCAACTAGCAGGACTGACAGTTTGTCCAAGAATTGTTTCTCTTGATAGTGAAAATTCTACTACAAGGATACCTGTAAGAGTGTGTAATATTACATGCAAACCTATTAGAATTTTACCAAATAGTAATATTTGTTCACTTTCAGAAGTCAAAGTAATTGACTCATGGAAACCAGAGGTGTCTTCTCCAAAACCTGATACACAATCTTTTACAAAATTACAGGAATTGGGAATCAAGGTCAACAAAGAGAACCTAACTGATGAGCACTATCAGAGATGCCTATACCTTACCAAGAGTAGACAACATGTTAGATTCTCTTGTCAGTAGTAAATATTACTCAAAATTAGATCTCAGAAGTGGATTTTGGCAGGTGGAGCTAGCAGAGCAAGACAAGGAGAAAACTGCATTTTCTGTAGGTCCATTAGGTTTTTGGGAATGTAACCGGATGCCGTTTGGATTGACCAACGTGCCGAGTACCTTCCAACGTTTGATGGAAACATGTATGGGAGAGCTTAATCTAAGAGAATGTTTAATTTTTCTAGATGATGTCCTCATATTTTCGCAGACTTTTGACGAACATATCGCCAGATTGGAAGCTTGCTTGTTTTGAACGTCTGGAACGACATGGTTTAAAGTTGAAACCTTCTAAATGTGAATATTTTAGCACTAAAGTTACTTATTTAGGTTACGAAGTTTCAGCCAGAGGTATTCATGCAGATCCAGAGAAACTTGCAGCTCTGACTACTTGGCCGGTTCCACAAGGAATAAAATTTTTACGTACATTTTTAGGTTTTACAGGGTATTACCGACGTTTTGTGAAGGATTATGCAAAGATTGCTAAGCCTCTGAATGATTTACTTGTTGGACATCCCACCAATAAGGCTTCCAAGAAGGCTAGGAAGAAGAAAATTCCATGGAATTGGGGAGATGATCAGCAAAGTGCTTTTGAGACCATTGTTCAATTACTTATTAATCCACCTGTTCTTGGTTATGCTGATTTTTCTAAACCATTTGTTGTTTCTGTAGACGCTTCGACAGAAGGGCTAGGTGCGGTCCTTTACCAGGAACAAAACGGTTTAGAACGTGTCATCAGCTATGCCAGCAGAGGTCTACGGTCCAGTGAAAAGAACTACCCAGCGCACAAGTTGGAGTTTCTTAGTATGAAGTGGGCAATCAGCGAGAAGTTCCATGATTATCTCTATGGTAACACCTTTATCGTGCAAACAGACAACAACCCTCTGACATACGTATCCTCCACAGCCAAGTTAGACGCGACTGGGCATCGATGGTTAGCTGCTCTAGGCAACTACAATTTCACGGCCAAGTACAAGCCAGGTCGATTGAACAGTGATGCGGATGGCCTCAGCCGAAGACCACATGAACAAGCAGAAGAGGAAATCCTGTTCTCAGATGTTATTAAAGCCATGTGTACAGAAGCAATGGTACGAACAGATGAACATCCTCTTGCTGAATCATTAGTCATAACAGATGGTGACAACCTAGAGTTAGACCCCACAGATACGACAATGGAGACTACTGAGATGTGTGATATCAACTGGAAAGAGGAACAGTTGAAAGATCCAACCATTTCCAGGATATACAACATTGTTGACACCAGAACTCAACTTTCCAAGGATCAATTGAAAACAGAATCCAAAGAAGTACAGAAGTATCTTCGACAGAGGAGTTCATTTACCATCATGGATGGAGTACTTCATAGACAGTGTCAGATAGATAACCATACTATCTATCAGCTTGTTTTGCCAGAAAGCTACAGAGAATGGGCTATGCAAGGACTACATGATGATGTCGGTCACCAAGGGCGAGACAGAACACTTTGGCTGGTGAAGCAGAGATTCTTTTGGCCAGGCCAAGAGCAAGATGTCATTAGGAAGGTTCACAACTGTCCTAACTGCCTGAGAAGGAAGTCACCAACCAAAGCCACAGCACACCTGGTACCGATACAGAGTTCTCGTCCCATGGAGCTAGTATGTATTGACTACTTGTCACTGGAGAGGTCCAAAGGCGGATACGAGAATATACTCGTCATCACAGACCACTTCACACGCTACGCTCAAGCCATTCCTACTCGCAACCAAACTGCCCAGACTACCGCTAGAGTTTTATTTGAAAACTTCTTTTCGCACTACTCTTTTCCTGCAAGGTTACACAGTGATCAAGGACGCATCTTCGAGAGTAAAGTGATTCGTGAACTGTGTAACATTGCGGGAGTAGAGAAGTCGCGCACGACCCCGTACCATCCTATGGGGAATGGATATACGGAGCGATTTAACGGTACTCTTCTAGGAATGCTGGGAACGCTAGACCCTTATGAGAAGGCAAACTGGAAAGACTACGTGAAACCGCTAGTTCATGCGTATAATGCA